>JAVHJN010000015.1:600000-1147500 GCA_036971655.1 Arthrobotrys megalospora
CAGATACCCTTAGAACTAGTTGGCTCGAACAAGGCGCCTTCATTCAAATATCTAGGCATTAGACAGTCGAAGTGTGCCAGCCCCGTAAAGCGGCCGCAATGGCCATGAAGCAAAACAGTCGTGTGTATCCTAATCTTAGAATCCATGCAGTTTGTGCTCACCACATTCGAATTCTAAACCTTCACACCAACAATGGCACGGCCTCTCCAGGCAGATGGTTATCCGCGCCACGTTGCTATTAATGCGACAGCAATCCTTCAGCCTCCTTCATGGGACCCTAAGCGCCCTCGCCGTTTGCAGTGTGTGACAAGAATATGCGCAACCCCAGCATGAATACCATGTTCAGAAATGTCTTGTAAGAAGCTGGACGTGCACAGTCTAGCCTATTGGGCTCGAGATGTTTGTCTCTTCAAGAAGACCGATAACCAAGCTAGTTTAAGCTGCCCTCGCTGAAGAGGCAGCCACTTTTCTGTTCCACAGACCCTAAAAAAAACCACACCCTAAAATGCGTTGCGGTTTCAGCTAGGTCCCCATGCCTCGTTGCCTGTGCAGCCGTGAAACCATATGCATCTCGGATCGATGGTATGGCAATCACAATGTTACGATTATGATATCGCACTGTGCCAGATCGTGATCGTAAGCAAGTGTAACAGAACGGTGGGTGCGGAATCTTAGCCTTGTCAGCTTCTCTCTTACCTGATTATAAACTTCTTAGGACGCAATATATTAATATCGACATGAGCGTTTTATATCTAGGACCTAGCTCCAGACTGCATCGAGTTAATTAGTCCCCATGCTTTTTCTGTTTTGTTTATTATATTTTCGAAAGGACCCATCAGAGAGAACCCCTCCTCCCTATTCTCAAAGCCCGCGTACACATGCGCAAAAGCCCAGCAGTTCTACATATCACTCTTCCTCCTCAACTTCCTCCTCCAAGCGGAAAATTTCTAAAGTTTTTAAACCAAAACTCAAATTCAGAAATTCCAACCGTCGTTCTCCATAATGCAACTCCCATACCCAGAGGGTCTAGAAGTAGATCTAGAACCTATTATAATCTCACCATTCAAAATTTCCGCCATGAGATCGACTCATGAGCCAGAAATGCCTTCTATTATCATAACACCGCCACCTGAGGCATATATCCTTCCGGCATGGTTCAACGGTTCGATGGAAAAGTTCTACGGCTTCGAAGGGGTCGCGGCGTATAAACGATCAGTTGAGCATTTGACTGTGGCTCTGAGTGTATGTTTGCATCTATTCTGAGGATGTTGGTAGCTGGTTGTATCCTGCGATGCTAACTAACTCTACAAATAGCTCTTACAGCTAGCGGAGAAGAACTCCACCTAGCACTCTAACTCCCCTGACGCGCCCTCGATCAAGATCAAGACTTCAAAAAAAATTAAAATTATGAGTCGGGAGTGAATACATCCTTACTCTAAAGCCAGACCCAGCCTATGAATTTGCTATCTAGCCTTAGAGAACTTTATCCAAGCTCTCCATCATATCCTTTGCCTGTACCTCCAACTGTTTTGTGTATTCCCTCAACATTAACGTCTGCTCCTGTAAGTAGATAAAATAATCTTCAGATACATCTACCGTTAGTCGCGGTTTATCTTCTTCCGCATATATTCTTGCTCTATTCTCCCTCACTAGTTTCCACGAAGCTTTGTGGAATGCCGTATCGAACTCGTATTTCCCGCCAGGTTGCGGTTTGGTAAACCAAAGGAAGGCATAAACTTCTGTAGTTAGGAACCACAATTTTCGTAGAAGTGTGGTAGCTAAAGGTATTTTTCAAGATATTATTATCAGAAGCTGAAATTACGGAGACCGAGGTGTGCTTACACTTCTTTTGAAACTCTGCCGCCGCATCCTTCTTCTTTTGCTCCGCCATACTTCTTCCTGCTTTTAGTACACCAGCTGCAGCCATGGCAGCCGGATTAGGTCCCATAAACCCCAGCACCGTTTCCACTCCATCCAGACCAGAAGACATTATCGAGCCTCCTGCAGGATCTGCTTCAATTCCAGTGACGTATCGAACCACATTCTCGCTACATATGTATGTAACGACAACTCGATGTGTCGCAATCAGGAATTTGTTGAGTATGTAACGACCTGGAATAGATGTTACATCGAACGGGGTGGCAGAAACCGGTGAATGAATATCAATGATTTTGGAGAGCGCTTCTTCGGCCGATGTAAGCGATGGCAGGCAGTCATCGATTGATCTCGTGAATTTTGATTTGTACTCTTTATCCGGTGGGTAATCGAATGGGCATGGGAACTAGATACGGTAGCGTAAATGACTATCTGAAACCATGAAGTCTGCGTGTATTGGAAATAAGGTGTCGAAACCTACTTCGCTCTTGACTTTGGCCCACCCAGTCAGCTTTCCACCTTCATCGCCGCCTTCTTCAAAGAGCCTATCATCTATAAGATCCACACCAAAAGCCTCCCCAACCTTATCACCATATCTTAACAGACTACCGAAGAACGAGAACTTCGATTTCCCTAGCGAAATCGCAGACTTGACAAGCGAATCCTTCGATTTTCCTAGATCCAACGCCGAAGTCACCAACGCGGCTTTAGATTCCACAAATTCTGTAGCAGCTGCCTTTGATTCCGCAAGTGCGGCTTCGGTTTTACCGAGAGCGACAGCAGATTCCACGAGCGATGTTTGAGTTTCTGCGAGTGCGACGGTGGACTCTACCAACGCTGCTTCTGATTTCTGGATCGCGGCGGCGGACTCCGCAATCGTTGCCTTTAGTTCCTCTGAACCGGCTTCGATAACAGCTTCGACGACGGCTTCAACGGCAGTCGAGATTGTGGAAGTCGAAGGTCCGGCCTCTGTCGTATGTACTGCGGTGGGAGTGCTAGATCCTTCAGCAGTATCAGGAACTTCGGATATCTTAACCTCGACCTTGGCTTCCACTGTCGTTTCGGTGCCGTCTTTATCCTTTGTCTCTACTTTAGCTTGGATTGTCGATTCTTTCTTAGTTTCATCTTCTGATTTGACGATATTTGTCGCAATATCGGTAATGGCAGATACATCTGTGATGGCGGCGGCAGACTTTGCGACCGAACTGAGAGGAAGCGCACCAAGGAGGTTGCCCGCAACGCTAATTTGGGTCAGTCAGGAATGCCAGACGAAATATCCATCGTTAGATAATTAAAATGGCTAACATACCCCGCAATAGGCGACCCATCGCCACCTTTAGTTACTGCATCCTCGACGAAAGGATCTCCATCCCAGAGCAATGCGGCACCCCTATACCATTCCGCAAGAATTTCTCGATCCCAAGCGTCTTGGAATTCGGTTTTGGGGACGGGAATCAGTTCCGTTCCTGCGAATCCGGGAAATTTAGCCACCGTTTCGATCGAGGGATAGAGGGTGTTTCGCATTAGATATTGTACGTTTTCGATTGTTATAGGGGCCTTTGTGAGATTTTCTAGGCGCATCTTGTTTTTAAATTAGTACTTGCTATTGTTTATAGGCAGGCTAAGAATTTAACTCACATAAATCCGAGAACCCGCCGATCCCGATGTAGAAATTTCACGGTTAACAAAAGTGTAGTCTCCATACTCTTCAACTTGATCAATTTCTAGATCGCCCTCCGACTGAACAGACTTTCCCTTAAGCGCGACATCAATAACACTAATCAAGTTTTCGCTTATCCATGTCTTATACTCTTCACTGCTTTTCGCAGTACGGAATTCCGGGTGAGTGATGATAAGATGGCAGGATCCTTCTGACAATGTTTCGTCATATGTTTGTAGTTTCGTAGGCTCAGATTCATCGTTGACGTTTGATGTATCGTTCGTTTCCGTATCAATGCCATTTGTTTGAGATGTGGATGGCTCGATCGATCTTATATTACCCCGTGCGCGAAGCCATATCACAATTTATTAGACCACGACTGAATTCTTGAATATTTCAAAATATAAGAGGTCAGTTCTCACTCTTCAGTCTCTCGAGCTCCAGCACCCGCATCGGGTACATCCGGCACCGCCAAAATATCCGATAGTTTCTTAGCCCCACCATTCACCCCATTAGTCGACGGCGGCACCTTGGTTGACTCCGGCAAAGACCCGGAAATACTATTCCGTTTTGATTTCACCGTCTCGAGATGGTTTAGGTATTTTTGACATAGCTCCTGCAATTTTGTGGCTAAAAGTTCGAGATTCGCTTCCCATTCGAAGTTGAGTAGCTTTAAGGCCAGCTGAAGCTGTACCAGAAATCTCTCAGCCTCAATGTCGAACGGTTCCTCCGAAGTTTCTGACATGATATACTATCGACTATTGACGCAAAAGGTAAAATAAAGTGGTCTACGATATTCAAAACCCCATCGGAAGATCCATTAAACAGGAAAGAGGGGTTCAGTTATATATATCGTTTGTGGAACGCACACAGGAGTTCCCGAACCTCGATCCCTTGCGTGGCGCCCAAGACCCTCCTCTCACAAAGAAAAAAAAATCTCCACCTCCATGCTATCTATGGAAGTAGTAACTAAACCCCAATCGGAAAAGGACCCGTGTGCGTCGCGCACTTCCTGAATGTGGAATCCAACCCCCACCATTGGCTCGACGGCCGCATAGTGCGCAAATCCAGTCCACCATGCATTGCAGGATGCATAAAAAACCCGATTTCGAGGAATGGATCTGTAAATCTTGCAGGAAAGGAAAACCTGGGGCTGTAATTCCCGCAGCGCAAGCCGATTAACTAGCAGGAAACCTCCGAGGAAACTGATTCCCTCGTCCCTCTTTTTTCTCCACCAGGATCATACTGGCCAGGCTGAGGAGTTATACAAAATGACGAAGAATACCACGTCTAAAATGTGTTGAAGGGGAGGTTGGAGGGGTTCGGCAATTAAGCGGATGGCTGGGAAGGTCCAGAACAGGCAAGCCCAATGTCGTCAGCGTGCACCGGCCCATTGCCAGCTCAATTGGCCCGCCATTGCGAAAAATCCGGGGAATCCAATCCCTTACTTCTAATCAATCCGGCCCCGCGGGCGCTGAAAATAGTTCCAGCTCGAAATATTCAAAAATGAAGTGGATTTTCCTTTCTCTTGTATCCTTTGCCGGCACGGTTTATGCATCGGTGGCAGATGGAAAACCGGTTGTGAGCGTCAAGTGAGTTTACAATGGGCTGCACACCTTCCTTTCTATCGGGGATCCACATGATATCCGGATTGCTGGGGTCTGTCGGTTGCGAGACCGTCTTCTAGTGTACCAGGTACCGTTTGATTGGGGCTTTCCAAGAGTTCCTCTCAGCATCTAGGTGCATTTGATCTCATATAATTCCTTCGAAACTACTATCAACATATCCAAGCTTGCCAATTACCAATATAACTAATCATGAAATTCGATATTAGGGATCTTCTCGGGTCTCCTCGACTGTCTAGTGCAGTTCCAAATCCAGCTGGGGTATGTTGAGTCTTGTACCTATTACATCTTTACCAGTTGAATTTACACTAATCCAACGGACGCCTAGACGTTTGCCCTCTTCTCGTCCTCGGCGTATAGCTTCGACAAACACGACTCCGACAAGAGTTTCCATGTTGTCGACCTCACCACTCCCAATGGCAGGGTCACCAAGTTGTGGGATGATAAGAATGTTAGCGAAACGGTGTGGCTTGGAATCGGTGACTACCTTGGATATCTGAGAGCCAATGGGACGAAATCAGAGCTCTGGGTTGCGAAAGCGAAAAACATCGATTATGTTGAAGAAGTCCAGAGGGTGTACGAATTCCCTGGGATCGTTTCAAACCTCAAGTTCAAAGCTGTCGGGGAGGCTATCTCCTTTGTGGTTTCTGCTCCAGCATTTAAGGACGGTTCAATCTACTCCGCGGATACTGCCCCTAAGAAACATTCGACAGGTCGGGTATATACTTCCCTTTTCGTCAGACACTGGGATGAGTGGACCTCGGAGTACAAATCCAACCTTTTCTCAGGTATCATCGCACAGAACGATACCGGCAGCTTCGAGGTGATAGGAAACCTAACGAATCTTCTCCATGGAACCGACCTCGAGACTCCAGTTGGGCCATTTGGTGGAAGTGGCGACTTCGACATCTCTCCAGATGGCAAGCATGTAATCTTCTTGTCGAAAGCACCTAAGCTAGATCTCGCCCAGAATACTGCCACATACGTCTATGCAGTTCCATTCTCTGGTAGTCGAGAGCCCAAGGCTATCAACCCTTACCATGGTGCCACAACTTCACCCCGTTTCTCGCCTGACGGAAGCAAAATCGTCTACCTCCAGATGAGAGAAAATGGATACGAGGCGGACAAGAACGAAATCTTCGTCACGGAGTTCAACCCAGATTATAAATTTGTCATTACCCAAGTGGCCCACAAGTGGGATCGGTCCCCAGGGTCCGTTACTTGGTCTGCTAACAACAACTACCTCTATCTGATCGCTGAGGACCACGGCAGAGAAAAAGTGTGGACGCTACCAATAATTAATACTGCCCCCTCTGAAGCTGAAACAAAACCTCACGTTAACCCCACCCCCATCACATCCCAATTCTCCGCGAACGAACTATACGTCCTGGGAGACTCTGAGACTCTTCTTGTCTCCGCATCATCTCTTACCAGTCCCACCTTCTACTTCACCGTTTCGGCCACTGGCGGTAAAGTCCAAGACCTAACATCTCCACTTATAAAACTCCACAATGTCACCGCCGCGCCCTCAGAGTTCGCTACTTGGCACGGTCTCTCTCGCAGTCAGATCTCAGACTTCTACTACCCAGGTACAGACGGATTTAAGGTCCATTCCTGGATGATCAAACCCTCCTTCTTCGACCCTTCAAAGAAATACCCCTTGCTGTTCCTCATCCACGGCGGTCCTCAGGGCGCATGGGACGATGCCTGGAGCTACCGATGGAACCCCGCAGTCATGGCCGAACAAGGTTACGTTGTCGTAGCGCTAAACCCCACCGGCAGCACAGGCTACGGTAAAGAATTTACCGACAGAATCCAAGACCACTGGGGTGGTCGTCCCTTCAAAGATTTGGAATTGGGATTCGACTATATTGAAAGGAAGTTTGGACATTTCATCGATACCAACAATGCTATTGCCGCCGGTGCAAGTTATGGTGGGTATATGATTAATTGGATCGCTGGACAGCCGTTTGCGAAGAAGTTTAGAACGTTGGTGTGTCATGATGGGATTTTTAATACGTTGAATATGTACGCAACTGAGGAGTTGTGGTTCATTAACCATGATGTGAGTGTTCCGTTCTCCCCTTCCAAAGCTTCACCGTCTAGAGATGTTAATATGATCTGCGAACATTTTTAGTTCAAAGGCCAAATCTTCAATCACCGCGAGCACTTTGAACGCTGGAACCCACTTGGCCATGTTAAGCACTGGTCTGTGCCGATGATGATAATCCACAGTTCAAAGGACTATCGTATCCCGATCAGTGAGGCTCTAGCGGCGTTTAACATCCTACAGATCAAGGGTATCAAGAGTAAATTCTTGACATTCCCCGACGAGAACCATTGGGTTCTAAAGCCAGAGAACAGTCTTGTATGGCACCGCGAGGTTTTCAACTGGATGAGAGAGTTTTCGGGTGTTGGTGGGGACGGAGTTGGGGAAACTGAGGAAGGTGAAGCAACTGGTGAGGCGCAAGGGTTGAAGGGTGTGAAGATGGGTGGAGAGATGGGGCAGGATATTTTGAGAGATGATTAAGTGCGATGGGGAGTTCTTCGGCCTTCGATACTTAAAAGTTGGTACTCATTACCGCTGTTTCATGTTTTCTTGCATAATATCTCTAGTCCTGGATTGGCCACCTTATGAGGCCGGTCTTGAACGTTTGCATAGCATTCACTACGCTCAAGTCGGGGAAGAGAATTTTAATACTATGGATCACATCCCGCATGGGTATTTCCAACGAGAATAGCAGACACAAATGGCTAAGATGTATTATGTGGCGATCGATTCTATGTATCATGTGTATTGTGAGTGCCTAGGCAACCCATTAATGTACAATCCCTCCAAGGCGTGGGCATATCCCGACATACCATCCCATATACGAAATAACCGGTAGTCCTCCCCCAGTTTACAGGCTTCCAACCCTCTTAACCTCTTCTAAAAACCACCTCATATCCTCTGGGTCCACAAATGGTGTAATACCGTGCCCCAGATTGACAATATACTTCTGCTTCCCACCTCCAAATCCACCAATCATCCTTTCGACTTCATTTGTAATGGTTTCACGTGTGCCATACAACGCACCGGGATCCATATTACCCTGAAGGGTTACTCTTCCATTTGCAATCTTGACTGCCTCCGCTGGGTCATGGAGCCAATCCAGCCCTACAACATCATAGCCAGAATCGCAGAGATCGTCAAGAGCGTACCATGCGCCCTTGGCAAAGACGGTCATGGGGACTGGTTCGCCTCCCTTGGATTTAATGACCTCTGGAAGGCGTTTCGAGATCTGTCGGAGGTATGGGAGGGAGAATGTCTTGAAGTCTGAGGGACTAAGTTCGCCGGCCCAGGAGTCGAAGATTTGAATCAACTATATCTCCAATTAGTACTTCCCGTCCTAAGAGCTAACCTTTTTACGGGGTAATTGAAACCTACCTGCGCCCCAGCGATCACCTGCTCAGCACAATACTCCACCACCACATCCGTAATCATCTGCAACAGTCTCTTACTCTCCTCCGGGTACTTAAACACCCACGTCTTCACATGAATAAACATCTTACTCCCCCCACCTTCAATCATATAACTCATCAAAGTCCACGGCGCCCCACTAAACCCAATCAACGGCACCATCCCGTTCAACTCCCTCCTCGTCAAACTAAGCGCATCAAACACATACCCCAACTCCTTCTTAACATCCACCTCCGTCGTCAACTTTTCCAAATCCTCTGGTTTCCTCAATGGATTCGGAAACGAAGGTCCCTTGTGTTCAATCATTTCAACAGTCATGCCCATCGCCTGAGGTACTACCAAGATATCGGAGAATATGATGGCAGCGTCGAGGAGTCCTTTGTAGCGGAGAACGGGTTGGAGGGTTATGGTGCATGCGAGCTCGGGGTTTCGGCAGACGGCGAAGAAGTCGTTTTTGCCTTTGGCTTCGTGGTATTCGGGGAGGTATCTACCGGCTTGCGGAAAGGGGGTTGTGGTTAGGATATAGATATCAGTTTATGAATGGAGGGGTCCGATGGGCGCTCACCTTGCCGCATTACCCACATCGGTGGGCGCTCGACTCTCTCGCCTGTAGACGGATGTTAGCGGATTCTGGTTGGGGAAGTGGGTATGGTGACTACCTCTGGCGGCGCGAAGGAGGAGGTCATTTTGCATAGGTGGGAAGTCTGCCATCTTTTGGTCAATTGAATGGGTATCGCGATGGTGTGAAGTGGGTATAAAGTTGAAGTCTGGGGAGAGTGGTGGGGTTTAGGAAAACTTGCAGGGTTAATGCGGCAGCCGAGGCTCAGAGCGCCGACAACGCATGATGGAGGTAAATTACCACACGATCCAGCCTGTCTCATGGAAGGTCGGGTCGAATCCCAAGAACACAATTCTATAATAATGCAATGCAATTGGCAAAAAGTAGGACCCGTTGAACATATTACGCTCTAGTATCTTTTCCTATAAAATCAAAATAATTATACTATCTATGCATTCAGCATCCTCGTGTGTTATTTAGTAATACAAGCCCACGATATTGCAGTAAGTATCCATCAATCAATGTCCAAATCCCATTCGAAAAGGAAATATCCATATCCTCAAGCCTCAAGCTAAACGCCAGTTTGAAATATTGCACTATGAATATGTTCATCTTTTACAAAATTTAAAAAAAAAAAAAAAAAAAAAAAAAAAAAAATCTCTCGCCAAGGGAAACGTCCGTGACTTCAATGAATGAAGGCCAATTGATAAATAATAATAAATCCGAATTTACAAACTTAATCACCAGCTCTGATATTCTGACTTCCATTCGAGTAGTGGTGGCAATAGAATATGACGTGGGGTTGTGCTTAGAGTTTCGGCCGGGCGTCCTTCTCACGTGGCCAGCCCGGAACCCCCAATGCCACCATGATCTTCACATAATTCTCTCCCGCCAAATCTCCCGCATCAATCCACCGAACACCCACCATTAACATACCCAACTAACCATCAACCAACCAACCATCATCAAAGCACATACAGAATACTCTCCTTAACGATAACCAAATCATCAAACAACAACAACTTAAGCAACTCAACAATGCCCCGCTATGCTCTCTGTCTAGCAGTCCGAACCCTCTCTCGCGGCGTAGGGATCCGGTACATCCACCTCCCACCGCGCATCCTACCAATCTCCATCTCGCAATCAAGACGTACAAGAATCATGCCCATAACACCGAGTGTAATCCGGTATGCGAATAGAAGAACATACTGCGACGATCTCTCCGGAAACTCGACTTTTAGCGGTAATTGGGCGTACGACCTTTTCGATTCTGAAGACGTTGAGGATTATGATTCTTCTTCTTCTTCTTCGACGAATACTTCACCCTCGCCGCCACCGCCATCGTTTTGGAGTAAATTACCGGATTACTCGAGTGCGTTTCAAGAATCACAGAAGAAAGGTAAGACACATCCGGCGTCGAAAAGTAGTTTTTCAGACGCAGATCTGGATATGATCAATAAAACCGCTGCAGCTGCTATTGTCACCATTAGCTCATCTTCAAGTAAAGCCGCGGAGGAAGTCCCCCGTATCATCCAAAAGACAGTCGGGGAGATCACCAAGGATATTAAGTTCCCAGATCCGGATGTATGGGGTGATTCAGCTTCATCAACAGATACTCCGACGAGTTATGCAACTGAATTTGTTACAACTGGTTCGACAAGTTCAACGATAGCGAGAGACTCGAGAAGACTTTCTAGTTCACCGTTGAAGAACGTCTAATTGCTTGCGATACCTATGCCGATACCGTCCAAAGAATATTCAACAATCGGTAGAGAGACGATAAACCACGATACCAAAGTTTAAGTGTACTTTAGTAAAGGAAACACAACCAAGAACAGTGTGATGGAGTTCACGAGGAAGAGCGGGTATTGTTGATAATAGAGCTAGAAAGTCTTTATTCCCGGAGTTAACGGACAATTCATCCTACAAGTTTTTACATCCTTTCTTCATCCTCACAAGAATAATTTCGGCAATCACAGCCAACGGGGTTGTGATTGTTGGAGTGCCACTCAAAATCATTGGTTGCACCATAGGCGCAGAGTAACTCTTTAACCAACATTGTTCCTGTATTGCAAATAAGGAGTTATACAGAATTAAAAGGTTATGCCATGCATGTTCAAGTTAGCCAACCGCACTCCGGGTCCAGTATTTGTAAATTCCCAACATACCTTCTACAACGATAGCTTCGCCGCACAAACTTAGCATGACAAGGCGTTCTTCGTAACATCTATAGATGCATATACCATTCAGCTGAAGACCGAAGTTACACAAATCCAATCCAACTCGGTTCGCTACCTATACTCCTTGTTACATTCCTCACATTCATATCAAGGTACTGTCTTGTACCCATAGATCCCCCACGAGACTAAACTAAATCTGGAAGAAACTAGTGATAAGGAACCAATCACAGCCCCCCAATTCACTTGTTACTAACGCCAAACGAACGATCCGCAGGCAAAATATGCATATCGAGCTTAGAACCCGAAAAGATGAAATCTAGACTAGTTATAACCCATTATATAGCATTTTCGGACAACGATATCCGATAGTATACACTACTTTATGTTAAAAATCAAGCTTTATAATTAATAATTCAACATCCCTTGTGATATTTCGATATCTCCGAGCCGCCACGCTGACGGATATTCCGGCTCCAAATATATAGTCACTTTCATACCAATCTTCAATGTACAACCGCTAAAAACGAGAATGAAAATTTGCTGACAAAAAGAGGTTATCGCCATGATACGTCCGATATCTCCGTCGTCTATAAAGGATCATATGTTAATTACCGGCAGGTATATCATGGATATATTATGATGTCAAAAATATTGCATTCTTGGCTATATATTGTAGACGTCGGACCGTGTATAAAAAGGCAAGGAAGTGTAAACTATCTAGCATCTTCAATAAACTACTCCCGGTACTCCAGACCCTTTCAATTGCAAATACCATCGAAAGAGTATCTCCAAATCCTACAATGTCCCCTCCAGCTCCCGTCGAACCTCCAACCCCCTCAAAGGATTTCCGCATAACAAACAACACCCCCGCAATCCACTCCTTCGCCAAATACCACCACGACACCTACGAAGCCATAAACCCGCTGCACCAAAACCTCACCGGAAAATCCGTCGTAATAACCGGCGCCTCAAAGGGCGTAGGCTACTCCACAGCCCTCTCTTTCGCCGCATCAGGCTGTTCCAAAATCGCCATCGCTGCTCGCTCCCCGCTCCACAACCTCCACTCCGAACTCCTAAAAGTCGCAAAACAATCCGGAAGAAAAGAACCATTAGTAATCTCCCAATCCGTCGACGTCACCTCCGAAGAAGATGTAAATTCCTTCTGTGAAACCGTTTCCCAAAATTTCAACAACCAAGTCGACATATTAATCAACAACGCCGGCTACCTCGAAGAATGGACCCCACTATCCTCCAGCCAACCTCAAGAATGGTGGAAAACATGGGAAATAAACATAAAAGGCCTCTACCTCTGTTCCAAATACTTCATCCCATTAGTCTTAAACTCCCCCACAAAGACAATCCTAAACATCTCATCAAACGGCGCCCATAACACCACTTTCGGAGCATCAGCTTATCAAACTTCAAAATTCGCGGTATGCAGATTGGCGGAGTTTATGACTAATGATTATTGGAACCAAGGGCTTGTGGCTATGGCTGTACACCCTGGGAGTGTTATGACGGAATTGGCGAGGGGGATGCCGGAGTATATGCATAAATTGTTGGTTGATACACCGGAGTTACCTGCTGATATGATGGTGTGGTTAGGGAGTGAAAGGAGGGAGTGGTTGGCGGGTAGATTCGTGTGTACGAATTGGGATGTAGACGAGTTGGAGGCGAAGAAGAAGGAGATCGTGGAGGGTGATCTGTTGAAGTTTAGGTTGGTGGTTGCGTGAATTCAGTGTGAAGATTTGAACCTGCACTGCACTTCACTACGCAAGGGGGCAGATGAATCCTTGGAAAACCATACTAGCTGATGTGGAATTAATGTTGGATACATAGTATAAATCCGGAGTCACCGGTTTTCCAAGTGTTAGTTATACAGGAATCAAATGAAACATCACTTAATCCTAGCATCGAAGTTGGTTACACTAATAATAACTAACCACCTAACATTATGTTCATATGACCAGCACTAACTACTCAGTGGACATAGTATTGTATTCCAGATACGTACGTAATTCATTTCATTCCATAGATGAATCCAGTTACAAGAGAGAGAGAGAGATAGGGATAGAGAAAAACCTCAAACTCGATGATATGATAGAGAAAAAGATAAAAAGAGGTGTGTGTCTCAATATATATACATTGCAAATTGAAAAACGAAAGTGTCCACTTTTTGGTATCTAGTGTAAATGAGCGTATGAATGGTATGTAAAGGAGAGCCATAAAAGCATCGCAAGTATAGTTTAGAGCGGAAAGAAACACTCCGTCCCAAACTTTGTTTCGTTTTTTTTTTTATATTTTGGTTGGTTTTTTTTTTGGTTGGTGCAAAATGTGTAGGTGTAACCCGCCGTAAGAATATGATGAAACGCCGTATTTGCTCCCTTCCCAGACGAGAGTAAAAAAAAAACATTAAGAAATTAAACACAAGCAATCCTGCGATAAAAAGGTATAGGAATAGAGCTTTGCGCCCAAGTCAAGGCTCGTGATGTAGACAGAAAAACGTAAGCATGGTATGAACGATGAGAGAGCAAACTGAGAAGAACCCTGAGTCGGTAAAAAAATCACCGGCAGCCATTCAAAAAACTCAGAAACCTGTAAGAGCCAGGAAAAAGCAGCTGGTGGTACAGTGCGGTAAAAAAAAGACGATGAAAAAAGTACTTAAAACGCCCCTTCAATGAAAAATCAACTGAATGCTTTATTTAAATCCACCCTCCGACAGCGATGCTCTGCCCAGCGACGGGCTGTGGCGAGATCATATGTGGCATCGGGACAGCATGTCGCCTTTCCGGGGCCGCAACGACCGCTTTTCTCCTCCTCTCCGGCACAATCGGCACGACTGGCGAGGTCACCACTGGGGCAGCCTCCTCGTCGAAGTCAATAGGGAAGAGAACAACATCCCTAATGACGGCCAAGTAATCCTTTGCCGAAAACTTCTGGAGTCCCTTTCGAACCATCACGTCGTTGTCAACAAAGTCGAGTCCCATATCTTCAGCCAACTCCGAAACTTGTGCAAGTTCGTGAGCGAAGGGGTTGGATTTGCTAGCACTGCGTTTTGGACCAACTTTCATGTTCGGGTTCGAGACTGATCTTCTAGCAGCGGAGACTCTTGGTGGTGGAGGAGGCATCGTGGATGGTGAGATGGTTGTTGGTGAGGAATGAGCGCTTAGTGAGAGGCCGCTGTATGTAGGAGAGTTGGAAGGACGGGAACTTGTTGGAGTTGATGTTGGGATAGGGGCTTTGTAGGATGATGGTGCTCCTCCAAAAGTCGATGTAGTCCTCCTTGGGTCGGGTGATTGTCCAGTTTCGTCGGTGTCGAGTTTGTAACTATCATGGCTAGACCCGTTGGAAACAGACGAAGAGAGAGAAGAAGTGCTCCTGATCCTCTGCAGGCTACCGGACTGTCGGCCAGAGATAGGCATCGCTGCAGTCTTTCCAACGCTAGATCTGGAATGACGAGGGATGTGGTCTGGTGGTGGAGTAGCTGGAGGAGTAAGAACGTCTGAGATGGCAAGTCCCAACTCCGGAGACAGTGGTCCCTTGACCGAATCCCCAATCGTAGAAGCCGGAGATGGTGGTTGGTATCGACTAGGTCTCGGGCTGACTACCACATCAACCTTTGGCTGAATCTTCTGTGATGCTCTTTGAGCGGCAGCAGAAAAGGTACTCGGTTGAGATTGTGCAGGAGATTGCATTGGAGAGTAACCAATCGACGAGGCCGTCCTGCCGGTGGGACTGGGGCTCCTAAGCGCCACTGAGGTGTAGGAGAGCATATTGGTGGAGGAAATGAGCTCGACGGGCGCTGATATCTGAAACTTTATGCTGTCCTGACTGCCACCGTGGGTGCTTGTTCTCGACGATCTGCTAGATTGCCTCAGGCTACCGAAGCGACTGCGGTCTGGTGAGTCTGGAGGAGGGGAATCGCGCAGGTTCTTGGAGTTGCGATGGAACGCTTTGGAGGCTCGGGATATTCTTTCCATGTTGACTGTTGACTTTTGACTTTATATTAAGACCAAGGGCTGTCGAAGTCCTTGCCAGAAAGCGGTTAAGTCAAGTTGTTCTTTGTTGGAATTGGAATTGGAATTGCGGTGGGATATAAATGGCAGCTGCCTGGTTGGGCCTAAAACCGATGCCTGGCGGTTTATGCGTTGTTGCGATGTGCCGGTTTGTCGTTGTTGTTGTTGTTGCGGTGTGTCGGGATGTGTTGTTTCCACCTGTGAAACCAAATCAACTCAATTGACTTGTAACTAGGACTTCTTGCTTGTCGGTATGGTATAGTATAGTATAATTAATGTGATATCGCTTGGCCTGTCGAAGGCTGTCGAGGAGTACCTGCTACCTTTATCTCCACCTCCTAGAAAGAAACGAAAACGTGGAGAAAGAGTGCAAGAAGAGGAGAAGAAGAGGGGGGCAGCAGCCTGGCTATAAAGGGCAGTCTACCAAAAAAGGGAAGCCGTGCGGTGCGGGTGGTTGTTCTGGAAAGACGCTGAGGGTGTGCCGAAAAATGACCAGGTCCTCCCAGCTATTGCCCGTCAGTTCCTTCTCTTTCCTGCAGGGTCAACTGGCTAAACAGAACTGAGCCCAACGTGACCAACGTTAGTTGCGTACGATTCGGTCGGTGACAGGCAGCCTTCCGCTCTTTTTTAAGCCGGATGCACAGTTGGTTTTTTACTTAGTCTGCAATGCTGCACGGTGTTATGTTTAAGTCTCAAATGCTGCAGGTCAGAAAATAAGTGATCAAAGAATAGAACACAGCGCTTGACGAGGAATCGTATCCAAAAAAAAAGAAGTTGAGTTAACTGTTGTTGAGGTTCTTCTTCTCGTGGTAATAACGGTGGTTGAAGATCCGGGCTCTTGAAACAGCTATTCCAAGGGCGCGATTTCGATCAGGGGCTTGTTTCTCTTCCAACTATCGACTTGGAAAAAAATAACCAGTTCATAAGATGGCTGAAAGACGCTTGTGACAGAGACGCTTGTGAAAAGTAGAAGCTGGTCTAATTATTCCCGGCTTTATCGATGGGGGTCGTATTTCGTCGAAAGGAAAAATCAAACTGGGTGTTCTCACGGCAGGTGCCTAGTTGGTGTTCGGTTCGTCGTCTATCGAATGTGTTGGTGAAGTCCTCGTGTGGCCAAACTCGGAAGGAGAGTGAAGAAAGATGCAGCGAAAATCGTGATAACGATATGTAGAGAAAGAAGCAGAAGAAGCAGAAATGTTTCTAAAAAATGCCCTCGATACCGATGAAATGAAGAGTAACTCGAATATGCAAAAGCAGATGCTTTCTTTCTTTCCGTGCTCTTGATGATTATAAAAAAATGCCGTCGTCGTAATATGCAAACCGCAGGCAGCCGGCTATACTTGGTGTCTGCTCATGCAAGCAAATGTCCGCACACACAACAATCAAATACGAACAAAAAGATTTCGGGCGAATGAGAGAATTTGTTTTATGATCTTTCAATGCAAATAAAATGCAAACATGAATAAAATGCGTCCAGCAAACTATTCAAAAGAAAATCAATGAGAGACAAAGAGGGAGTGACCAAGACACCGAAATGAAGGAGAGGCTCGACGGAGGAGAAATCTTAACAAGGCTCCGAGGAAAGGATGGCGGAGCAAGAGGGAGGGAGTTATCGCGAGAATATATCAGCCCACCGTACGGCACACATACATACGCAGTACGGCACTCGCAGCTGAAGGAAAGGCTTTTTTTCGTTTTTTTACTTTCCAGTCTCACATACTTTCCGGGCTCGTGCGGTGAGACGAGTCAACCTTTTCTCGTTGCGAGAAAAGAGGTGCTTCGTGCGACAGCTGTCTAAGAAACTCTCTTTTCTTTGCCTTCAAGCATGACAGGAACCCTAATTATTGGCTCGCCCGCCGTCTTTTGACGTTGGATTTTTTTTCTTTCTAATTTTTCTTTGATGCGCTGTCCAGTTCCTGCATTTCAGATGCAAGAGAAGCCGAACAAAGAGTCCATTAAATCAAGCCAGATGTCGTGATAATACATGGGGGGATGTAAGACTCGGTACCGGTACCTTGCAGCTAAACATGCGACTAGCTTCGGATCCAGTATGGCTCCAAATCTACTTGTAACGCTACAGCGGAAAAGGGAGGACACGCCAACGACGGGAAGTATCACAACTAATTAATCGCGAATATTCGAAAGACTCTATAGCTCTAGACTAATAGACAGACGGGACGTAAAAAACTAGCTTGTGCAATTTTACAGTTTCCCGTACCTGCATAGTCGACCAGCTCATCGCACAGTCGTACAGGACCTGTTCCAAACCCACATGTCAACGTGGTACCTTATGAAAGGTCAAAATCCCCTTACTCCCCCATATTATCAAGCATCCCACCACTTTTTCTTTTCGCCTCCCGGTGAAAAAAGACCTCAATGTTCACCATCCCCAATGCAATACCATCCTATCCCTCTCGTTCGCTGACTCGCCAGTCCCATGTTCCATGGGGCTCATTCCCCGATTCCCCCCTCCCCCGTCTGGAATATCCCAACACTTGCAAGCTTGGTGATACCCTAGTCGCTAACCACCACCCAATGATATGCACAAACGTTGGTGTTCCCCTTGTAAGGTGATGCAAGCTTTCTGGCCAGATCCGTTGTTGGTTGGGTTGCTAAAACTAAAGTGTGGGTCCGCATCTGAAACCGAAGGGGGGAATCGGACCAGTTTTCGATGGCGCCTAATGCCGAAGTTCGTGGACGTGCCCTCCTCGGATGTGCATGTACACTTCGAAAAGTCAAAAGACCGAGCTAGAGCTTAAACACCGAATAGCTCTAGAAGGCGGGATAAAAAGGCTAAAGGATATATATCATCGTCAGGAGGCATCATCCTGAGTGTGGCGAGTGATATATGGGACGAAACTCAAAAGTCATCCGGCCGGGTTAAAGGATTATCCGGCCGGAGTCGACTGTGAATACCCGTCCAGGCTCCGTGGTAACTAGTAATAGACCACATGGCCGTTGATCGTACAAGCCAAGAGCAATAGGAATCAATACGCTCCGGCACGTCGGTTCTCGGAGAACACATATTTTCTAAGTATAAAGGCAAATCCTGAAACAACCCCCCGCAAAAAAATAGCCATTAAGAATCTTAAGGAACCTGCATAAAAAAGTGACAATACTTATACTATACTATGTGGGTTTTTTCGATACTCCCCACAATAATGAATCGCGCTGCAGTCCAGCCACCGGGCTTGGGTAAGATCTTCGATAAGCAAGACGCAAAAAGATGGGTCGAAATTTAGCTCTCTCTGCATATGCTTTTCTGGTTCCTTGTCGCCTAACGCCACAGAAACTCTGAAACGACTCGGAATCAGCGGGTGCGTTTGACCCACTACGTCAGATTTCGGACTTCGACTAATCCTACCGCAAAAGCCCAGAGTGGAGAGTTACGAAGCCACAGATATCAGATCAGCATAGTGGCGCATGTATTATGTGGCTGGTGCACATAACAGAAGTCAAGGTTCAGCTGCTAGAAATTTTGATTCCTCGGTCATAACTCGCCGTTTTATAACCAAATTCCGGGCACAGTGCATATCGGCCGAGATAAAGAAAAGCGGAACTCAGTGTCGGTCCATATCCAATTGTTCTCAGCATCGCAACATCAGGCCACCAATATAACTATCTTCTAGTAGTTGAGTAGAGACAACTATATTGTTCCGAGAGCTCTTCCATCACCTAAGGTACACATGTGTGCATGTATACAGCCGCACCCGTAACTATAGAACGTTACATTTATTCGCGAGAAAGCAAAGCAAAACACTATTCGAGATTTTACCCCCGGCGCGGGGAAAGAATAAGCTTCCTTGGGATGAGGCACCGGACGGTGTAACTCCAGGTATGAGCTCACCGATTATATTAATATCGGTAAATCTTTCCCCGCATACATGATATATTATGAAAGAACCGACTATAAAGCACCCAAAAACCTGTTTTCTTCACGAAGTTCCCACCCCCGGATTGATAAACTCCCTACATCACCCTACAGGCCCTATAAGGCTGCATCAAATCCCTTGCAAAAAAAGTGTCTCAAAGGGTCCAAGAAGCCGAAGAAGTAAACCCATTGGGTGTCGTAACCGTTTTTCCTGTATACAATTGTATGACGGCCACATGTATGTCAGCATGCAAGCGGAGACCCCGCTGTTGAGCCTTATCTAGAACCGCTAATGCTCAGACATTAACGGCATTCATTCAGGGATTCCCATGCTTCTACTCGCAATTTTTTACAACGGATCGCAGTCGGGGAATCTGGTAAGGGTAATCTTCGATGGTACTTTGTCAGATGTTTCATCCAATCTGGTCGCTTTGTAGACGACTAACATGGCAGGGAACGATTGGATGTTGTTGGAGCAAAACTAAAATATACTCTACAGTGAATGATTTTCAAACTACCAAGTTTCCAATTAAATTGGTCTTAAGACCCTTATAGCTAATTTTTGATCAATGTTTATCTATGTCTTTCTCTGCAGCATTTCAAACCTCAACGTCGATAACCTAACCATAGAAACTCCACATGTCATCTATCGACCATATCCGCCCAACGCATGGCGCAATTTTGCGCAAAAATACATGGCTTCAGCCCCGCGCGGCTGAGAACAAAATTGTGAAGCCTTAAACCTAATCGACAAAAAAGAAGCTTATCTGCAAACCAACCCCTGAACGCGGAAAACCCCGTATGCAGATATCAGGCGAGGAGTACATAATATGCAGCCTTATACTATAGGCTTAAGCTTATATCTTGTCGATATCCCGCAGCAGGTAGCCATCGAACGTCATACCTTGATGGCTTTCCCGGGACGGTTGTGTAATTATGCGTAATATTGTTAAGGAGCGCTCTCCCGACCGCGAAAGTCTATGTAACTAATTTACGTAAATGTCAATTGCAATTGTATGGAGTATAGACTAGTAGCCAGCTTCCTGACTGATACTAAATATTATTATGGTCGGGTAACATTGCCAATTCACCCCCCTAGGCAATTGGACCGATGCAGGCTGACAGTAGACCGCATATCACGCATTATTCCTTGATATCCTTTCAGCCGCGATGTAGCCTAAGCTTCAAAGAGAATTCATGACGATGAAGCCGGCCTAGTTTAGACAAAACCATCAACTATTGGACTCTCGGCTCGGGTCATAAAACTAGTAGCCTCGGTGGTTTGTGGAACCATGAGGCGGCTCTGAGATTGCTGGTAGAACTTCAATCTTACGTGTACTTTGAAATCGAGGAAGGATAGTTTTGTCTATAAAATGGGGGTCATTTCCTCGACTTTGGGAATTCTTTTATTCCATTTCCATCATCAACGAACTCTACGATCGAATAATATAGTCCTCTACATAATCCAATAAGTGAGTTCATTGAGTGAGCGCGGGTTTTCATACTAGAAGCATCGAACTTCATCTTTCACTTTTCATAAGCAAGATCACTAACAGATCTTCCAACAATCAGGCTATACGCTACCTCCAAACACTACAAGCCACCTAGCCACATCCTCCAAAACCATCCGTAAGACCATCAAAAAAGATCTCCTATAGATGCACACAATACTTACCATAAAACAATAGAGAGAAAAAATGGGCATCATCAGAGTCATCAACGAATCCTCCACCCCAGTCGAACTCTTCGTCTCCAAATACAACGGCGGCGACGACAACTGGTTCACCCTCCAGCCAGGCGGCGGCGACACCTGGACCCGCAAGGAAGGCACCGGCGGCGGTTGGGAGGTCGTCGCTTTCAGAGACGGTTTCGATACAACCCGCACTGGCAGATATGTGAAAGTTAATAGCAGCGTTATCTTCAGGGGCTTTGATGAGGTTGTGGTCTTTGCGATTTAAAAAGGCTGGAAGGTTATAACTAGCGAGTCGACCGATTATCGGTATTGGCTAGATTTTAAGCCTTACCGGCGCGCGGCCTCAGCATGGAATATTGCGAAAACCTCGCCCATATGATGGAGATCACTCGACCTGATCAGTTTACACACTCTCTTTTATAAAGTTTACAAAAAAAACAAATTTGTTACCAATTTCGACGTGGCTTTTTGATGTTTTATTGTTTTCCACGTTTATATATCTTGAGAAAACCTATGAGATGGGACGCATACCTGTAGCTAGATTTTACGCAACAGCGCTAAAATACAATAACGGCGAATATCCTACCCCATGCATATCTTTCAATCGTTTGGTTTTAATACAGTTCAGCTGTGAACGAAGTAAGATCCATGCATCCGGCATTCAAACTCTAACTAACCGTAAATCCACCCTTCTAGCCATGACAGCTTGAAAATACCACTTCCGTTAGATAATAGTTCCCCTTAAAAGAATAAACACGACATTTCCACTTTCAAAGGAAATCCTTTTGAAAAACCCTAAAGCCACTTCTCAACTAAATCCTTTGCAAAAGTAAAATCCAAGTGTTGTCTATGTGGTAAAATGCAACTCGTATTCGTGTAACCCGGAGATTAATTTCCCCAAACCTCAGCATCTCCTCTTTAGTCCTAGAGCCTTGGCATTATAATAAGGGGAAAAAGGACTGCGGCTGGGAGCCATGGTAATTTGAAAGAAAGCGCGAGTTTTCAAGGGATACCATAAATATAAACATTATCGATTCCCCTCCTCCTCCCCGGATCATTCCTTTCTCAGCCCTATCACACACTCGTTACATTTTTTCCGATTTTTCGGGATCCATTCATTCCTTTAGTTAGTAAGTAACGACGACTGTTCACGCTTGCGTACAGCTACACGAAAGACTAATATACTTTACAAAACAGATTCCATAAAGATAATATACCAAACAAAACAAAAATGCAATTCTCAATCCTCGCCGTCGCAACCTTACTCCTCAGCCTCTCGCAGGCAACTCCTCTCCCAGCCGAAATCGACGACTCAACCAGACTGGGCAACCACAACTGTTACGCCGCCAAGAGCAACGGTACTCCAAACCCACAGATTCAGTCGTTGCCTCCAGCTGGTGGAATCAATCCTAGCGCATGGTGTACTTCGACCTGTTTGCGTAAGTTTTAAAAAAATATCTGGTCCGGTGTTTGAATATGGCATGCTGTGGTATGGTAGGATAGGTTTTGCTAACAGATTTTTCAATTTGATAATAGTCTGTAACGCAGAGCCAGATTCGGAGGCCTGCTCCACCCTCCCAAAGTTCTGCGAGAACTTCTAGACAGTGTTAATTAGAATGGGAGTGTTTATATCAATCAACTATGCAGGGCCGCGGGTGCGATAATACTTTAATATAATATGGTTCCGGACTACCCTTCGCAAATCGATCGTATACCTAGACGATTTACCCCCAGGTCCGACATTGGCTATAGATTTATATACTACAGTTGCAACTGTACAAAACCGACAATATAATGTACTTTATCCAGTACTGCAGTCTTTAGCTTTTGTTGTACATTAATATTACTACACTACACATAAAATTCCTCGGGAACCCGGGTATACAATAGTGGAAATACCGTAATATGCATTGTTATCTCAATATATGCTAGAGATTTAATCCTTCATATCTTACAACCGCCTTTATGCCGATATACATTGCCCCCTAATTATAAGGTTATAATATCCCCTTCCTCCTCCTCTCCGCCTCCAATATCCCCTCCGCAGTCTTCAAAGCCAAAGCAGGTAACCCCGCCATCCTCGCAACCTTAACCGCATGACTCTTCCTATTAACCCCCCTTCCTCAACTTATGCACAAAACTCCACCCCGCACCACCTTCATCCTCCACCAAATCCGTACAATAAGCCCCCACCTTCTTCCTCCCCCCGCTTCGCACCACCATCCCCTCCTTCCTCAGCTGTTTCCTCCCAACCCTGAACCAACTCCACCAACCCATGAAAATGCGTAGCAAAAAGCACCCGACACTGACAAACCTCCCATAGATACCTAAGCACCCCACCAGCGATCGCATATCCATCTTCAACCGTCGTGCCCCTGCCGACTTCATCCATGATTACAAAACTCCTTTCCGTGGCGTTTTTGAGAATATACGCCGTTTCCATCATTTCCACCATAAAAGTTGACTGCGAACGGTATAAATCATCAGCGGAGCCTACGCGGCTAAATATTTGGTCTATGATCCCGATCTCCGCGTGGTCGGCGGGGACGTAGGAGCCCGTTTGGGCGAGAATGGAGATCAAGGCGTTTTGTCGTAGGAATGTGGATTTACCGGCCATATTCGGTCTACCCTCACCTATTAGCAACCAAAATTTATATAAAAGGGAAGTGTATTATAATACCCAGTAATAATCCACATCCCCTCCTCCCCACCAACCCAACAATCATTAGCCACAAACGTCCTCCCCAAATCATCCAAACTCCGCTGAACAGTCGCATGCCTCCCGCCCACAATTTTATGCGCCGTACCCATATTCAAAATCGGTCTAACCCAACCACTCTCCTTCGCCAACACCGCAAATCCAGCTGCGATATCCAATTCATCCAATACCGCCGCATTCCTCCTTAACGCGTGGATATTTAAAATTACTTGTTTTCTGATATCTTGTAGGACTTTTTGTTCTTCGGTGCGGATGGCTAGACGGGCCATTTCTATTCTTGAGCCGAGTTTTGTCCATTCGGGGAGGTGGTAGGAGTGGGTGGATTTTGAGGAACCGACGCTGATGGCTGATGAGAGGATTCCTTCTTCGGTATTTGGTAGTGTTCTGGATTTTATGTGCAGGATGTGACCTAACGATGGTGTCCATTTTAATGCGACCAGGTGTTCGCTAAGCATTGATTCGTCGAGAAGTCGGGTTTCGAGAAGTTGTTTTTCGGACATGAGGTCGTGGAGGGATTTATGTAGCTTTGTAAGGGTTGAAGAAGCGGTGGGGTGCATTATCCACGGTTCAACTTTCTCTCGATCTGCTTCTTTTAAAATCCTTTGAGATCGTTTCGGAACCTTCGCCGTAGTTGCTGCTGCTTTAGTAGTAGTAGCAGTATTAGAACCCTTCGTCTTCCTCCCCCGTTTCTTAGGTTTCTCCTCCTCCACCTCTTCAACCTCCTCAACATCCCCATCTTCTTCGGTATTAGCAGGCAAAACCCTCCCACCTTCCACCGCCTCCGCCAGAGCCGTCATCTCCGCCGCCTTCTGATCTTCCAAACTATGCTGCAACATCAACCCATTCTCATCAATACTTTCCAAAATCCTCCCTTTCAATCCATCCAACCTTTCAATCCTTCCCAATAAATTCTTTACAACTTCCAAACTCTCGGGTTTTGAAGGTAATCGTAAGGATATACTATCGACGATGTCTTGGGTTGATAGTATTGTTCGAGCGAGGGCGACTAGATCGTCTGCGTCCCCGCGTCCGAGTGACATCTTTTGAACTAGTCGTTGGGAATCGTGGGTTAATTTTAATTTGTACCGGATGTCCTCCAGTAACTGTTGCGAGCGTATAAAGTGTTCAACAAGGTTAAGTCGGTCGTTAATAACCTTCACACTCGTCTCCGGCGATGCTATCCCTAACCATTAGCAACCTCCCCAAAAAACAATAAAAGATAGCAGAAGAAGATAAAATCATACTCAACCACAACCCCAACCGCCTACTCCCCCCCCTCGTAACCGTCCTCCTAACAGTCTTCAACAGCGTCCCAACCCCTCCCACAACCCCATCTTTCAACGTAGTTTTAATCTCCAAAGCCCTCATAGTAACCGCATCAATCAACATATTATTCCCCTTCGCCCTCCTAACCGGCGGTTGTAACTTCATACTCAACCCCTGTAATTTCTCCTTAACATATGATAACAACGTACTCCCCGCCCCGACTTCTTCTTTTTCAAATAAATCATTTTTTAACGGAATACTTATATTTCTTCCTTTTCCTTCTTCTTCGAGAAGTGATGACCAGCATGTTGTATCCGTTGGTGAGAATGTAGATGTATGGAATGTTAAGAGACGTTTTTCTTCAGAGAGGAGGTTTATTTCCGGGGTGTTTCGGCTGGATTCTTCGATTACGATTTCTCGGGGGCCGATGCGGGCTAGTTCGGCGGTTAGGGCGCCGCGGGTGCTGGATTGGGTGAAGAAGTCGCCGGTGGATAGGTCTAGCCAGGCTAGTCCTACGGGTGACTGTAGTTCCAACTCTTCCCCTCCTTCTTCTTCTCCTCTACCACCATCCTTCGCAGCAGTAGCAGCAGCAGCAGTAGTAATAGAAGAGGAAGAACCCGGCCAAACACAAAGCAAATAATTATTCTCATAAGGATCCATAAACTTCTCATCAATCAGCGTTCCAGGAGTAATAATCCTCGTAACCCTTCTATCCCACAAAAGTCCAAAACTAGAATGTTCTTTCTCCTCTTTATTCGGATTCGGATACTCCTCAGCGATCGCTACATGACGTGATAAATCCTGTACCAAGATTTTTAAAAATCTGTCGAGTTGGAAGAATGGGAAGCCTGCCTGTCACTATTATCAATATATACCTTCAAGAAAATATTTATATATATTAGAAGAGAGGAAGTAAAAAAAGAACATACCATAGCAACCCCCCCATCCCCCACCCCGCCCCTCCTCCCACTCCTCTTCCTCCCAACCTTCAACCCCAAAAGCGGCGCCACCTCCTCCGCCTGTTCAAAATACAATTCATAAAACCCTCCAACCCGCGTTAACACCACACATTCCGAAAACTTATCAATATGTCCTCTAGCTTGCGCAATAACATGGGAATATTGCGGTAATCCTCCTGCTTCACCGGGACGTGGTAGTTCTGGTAATGGTTGGAGGGATAGTGCTCCCTGCGGAAGGGATAGGAGGGAAACGGTGGTTTTGCGTTTTGCGAGGTTGGGGTGGGGGGTTGTTGATAGGGTTCTTTTTTGGAGTGTTGCTACTATGCATGTGGCGCGTGGGATGTTGTGCCAGCGATTGATGCGGCAGTAGTGCGGTAATGAGCGATGAGAAGAGTACAGTTTTAGACGTTTCATGATGTCTAAAACAGTCCCCCCTCGTGGATGTCAGTTCGCGTGGGGAAGGGAAGGTTGTTCATAATAAGTATGGTAAAACTAGGAAAGATTTTGCGTTGGGTGGTGTTGGAGATGTTGGACGCGCCGCCCAGAATAGACACCACTAAAACACCATGTATACCGGCCTCAATAATCTGTTGGCTAAGGCTTACGACCCAACTGACCAGGTTTTCAGGTTGACGAGTTCTATTATTCAGAATATCTTTAAAATACATCTTAATCGAAACTACGACACTAACAAGTCTCACAAATCTATAACCTCAGACACATCAATGTTATAAACCAGACAGAAAACGACCAAAGTCGTCCCCGCCATAAATTTCATTCTCCCCTCATAACACTAACAAAGCAAGTGGTAATTTATACACAGTCATTCAAGACCCCCCTCAATATAAAAAAAAATATTTGCACCAATAAAATAATGATAATTCCCATTTTCAATCTCGAATTAATCTGATTTTTCTGTTTTCATCTCCTTAAAAAACGCCCATGATGCAAGAGAAACAGAAGACAGGAGACTGACAGGGTAGAGAGAGAGTGTGTGTGAGATGTTGGAGTGTGAGTGTGTGATTTGGTCTGTTCGATATTTGTACAGGTGAATATGCAAGTCGGATCGGCGGAGGAACGAAGAGTTTGAAAAAATACAAGAAAGCAGGTGTATGATAATGACCCCCCCGGTAAACGCCAGTTTTGCACTTGAATAAAAAAAGGAAGTATCGGAAAAAAGGAGGCGAGAGCGACAGGGACGAGAGAGACAGTCGGGGCATATAATAGCACAGTCGAAGAAACCACACCCCCTCCTCAAAAAAAGGTACGCTGATAATGATGAAAAACCTCCGACGACGTCGAATTATTAAAATCTCTTCGAACAAGCCGAAGTTCATGAAAGTGATGGAATCGTAGTGTAATGCGAGTCGTTCGACCCTTAAAGCTCCAAATCATTGTCATCTCGCAACGTTTGGAAAAAAGTCTCGGTATTGCCGTTGCCGACGCAGACTTCCGGCGCCGAAGCCGCAATCTAAACGGCCGGCTGGGTCAAAGCGTCTGGTGGGAGCGTCCCGCTTGCACGAACCTATCAAATAATATTAGCTAACTGCCTTCCATTAAAACATTTATGGTTTAAACACATACCTCATTAAAAGCCTGCATAGCTTTCGCCAAATCCCATCCCGTCTGCTCAAGACACATCTCCGCATACTTGGGCGTAAGCCCCGTCTGTCCCATCAACTGCTGAATCATCTGCTGCTTAGGATCTATACCCGGCTGCCCAGGAATCTGAGGAATGACTCCGGGTGCCTGAGCAATAACACCTGCCGGTTGCGGGGGCTGCGGTGCAAGAGTCTCTGGTTGCCAAGCGCTGCTTCCACCGTATGCTCTAACGACCAAAATATCACGTCGGACAAGATACCCGTTGGCCCCATTAGGGAGAACGAGGAACGACCGTGTAAAGCTTCTCTTGGATGCAATGCCTTCCCTAGCGACATTTTCCGGCTCTTCGTATTCTCCATGAACCGACATAACCATACCGACGATATCCCCGAATGAAACATTCTTACTATCATAGTTCCATTTCGAGGGGTCCGTGACGTCGTGAAGGGTGCGGGGGAGGGTATCCCAGTTCTTAAGGATGTTGGCGGGTCCCTTTGCACATCGGTCTTTGATCGCTGTGGGGTTACGCAATCGGACCATGTTGCGGGATTTGGGGATGTAGGCGTCCCATTTCTGAATGTTGTGCTTCGTGTCACCACTAAGACGGGGAGCAGATACATTGACAGAGATGGAGAAGAGGGAGGATTCGTTGTAGAATGTTTGAACGCAAAGGTTGCGATCCGAGTCGAACATGGGGAAGAATCTATTTATATCGTTAGATTCCGCGTGCTGAAATATTGAGGAGGGATAATACATACGTCGACAAAAAGTTGTTGGTGTGTTCCTGGTCGTCAACGACGCCACAGGGTTGAATGGTGAGGGGCATGGGAGGGAAAGCCCCAGGGCCAGCCGATTTGTCGATTTTCGAGGCCGGTGGTGGTTCAGGGTAGACTTCATTATCCAGCATAACCAACGACCTCCACCATTTCCTACAGTCTTCACGATAGTTGGGAAGCTGCGTAATAGGATTTCCAGTAAGAATCAACTGCTCTAACTTGCGAAACTTAAACCTCCAAGCCTCAAGCTGCTTAAAAGTCGCAATGTTATTGTTCTCCAAGCTCAGGTTCTTCAGCTCGGGGAAAGTAGTGGCAAGTGAAACAACCATGCTGATGTCGGATAAGGTATTGCCGGAGAGATTAACGCTGACAACTTGTTCTCGCTTCTCAGCTCGATTGGTGAATTGCTCGTCGGCAACTTTCATCATTGCCGGAAACATCTTTGCTTTGGTTGACTCCTGGCTGAAGAATCCACTACCTTGCAACTGCGGGTGAGTACCTAGAGCGGAGAGGTCGAGCATCTTGGCATCAGCAACGTATCTTGAGCTCAGAACATTTTTCAAGAGCACAGCAAGTTGTTGAGCCTCCTCGGATCGATCCACCGTTGGTTTAAGAGCCGCCTGTATACTAGCCGGGAGCTCATTCACGGGCTGGATCCTGAGGTTGCCACCTGCGAAAGCGACGTTGTCCCATTCGAGAACAGTGGGCACCTTGACAAGTGGGATTTGGAACATGATGTTGTCACCGACGGGTCGAACCTATAGACCTAGTTAGTACTTTGAACATCATTACATCTTGAAAGATATCTTACCCTTCTGAGTTTTTCCTTCAACCGTCTCTCGAGGAAGAGGATAGTTTCACTGTTAGTGACCTTCAGATCCTTCCAACCAGACACCTTCATTTCAATAAAACCTCCAGCCGGTTGTTTGACCCCATTGACAGTACCAATCGGTTGACGAGCAGGGTTGCGAACAGGCCTAAGACCTTTAGCGGGTCCACTCTCCGGTTTCTGACCAGCGATGGTGTTTGATCGTGTCGGCCTAGACTTTGCCCCGCTGATAGGACGCGCTCGAGGTCCCGTGGGCAGCTGCCCACCCATATCGAGATCTCCTTCCCTATCAATTCGTGCTGATGCTCGTCGTTTTTGAATTCCTCCAGTCCCGCCGCCGGTTCGACGGCCCAAGTTAGCCGGAAGGGAGCTTCTGCCAGTCATCGTTGCTGAAGGGTGGTTGTTCAAATGTAGAACGATGACAGGGTTTTGTTGATAAAAGGGTTTCTTGGAAGTTAACGGAAAACAAACAAGCTCGTTGCTATTTCCCGGTTCCTTGAATGCTGCTTTGGAAGATTAGAATCAACTCTCGTTTGCGATATGAAACAAAAAAAAAATCAAGCGATAGTTCTTTTGTTTTTTCGAATTCAACCTTCAAAAGTCTTTAACGACGATGTCTCGATAGGAGGGTTGTTTTTCTTATGCTTTCGTAACAGAAAAAACACACACAATCAAAGACGTGGATTCTTTCACCCCGTGAAAGAAAGAATTCAAGCGTCCTGAAGTAGTTTATACCGATCTTTCGGAATCGAGTTCGCAGAGAAAGGGGTTCTTTGGATTCGTCAAGATCGGGTTCTTTGGAAAAGCAGAGAGTTTTTTTTGGGTTCTTTGGTTCCGGGGGTTTTTGTTCGTCGGGAGTCTTTGTTGACTGAAGAAGAGAAATGGAGAAGTGAAGCAGGAATCCCAAAGACCTTTGCAAAGCTAATTACAAAGGTCTCCGTTCAAACTTCCTGGTTCACTTTTGCTCTCCGAAAGAAAATCCGTTAGCCCTAAATCGTTTACATTATTTATTCTTCCCGAAAGATACAGAAAGAGTGCGAAGGTCCTCCGAAGCATCCAGCAATTCGAGAAAAGAAAGAAAAAAAGAAGTGTGAGGTGAAAAAACAATCCCGGTAATAATCTGAAATCGCGAAATCATCCGTTCACAAAGTCCAAACCGTCACGGAGAACCAGTACACCCCAGACCGTGCCAAATATTCCCACTTCCAGTAAATCATCGTGATCCGTACGGCCCCGGAAACATGTAAGAAGGTCTGATGATGATGCCAATGGCCTCCCCCGGAGATCCCGGAGGATTCAACCGGGTAGAGAGAAACCAATGACACAGTTCAAGTTGATCGCATCAGGACCCCCTTCTCCATGCTGGCGTAAGAGAGTATCGAAAATGATTTTCGGGGAAAGTAGAGAGAAGGTAAGAGGCCAGAATAAAAAGGTGATCTATTTTGTGTATGTTTCGAGTCTTCATCGTTCCTGATATCGTGGATGTCGATAGGATGACGAGCCTTCTTCAAATTGGTCTAGCGACATTGCTGGGACAGTCGTAGAAAAGAACATTCTTGACCAGACCTCCGGTGAAGTAAATCGGTATCCAAGAGGGATTGTTAGCAGGGTATAGCTCACCTATAGGGGGGTTGTTTGCCGTTGTTTTGATGGTTTCGCAGGACAGCGATGTTGCCGTTGCCGTTGCAAGGATCTGGGAGATGGGTTTCTTGGAGGTGTTTCTCCCGACCAGACGCGTGCCCTGAGGTTCGAATTTACCAGAAAGTCGATCGGAAAGGATAGTGATGATGGGATCGAGAAGAACCGACGAGGTGGTGGATGTTTGGTGTCGATTCTAGGAGGATAGTGGGATGTTCGTTGGGAGGTTTGGTGGTGTGATGAAGAGGAGAAGAAGAGATGTGAAAGAGGAGTCAAGTCAGGATCTTGAAATTCTGCGTCACTGCCAAGCCACATCCATCAGAAACAAAACAGACAGCGCTCCGCCACAACAGGATCCCATTGGAACCGTGGCGTTGACCACACGACATCTACACTACGACAACTGCGATTGAGTCTACTACGTGTATACAAGAAGGATATACCAACTAGATTTACGAATCTCTATATCTATGCATCTACATGTATGAGGAGGAGCACATTACGTGAATTCTCAATTTAGAAAGACAGACAAGGAAATCATAGTATTTTGAACCTTCCATACAAGAAAAAAGAACAGCAGCATAAGGCGAAAGGAAAAACACACATGAGAGAGGATAAAGGAAACAAAACCACAATCGAAGAAAATTTAGAAAATCATCGACCATATAAACTCCGGCGTTGTGTGCGAGGTAGAGAATCTATCCAGAAAACGGTAGACAGAGGACACAAGGAAAAAGCAGGAAGTCGTGGAGAAAGAGAGAGTGGAGGGGGGGTTCGGATTAGGTTTTGGTGATATCGGAATGAAACTAAGGAGCACAACATAAAGTCTTTTCGTTCATCACTTGATTCCCGCAAATGCTTAGACAAGGAAAGGAACACACGATGGGTCAAATGAGAAAGGGGGGGAAGGAAGGATATTCGACGGGTTAAAGACAGGGCGATACATGGTTCCCTCGCCGTCTCCTCCTCTCCTCGCGAGCAAGAGTTTGTAAATGTAACCATAGATGCCGATCAGCGGGAAACAGTTATCTCCCACCGATTCCAGCAGTGAAGACAAATGTTCCGGAGTATAAGGGGGGTTTGTTTAAGAAATGGAGAGAAGATGTGGTGTTTCCCGTTTACTGAGATGCGCACTGGACACGCTCGTGGCCGGGGTGTTCCTCATCATCCTCGTCCATGGGTCCATTGGCAGCTCGGGCTTGAGCTTGAGCATCCAAATCCTCAACATTGACATCATCGACCATAGCGTCGGCAGGGATCTGTGTTGCCGTACGGGGCGGGAGGATGTCGTTGAGTTTGAGGATAACGTCCTCATCGGCGAAGTGCTTTGGAGGGAATTTGATCTCAAACTGGATGAACATGTCGCCGTGGTCGTGGTGCCTGTAGGATGGCATACCTTGTCCACGGACAAGCTTAAGTTCGCCTGTAGAGTGAAATGTTAGCACGATATTTTTTAACGTGTAATAGACTCGGGTTTATAACATACCAGGGCTAATGACTTCTCCAGGTAGGATCTGAACTTGCAACCATCGCTCATCAAGATGCTCAATAGCGATTGTACCACCAGCCAAAGCTGTCAGGAGATCAATCTCTGCTTTGTAAAACAAATTGTCGTCCTTCCTCTGGAAACGGGCGTGCGGCTTCTGCTCGATGACGAAAATAACGTCACCGGGGATGATATCCGGGCCAGCGTCTCCTTCACCTTGGAAGGTAATCCTCTGACCATCCTTCATACCCTTGTCGACAGGGACATGGATGACCTTTCTCTCAAAGACCGTCTTTTTACCCTGGCAGACCTTGCACTTATCCTTCTCCTTGATGATTTCCTTCTCACCGTTGCAGTCCGGGCAGACGGTTTGGAAACGTTGAATCATGGGACCCATCTGGCGCATCATAGTCTTCATCCCCATACCGTTGCAGCCTTTGCACTTGGTGACGCTTCCTTCTTTGCCGCCTATACCATTGCATTTCGAACAAACGACGGTCTTCTGGAGAGCCAGTTTTGATGTTTTGCCCTTGTAAAGATCTTCGAGGGAGACTTTGTGAACGTGGACGATATCACGACTCTGAATATATCGTTAATAATGGTTTCTAATCAGTAAACTCGGCTAGAGTTGAAACCTACCCTCTTGGGACCTTGCTGTTGCATGCTTCCGCCACCTCCAAACATTCCACCCATGCCGCCCATGCCGCCGAAGAACTGCGAGAACAGATCTTCGGCAGACATGCCCATATCGGCTCCAGCACCAGAGAGACCTTCTTCTCCATACTGGTCGTAGACTTGGCGTTTCTGGGGGTCTTGAAGGATTTCGTAGGCATGTGACAGCTCTGCAAGAGTAAGAAAAAAGAGGTGTACTTGTTAGCTACGTGTAATTCGAGCTAGAGAGCTAGATATTGTAGCTGCTTACCCTTGAATTTCTCTGCGGCCTCGGGGCTAGGATTCTTGTCGGGATGGAATTTTAAGGCGTTAACCCTGAGCAGTGCGAGGTTAGCCGGGAGCTCAAAGAAATGGTTGCTGCAAAGAATACAGCTATCTACGATGTTTAATTAGGGTGAACGTACCTGTAGGCCTTCTTCAATTGCGCCTCAGTGGCGTCTGGGGCAACCTGTTCGATGCAGAAAACAGCTTGGTTAGATCTGGACTCGGATAGCTAACTCGAGAAAGAATGTCAGAAAGCTGAGCTCTACATACCCCCAAAGCATCGTAATATTTCGTATCCTTGACCATGGTGGCAGTTCGGTCGAGGCAGTGATCCGGTCGAGGTGGTTAGAATCGCGGGGGGTGCGATGGAGGATAGGTCGGCGGGTAGCTCGATTAAATGTAGGAAGGGGAATTCGATGGGTTTTTGTCAGATGGAAATAATTTTTGTTATCGGCTCTTTTTGTGTTCACCCCACCAGAAGAAAAGCAAACAGAACAGGAGTTTGCTGGAGATGATGTGGGAAGAAAGAGGACAAAGAATCTATCGAGTCGGAGGTTAGAAATAAGGAGGATGAGGAGGTGAAGAGGTGAAGAGGTGAAGAGGAGGAAGAGCAGCGATATCGATGAAGGGCTGAATAATGGGCGAAGACGATGGGAGTAATAGTAATGGTAATAAGCAATGGTGGAGGGGAGGATCGAAGGTGGTGGAAATAAAGGCGAACGAAAGTCCGACGGGCCCAACTAAAACTAAAACTTTTTTTAGGCCTGGCAGATTTGCCTTAGACAAACAAAAACTACCAAAAGAATAAAAAGAAAAAAAAAGGAAGAAAGAAAGAACTTCTTCTTGGTATAAAAAAGAACACACACAGCTGTTACGAAGTAGTACTAACTTGCTGGATGGAGGAATTGGCAGAAGGGGAGAGAGTAAGTATCTCGAAGCTTCGAATGTGTAACTGGGCTGGGGGCACAGGACAGGACAGGACAGACAAGGCTACGAGTTCTGCGTTTTTAAAGCAAATTCGCTATCGATAAAAAGCGTACCAAAAACTGCGCCTTTAAGGATTCAACATCGCGGAGGTTCTTACTTGGAAATATGCAGGGTACCACCTAATGGATGTGGATGTGGATGTGGATATGTAGGTATGTCATGTAATGTATGTACGTACCTCTTCTTGGTTGGTTTCGAGCTGCTGTCGACGACACACCTGTTCGATAACTCTCAAACTCACGTTCCGGCAACCTTTTTCTTTTAGCAATGATATAATATGCCAGTAGTACTACTTTATATATTATAAATTCTTGCGAACGGACGGAAAAACAATAGCTGAGAAAAATGTGACAAAGGCTATATTATAACATTTCATTCCAATGAAATTTGACTGTAACAATTCGAACTCGCAATCGGCGGTTTGACGGCAGCCAAAACTGCCACAAAGGGAATCCGAAAGAAAGAATTCGAGGATCCATGAGTTTCCATCGCTTTCCATAGCCTTGTCATCGGCCCAAGCTAGTTAGCCTGCTCCAGAAGAACCCCTGTCGGAACATGTACTGACTCCTGCGGCATAGTTTGGGCGCTGAATCAGTTAGCATCCGAGCTATGCGATACGTATACAGCCACGGCCATACATAACACACTGACATCTTAACTGGCGATGGCATTGCGACTTTGGCCGGATGTGTTGATCCAGGCTAAGATGCATGCATGGAGTCATTCCATCTGATCTGATTTGTACAATTGTGGGGCTGCTGCTGGTGCTCTCCATTGACTCTCATCAGGGACAGCACAGGACAGACATCATATCGACAGTGCTGTGCAGTTGCATTGTGGGGCCAGCCAGCCATCCATCCCGGAGCTCGGTAAGGTCAAATGTAAGGTGGCTCGGCATGCCGTTGTTGTAGCCGCAACACAGCCAACACACAAATGTCCGCCGCAATATACTACAAAATACAATACAATATTCTACTACGCGACTAACAATATTCTGTTCCCAGTTCCAGTGGGATTGCGGGGCTCTGCGATTGGGAGAATTCAGGTACCGGGTATTAATGCCGAAAACAGGGCTGTAGAACATCTTTCAAACCCTGTATGTACATGTCGTGTACGTATCCAGGCCTGGTCAATGCACTGCGTCCCAGAAGCCTTATTTATCTCCATATTATCAGCCCACACTCCGTAACCGGTGTATAAACGACCCCTCTAAGACCATCCGCCCGCCGTCCCTCCCTGAACATCAGTCCTCACGAACAACGCATCAATGCACCTGAGATTCGAAACCCAGAGGCGCAGACTACCTCCTCCTGTTCCAGTACTGAAGTAAATCCACTAGAAGAGGCCCCTCGGTTTCACCAAAGGCACCGCTGTATTCTGAATCTGCCTTCGTCACGGCTTAGATATCGATGGCTTATACTGCCGGTGTCTGGTTTCCACGTCGGTATCTACGAAAAAATCCAACGTTATACCTACTCCCTTTCTACCTACAGTTTCTCCAAGCTGTGCAATTGGAATGGAAGTCTATTCCTATATGGGAACGGCTGGTGTTTTAATTGTGGAATAATTGACAGATCTCTGGGCTATATCCGGTATTTTGGTAGTAAGTACAAAGGTACTTTAATTGAACGATAGAGTCAAACTATCAAGCATATCGATGAGCTAAAAGGAGGGTTGTGAATGCTGATATTAACTACTTAGTTAGCTAGGAATGTATATTTCTCAGGACAGTTTAAAAGGTACTAGCACTTTATTATTCATTATAAAAGGAAAATATCAATATTCCGTATCCCGAGTTAGTCTAGAACCCTAGACTAATCTCGACTATTTAACACACATAACTCTGCATCTAAAAAAAAGACAATTATATCCAACAGTGCCACCTGCACAAAGTATACCACCCCCCTTCAAACATCAACATTAGGAAACGTTTAAACAAACTATTCTAAGCCTTCTTAACAGCAACCCACCTCAGCCTAACATACCCAACAACCCACCTCCCATCCTCCCTCCTCGCCGCCCCTTCAAGCAAATCCCTCGCCTCCCCCGCCACAACCCCCCTCTCCTCCTCCCGTACAAGTTCCAAAAACCTCTGCCCAAACATCTCAATCCAAGCCTTAACCCCCCCTTCCCCATTCCCATCCTCAACACTCAACTCCGTAGGTCTATACTCACTCTCAATCATTTCCACTTCAAACCCCACATCCTCCAAAAGTCCCTTCATATGCTGCACACTTGGAAAAAACCAAGGATTAACATTTCTAATTTTTTCTATTGGGATTCCTCTATTTTTTAAAGCGGAAGTGATGGCTACGTGTACTTCTGCAATATTTCCAAAGCCTCCCATTTCTGCCACGAATTTGCCGTTGGGTTTTAATGCTGTGTGGATGGATGATAATGTATTCTTTCGAGTTTTTGGATCTCGGAGGATCCAATGTAATGCTGCGTTACTGAATACTTTATCCCACTTCCCTTCTCCATTTCCGTTTCCATTACCAACGACGTCGTCTTCACTTTCAAGAAACCTACAATCCACAACTCTACTTTCCATATTCGCATACTCAGATTTAGGAAACAACTCCCTCCCTGAAGAAATTAATTCTTCAGAAGCATCGAGTGCGAGGATGTATGAGCAGTGTTTGGAAAGTTTGGAAGTTAAGACTAGATCCCCTGCTCCCAGATCTATAATTCGATCTGTGGGGAGTGGGGAGAGGAGGGAGGTTATTTTCGTGGTGAGGAGGGGGACGAAACCGGCGTGGGAGGAGTAGTTTTGGTGGGTGTAGGAGGTGTTTTTGAGGTCTTCCGTCATCTTGGTGTGTTTTTGTTTGTTGAATCGATATATGAAGAGAGCAGGAAGAAGAGTAGGATGAAGATGAATATCTGGTGATGATATTTAAAGAAGTAATATAAAAGTATCTTTTTGAAAGACTATCCGTTTAACGTTTGCTCTGAAGCCCAACTTGCTGATCTTGATAATGCTGATGATAATGTCAACCCAAACAGCGAACTCCTCACTCTTTATATACACCACCCTCCTCTCATAACATCACTTTCCTATCCTCCTCCTCAGCTGAAGATAACGAGTCACAACCTCAGTTGATGTTGCGGTATGACCACCGGGTATGAAAGACAGCTCCGATATCGGCGTTGTTGGGGAGTTATACGGGTGACGGTTATAAGCGGCGTGGAAGCAACAGGTGTATGTATGACCAATTACGTGTAAGAGGATTGTAAGACCCCGGATGAGGGATTGGGATGAGGTAATAGAGGGGGGATATTAACGTGTCTCGGGTTTTATTATTCTTTTATGGAGGGCTTGTACACTGGATGATTGAGAAGACGTGAATCGATCTGGGGGAGGAGTGTGGTCAAAACTGCGTTGTCGCGTCGTTGGGGTCGGGGTTAAGAAACTCGGAGGTAAGCAGGTGATGAGGATGAGGGCTTGGCGATATCGATGTCATGCGTTTTGTCCCTTCACTTTGGGAATATATCATGGTCAGGAGAGAATGGAATCATCAATTGATATAAGTAGTAGTTAAAACCAAAAAATGAAAAAAAGAAACAACTTTTTCCCAGCTCCAAAAAAACACGTTAAAAGAAATGAAGAAAAAAGAAGAATTTAGTAAAGAAACCCCGTAAGTAAGCAATTCCACAGCTAAAATATAAAAAAAAGCCAAAGTGTATAGCAAGCCCGCCATAAAAGAATCATGCATGTAAAAACCTCACCATTACCTGATAACAAGAAAAAGAAGAGGCCTCGACTACACTGCAGCAACAGCCTCCTTAACAATATCAATCAACCCTCTAACATCCGGCCTCCCCTCAGGCTCAACCGCTAAACACCTCCTCACAACCTCCTTAGTCTTCTCCCCGACATCACCCTCAACTCTTGCCCCCATCTGCCCCGCCGCCGGAAACTTCCAATCCCCACTAGCAATAGCCAACGCCAAACTCCCACCGCCCAATTCAGTCGACAATTCGAACGGAGAATGGTGGTATATTAACGCGTATAATAAACATCCCATACTCCAGATATCGACTTTGGTATCTATTGTACTGTCGGTTTTGACGTCGAAGAGTTCGGGTGCGCGGTAGGACATTGTGGAGTGTTCGGCTGCTTCGTCTTGGATTTGGATTGCGAGGGAGCGGGAGGTTACGTGGATTGGAGAGGGGGCTATGGAGCCGAAGTCCATTAGAACGGGGGTTATGCCGTCGTCGGAAATCATGACGTTTCCTGGTAGTATTCGATTAGTATATTAAAAAGTGTAAAATCGAGTATTTGGTATGTATATACCTGGCTTGATGTCGCGGTGGGCGAACGGCCGGAGTTCGCCGGAGTGTGCTCCGCCGGATAGATCTCGTGATCCTTCCATGAGCGCTACACCTTCCTCTTCATCATCCGCACCGGCACGGTTTTGAGCGCCTGAACCGGTAACAGTGGGACCGTTGACTCTATGTCCATGGATCAACGCCAAACCCTCGCATACACCCAAGAACAATTCCAAAATCTGTTTCTCGGGGAACCATTTCTTATCCACCAAATTGGCGTTTATAAGGTCTTGTAGGTTTCCTCGTCGGTAGTATGGGAGGAGGATGTATGCTGTTTTCGATTCATCGCGCCTTTCGGTGATTATTGTGGAGTCGATTAGGGGGATTAGGAGAGGGGATGGGGGGAAGAGTTTGTAGGATTCGATTTCGGAGGTGGCGCGGGTGAGGGATTCTTGGCCGAAGGGACAGCGGATCTTTTTGAGGGCGTAGAGGGTGCCGGAGTTGTCCTGGACGAGGTAGACGTAGGAGAAGCCACCCTGGGTAACTATTAGCGTCTGAATATTCATATAAAAACCGTAGTATGCGGTTTAAGGGTGGAATGGAGCATACTTCACCGAGAAGACGGAGGATCTTGAAGGAACGGTGGTTGATGACGAGGGCGGGGGGTGGGGAAGCAGCTCATGCAGCTGGTGAGGGTGTAGACGAGGTCGAGGAAGTACTGCGCCATCGGGAAGTACTGAGCAGTAGCACCTGCCACCGATACTTGGGAAAAAGCGGTAAAAGAATCGGCGAGTGTTTTCGCGATTGATATTTCGGACAAATCGATTCTCCAATTGAAGTTTTGTATACTTGGCAGCAGGAAGTTTGAAGATGAAGCTGTTTTTTCGATGGGAAGATGTGTCTTTTTTTAAGAGAGATCAAAAGGGCGGTGATGTTGAATGTCAGCCTGGGCGGTCGGAAGCAGGCCAATCAGGGCGCGGGCGGCGGGGTTCAGCCGCGACAGCAGCCAGATTTAGACCGGGAAAAAGTAATATGGCGAGGGCACCACTCCGCCACTTAAGTTATTACTTCGGGTTGAGTATAGGCTGATATCACGATGCATGTAATGCAAATCATTACATGACATCGGGATTGGGGGGGTTTTGTTTTATATTGTATTGGAAGTAGCTAAGTAAGTAAGTATCTGTCAACTGTGGTATGAGCGTTAATGCAGTAGTAGTTAGTAGTAGGGAGTATTCGCCTGGAGCTGCCCGAGTCAGTTTGCTATAATGTAATTGTACCGGCTACCATGGATTGTATACACCCACCATTCGTATGCCCGGTATACGATACAAAGATGCTGTTGATACTCACAAGCTAGTCCCTATAGACACGCTTGCTGCTTGTAGAGGGTATATATACCTCGGTATTGGCATGACCGTCTATGATAGTCTGATAGTACGAGGGAGTGAGAGAGTGAGAAAGGGAATGAATGGGAGATGCAAATGGCATAGCCTTGGCACCGTTTACGTGAAACGCTCAACAGTTGACAGTTGCTAGTACTACTAACTAGTAGCAACTAACAGTTCAACAACATACCACAGACTAGTACATGTTATGATAATACCCCTATCTCTACCTCTATCGATGCCTCCGATATATAACCGCTGCTACTCTTCTACTCAGGAGTATCCGGCCATATATATAAGTATCTATCATATGCAAGTATGTATATAACCTGGGAAGTGTTGTGGGTGGTTGTTGTCACGTGGTGTTTGACCGAGCCGGATTGGGCCCGGCAAACGACGCCACCCTTCCACTTTCACTCCATGCCATGGTAGAGACTAAGTAGGTACTTACTTACTCCACGCTTCTGGTGCTGCTGCTGCTGCTGCTGCTAGTAGCCTGCACCTGCATAACACACCAACATCCCGTCGCCTGCTTCTTCTTCTTCGTTTTCTGTCGCATTCGATATTGTCGTCCGGCAGCAGAAGAACCTGGCCGATATTCTGGATCGGAATGGATTATACCATCCGACCCAGAAGACTATGCCGACTAACCGTGCATTTCGAAAACGGTACTCGCGTGGGTGGAGTCTAGATTACATTTGCATTTGCAAATGAAGATTGTAAGCGGTAGTGGGATTGGGGGATTGGCAAACAGAAGCTTGTTATTTAGCTCACACATTCGAATTTCCTTCGAATAACCCTCTTTTCTCCCTCTTTCCTCTATCCAGACCCTTGCTATCTTCTGTATAGCACAACTCGAGTGCTACTCCTATGTTGGCACAGATACAGTCCGTATATATCTGAGGGACTGATGTTTTCTGTCGTGCGTGCTGGCGGATGGAATCTGGATGGGGGTCTATTTTGGGGAATAATAATCGAGGGATTGGGCGGCTACTTTACTTATTGTCCAAAGGCCCGTCACATTTAGCATTTCCGTATTATACAACTTCGGGTATATTAGGCCTTAGCAGAAAAGACAAGCCATACATACATACACAGACATGACAAGACAAGACAGGACATGACAATAACAATGAACAGGACAGGACAATACCAGTCCACTATAATACCAAAGCGATAACCGTCGGATGCATCGTCGAAGTGAATGTAGAATCTGGGGGATATGCCAGTACGAAGGGACAGTATAGTATAAGTAGCATGATCCGGGCGAAAAGGACTTGCTTCTTCCACGCTGCCACACACTTCTTTCTTCCTTTCCTTCTCTCTCTCTCTCTCTCTTCTGACTGACGCTATTCGATTTGGCCATATAATTTTTAATTTCTTTTGGACGTCCTCCATTCTTTCTCTCTTCCTCCCACACCTTTCTTCCCTTCTTCAACTTCACTTTTAACATATTCTATTCTCTCTTTCCTACTTTTCGAGGCTCAACTTGTAGGCGGTCCCCCAAGCAGGAGGCTTTCCCAAACTGCCACTTGCACGGCACTCCCATCAAATATCTCTCGCATCGTTTTCCCTGCCTTTTTTGCCGACAGACTGAAAGCCTCCACGCCAGCATCGTCATTTCACTCCATTGCAATAGATCGATCCACCATTTTGCAAATATACCTTTTGCTCAATATCATCACGACCCATCTCGACTCTATTCTCTCGGATTCTTTCCAGCCACAGCTAGTGAGAGTATATGTATACAAAAGCACCTACGTATATACGTACTTGGCACCTCTGGACATTTCTACTCTTGCTCTTCCATCTGTACTGTCAATAGCTACTATATTTTGGGGTTAAGAAGCAACGAAACTTCGACGACACGCTGATTGGCCCAGGTACGCCTTGCCTTGCCTTTTCTCTCGCTCTCTCCCTCGCACACAACACAGCTTCGAGGTTCCATCGATTCTAAACATCCTGGATATCCAGATTACTGCCGTCGACTATCTGATCTGATATATATACACGAGTGTAAGTGCATGCGTGCTTTGTATTCTCACTTTTTTTCCTTGCTTCATCTATTTTATTATGGTTTTCCGCCGGTTCCTGGTCCGGCCCTTTCCCTCACGACAGAAAGATGCTGTCTGGATTGCATTGGGCAATTCCTGTCTTAGCACCCGAGACGCACTCGGGCACAGGAAAAAGAAAGTGGAGCAAAAATTCGCTTCTTCGTTTTTCGACAGCCAGCCAGACAGACAGCAGCAGACAAGACCACCCTTGCCCATGCCTAGCGTTGTCCCTTTTTGAAAAACCGACGAGATCCTGCCCATGAAATCATTTGTTCCAATTGCCTCCATCCGGTTTACACACGAACTGCATGAAGGTATACATCGCTGTATACGTCTCTGCGTGTGCGGGCACGTGTACCTGCTTCGTCGGTGTACATGTCATGTTTGAAAGAGAAAAAGGGAAGGGGTGAAGTCTCTCAAAAGCCCTCGGGTCAGTGGTTTACCTCGATATCATTCGAGGAAGCGTTCCCGGGTGATCTTATAATGTCATGCAGACGTCCCATCAAGGTTTCCTTCCCAAAGGTACCTACCCTTGGGATCTTACCGAAATCCGCTAAAACGCACCCTTCCCACCACCGCTCGTAAAATAGGCTTTCTTTGCGCCAATTTGCATCGAAAAGACCTTGCAGGCGGCCATACATACATGGCCATGCGTACGTATGTTGTATGTATGTATGAATCGCTGTTCTAGCAGAGAGCAAAGGTTTGGTATATTCGATCTGAGCTGTCCATGAGCATCAGCATCATCAGCATCGACATCATCATATACCATCTCTTCGACGGGGACACTCACCTCCTTGCATATTGACACTTCCCTGCATATATTCCCCCCATATCCCCCATCCCCATACATCTTCACATCAATCGATACCGATACCGATATCCAAAACTAGAAAAAAGTGTGTTGGCGAGGTTGTTCTCGAAGGCTGCCTTGTCTGCTGTTCGTCCGTCTGTGGTGTTCATGTTTGGTGTTCGTTCTTCTGTTCATACAATTTTCCGCCTTTCTCACAACTGAACTGCTTCCCTTCCTTCCTTCCAATTATAACTCTCCTTCCCGCTTGATACCTCCAACTTACCTCCAAACCAAAACCTCATCAACCACCACCATCACCCCATCACGTCTCTTATCTGAACTTCACTTCCCTGCTTGCTCGACGCTCCCATCGCAAGGGCATCTTGTCTGCCTCTTAACCATTCTCAATACACTGCTTTTCGAGTCCATCCTTCGAAGCCTCCTGGTGCCTCCATGCCCTTCCTAGGCAAACGACCAGAATTGACCAGACAGCACACCGTTCATAGTTCCCATACCGGCTACAAGAATCCGGCAAATACAAACCCATCGATCCCATCGATATCCCCTATCCTTTAGTCCTCCCGGCCAAAGCTAGCTTTTGGGAACTCTCCGTCTCCCTTGTCCGCTGCCCTTTCCGTGGGGCTATCTGGCGAGGTGATGGCGTCCTCAACCGCTGGTCCCTCGCCCTACGGCACCAGATCACGACAACGATCCACTGCCCAGCGCATAAACTACGCTGAAGACAAGGACAATGACATGGATTTCGAGTACACGAACTCTCCAATTACCTCCAATACACGGGCCACCAACGCATCTGCCCCAAGTGCGCCGGATCCCGCCCCTGCAAATGCCACCATCACAGCAATCGGTGTGAGCACGCGAAGCGGTGGAGCGTCGGCTGCCAGCAGCTCTTCCACCCGCCGCTCTTCCACCGTCGCGAACCATTCTCAACCCGTCTCCGCCCCTCCTCCTCCCCCTCCTCCACCACCTGCTCCAGTGGTCAACGCGACTGCCAACTCTCGCAAGCGAAAATCAACAGCTGCCCCTCCACCCGTATCCACCTCGACCTCCACGCCAATGACCAACGGAACCTCCACACGGCCTTCGGCTCGCCAACACGACAGAGCCAGGGAACGGCAGAAGATGAGGGAAGCCCTCACCCATCAGCTGACCTTCGAGAAATACGGTGGTGCTTTCCTGAGCAAAGGTGGCTATCTGGAAGCCGACGACGGCCAGCGGCTATCCGTTCACGGTATTTATCTCTTTCTTAAACAGTATATCTACTCTATCACTGACAATGCACTCCAGACCACATCTACTTGATATCTGAACCCCCCGGCGAGCCCTACTACATCGGACGTATCATGAAATTCGGACACGTCGGCGGCAAATCCACAGGACCGGTCGATTCGATAACGGTAAACTGGTACTACAGACCCAAAGACATCGGAAGCCGAAAAACCGCCGATTCCCGTCTACTATTCGCAACAATGCACTCCGATGGCTGCCCCCTCTCCTCGCTCAGAGGAAAGTGCAATATCCTGCACCGATCTGAAATCGATGACCTTGAAGCGTTCAAAAAACAGAAGGATTGCTTTTACTACGAACGGCTCTATGACCGGTATTTACAGCGATATCTGGACATCGTGCCCGTGTCGCAAGTTCGAAACGTCCCGGACAAGGTCAAGGAGACACTCAATAAGCTGTGGAGATTTGTGTTGATCGAGCAGGGGAAAAGTGCGCTTCTTACGGCAGAGATGAGGAGCTGTAAGAAATGCCGCGATTTCTGTGCCAAGTAAGCTCAAAACCCCCCCTGAAAAATCCCAGAAAAACCTTTTTCTTTGCTATATTATTATTGTTTGAGAAGATATAGTAGACGGATATACTAACCAAAATGCCTGCAGTGACAATTCCGTGGTTTGTGCGATGTGCGAGGAGTCGTTCCACTTCCAATGCGTGAACCCACCTCTCACCAAGAAGCCACAACGCGGCTTCGGCTGGTCTTGTGCTCCCTGCAGCCGAGCCCACGAACGCAAATTGGACGCCCGCAACGCGACCGTGCCCATCCTGGATAGCCACCACACCGAGGATGAGGTATGCGACGAGGAAGAGGAAGAGCCTCATAACCAAGGTTCTGGCACCACAACGGGCAATGGCGCGAATACTCCTGCGACTCCTGGGTCCTGGGAACTTAATCCTGCGGCTCATAAGCATATTATGGAGACCATTGATCAGTGGCCTTATCGCTATCTCGGAATCAACTGTAAACCCGAAGAGGTCCTCGAACTCGACGACCGGATATTTCCCAGAGGCGGTATGAGCATCGGTCAAAAGCATCAAGCCAACGTCGTTCCCTGGTACGGCCGTCCCGTCCAACTTATCCCGCCCGCCGAAGAGAAAACCAAGGACGGAAGACAAAAGAACAAGGCGAAAAAAGCTAGAAAGGACGCCGAAGATGGCAAATCCGCATCTGCGCGCCCACCATGGGTGCAGGAAATGCCGGATGGCTATGTCGAGCGAGGTGGCAGCGACGAAACTTCGCAACCGCTGTTCATCATGCCTGAAGACGAAGATGAAGAAAGAGGGTCGGAGCGTACTTCTACTAGGCGTATGAGTCGAGTACGACCCGTCGGCCAGGATCTGGAAGACCTCGTCGACGACTTCATGGCAAAAGCTGAGCCCCTCGCCAAGACCTGCGGGGTTGCGAAGAACGCGACGAATTTCCTGGATAAAGCGTCCCAATTGCTCTACGCCAACAACTTTGATATTAAAGCCTCACTCGAACAGCTGAAGCAGAACGATAAAAAGACGCTTAAGGAGCCGGACTTTAAACCTGATGAAGTTAAGCGGTTCGAAGAAGGAGTTAAGAAGTTTGGAAGCGAGCTGCATACCATTACGCGTCATGTTAAGACCAAGAAACACTGGGAAATCGTTCGATTTTATTACATGTGGAAGAAGACGCAGAGGGGGCAGGAGATTTGGGGAAATTATGAGGGCAGGAAAGCTAAGAAAGAGGCCAAGATGCGCGACAAGGCCGATGCTGCTGCTGCTGCTAAGCTGGTTGACGATGTCGCGGATGCTGAAGACGATTCGGCGTTCGATGATGAGAAGGCCCTGACGAGGCATAAGCAGTTTCAGTGTAAATTCTGCGGGACCCAGAAGTCTGTGCAGTGGCGGCGTGCTCCCGGTGTTACTCCTGGCGAAACGATAAGTCCCAAGACCAACAAGAAGGATGCTGAGAAGTATACCTTCATCCCTGCGCTGTGCAGACGGTGCGGTGAGCTTTGGAGACGATATGCGGTTCCTTGGGAAGATCCTGGCGATGTAGTACGAAAATCCAACCAGAGCGGCCAACGCAACGCCAGACGCAAGATCGATGACGAATTGATCCGAGAACTCCAGGCTGCCGATGAAGATGCTCAGGAATTGGAAGATTATCTACGAACTTCAGGGTGTTATCCGTCATCTGTACCGGCGGCTGCCGAGAAGGATACTATTGCTGTTGTTACGCCTACGGCGTCGGAGCCACCGAAGAAGAAGACCAAGACGACAGACGGTCAAGAGCCGGCTGCGGCTACTGCGGCTGCTTCTTTGGCGAAGGATCTGACTCCTACGGCTACCGTGGGCAAGAAGAAGAAACAGCAGCAACCTCCACCTCCGCCGCCTGAACCGCCGAAACCTAAGTTACTTCCTTGCGCCGTGTGTGATCTTGTTGAGCCGGTTGGGAGCGAGCATCTCGTTTGTAGGGATTGCAAGTTGACCGTGCATCGGACCTGTTATGGCGTTGGAGTTGTTCGGAGTGCGAATAAGTGGGTTTGCGACATGTGTACGAACGACAAGAGCCCGCTGGTTTCGACCGAGTATATTTGCGTCTTATGTCCTGTTCGCGGGGAAGGGGAAGCTGAAGAAGAGCAGGCGAGACTTAGAGCTGCGGAACGGCCGTATCCTAATAGTTCTCGAAGCGCAAAGGATAAAGAGGCACGAGAGAAGGAGAAGGAACGACAGAAGGAGCTAGAGAAGGAAAAGGCTACTACAGATTTCGATGGTGGAACCCCGCCTACTGCTTCTGAAAGAGAGGAGAGTAAGAAGCGGGATGTGGTTGATAAGACTCGGCCGGCGAATCCACGACAGCCGTTGAAGAGGACTGTCGGCAATAATTGGGTGCACGTTAGGTGTGCGGTTTGGACTGCGGAGGTTAGGTTTGGAGATTGGAAGACTTTGAGTCCTGCAGAGGGGATTGGGACTATTCCGCCGCAGAAGTTTCAAGCGGAGTGTTCGCTCTGTTTTGATGCTAAAGTGCCGGACAAGAAGAAGGGGGCTTGTGTGCAGTGCCATTATTGTCATGCTCATTGTGAGTATCTTTCCATTCTCTGGTTTATTTAGGTGTTACTAGGGTGCTAACGGTTGTAGTCCACGTCGGGTGCGCGCATAAAGCAGGGTATCGCTTCGGCTTTGACATCCAGCCAGTGAAAAGCTCAAGACGGGATACGGTGAATATTGTGAGCATTGGGAATGAGACGGGGAATATGCAGGCGATGATTTGGTGTCCGAGCCACGATCTTAAGACGCAATATCATGATATGACAGAGGTGGTGCCGGATACTGAGAATGTGGGTTTTCCTCTTTAACGTTTCTGATTAGATGAGGTGTGCTAACTGGAATAGAAGCAAACGGCACTCGAGTTGTATCTTGAGAATTATAAGCAGGCGGATTTGACTTTGACTGGGACGGTGCGCAAGGCTCAGCTTGTTACTCTCTCTGCTAAAGCCTCGCAGCAGACGGGCCGTCGGTCGAGTTTGATCTCTGCTGGTTCGGGGCACGGACATCGCAATTCGATTTCTTCGCCGGTTAATGCGCATCATAACGAACCCACCTCGCCCGCTAGTAGCCCTCCGGAGAGTGTGAGGAGGTGTCGCAAGTGTCGGATCGATGTTACACCATTTTGGCATGAGAACAAGATTATTATGAAGAAGGAGCCGGCGACGACGTCTGATCTTTTGGAAGTTGGGAGAACGGAGCTTACGAATGGGGTTCATCCTTCTGATCGTATGGATACGACTCCGGACTTCGGGGGGGATGATAGTACGCCACCGCCGACGGAGATTATGGAATACACGTGCCATAAGTGTCATTGGGATGAGCTGCATCCGCCAAAGCAGAGTGATCCGCCTGTTGAGAAGCCGAGGAGTAGGAATCCGTTGTCGATTAGTGGGCTTATTGACCCGCCGTCGAGACCTACGCCGCCTAGAGAGATGCCGAGGGAAATACCGATTAGGGATATGCCGGTGCAGACTATTCCTCCACCAGTGATATCTGCGCCGCCGCCGCCGCCGCCGCCGCCACCTCCACCTCCACCTCCACCCCCACCACGGGATATGCCGCATGATCCGCCTTATGCAGAACCTGCGCCTGTTCCGCCGGTACCTGTGTCGGTGTATCAGCAGCCTAAGCTTGCGCCTGCGCCTAATCACGTTGTACCTCCTCCGACACATCCGCCGCCTGCGCATCAACCATCACACACGCTTCCTGCACCTGAACAAGCATCCGTTCAGATCTATCCGCCTCCACCCAATCACAATCACATTGTCAACTCACCATACGAGCCACCACCGCCACGCCCGTCTCCATATTACACACCGCCACCGCACGTTCTTCCCCCCGGCTCATCTACTTTATCAATGTCTCACTCCCATTCTATGCGGGATGCACACTCTCTCCCTCCACCTATACCCCTCCATACCCGCTCACCGGTCAGCGAACATCCACCCACCGTTCGTCATCCACCAATGGGTAAATTCCCACCACCACCTCAACAACACCCAGTTTTATCAGTCCCCATGGCAGCGCCTATCGCGCCAAGTCCTGCGGCTTTCGCACAACACCCACCGCCCACACGGCATACTTCGCTTTCACCTTTCTCACCACCGATTTCGCATCATCCGTACCACCGGTCACCGTCGGCGGCTGCACCTGTTGCGCCGCAGCCGCAGCCGAGGGTTTTTGCTACGCCGGAGCCACGGCCGGCGGGGGCTAGTGGGTCGCCTGCGCTTGCTAATCTTCTTCATTAGGATGAAGAGGAGGAAGAGAGTGAGGTCGAGGAGGTGGATTTAGTGCCGTGAAGGCTTTGGAGATGGAGGTTATGCGGGTGTTTTGTGGTCCTTTATTTCCAAGTTTACTCCCAAGGGTTTCTCTTTCGGATGTAGTCGTGTTCTCCTTTTTGTTTCGTTCTTGTTATAAGTTCTTTTTTTCCTGCATACACGGTGGATACGGTGTTAACACTTCTTTTCTCATTCCGGTTTATGCTTTCCTCTTTTTATCTTCTTTCGTTTTTTTTTATAGGATAGTAGGATGTGGGTTAGTGGATTTTTGTTTTTTTAACATAAGGGTCTTTCTTCTTCTTCAACTTTTATTTTTTTGGAGGGGGGGGAGGGCGTATTAGTGTTGAATTCAGGTGTCCTCTTTTCCTGCTTACTACTTTTTTCCTTTCTTCTAACTTCTTCTTTTTTGTGATTTTTCTTTTTTAAATGTGATTTTACCATAAGAGATATCCCACCTTGTTATTGTTACTATGCTTGAGATTTGCTTTTGGATTTTGGTTTTTGTGAGATATAAATATAGGTTCGGGGTTCGAGATTCTTTTTTTTATTATATTTCTATGGAAAAATTTTCTTCTTTTTTTTCTATATACTTTGGTATATTATTGATTGTGGTGGGTGCTGGGGGATGTGTATGTTAGTATATTGAAGGAAGGAGGGGGGGTGGGTGAAGGCGAGGCGGGGGAGAAAATATTATAAGTAGTTATATTGTCATTGTTATTGATAGGGGATTTTATAAGTGTGGAGAGTAGGAGGGTGATATTAAAAGTTCTTGTGAAGCTACATATACACAGTTTAATCTGCGGGTTTAATATATATATATTATATTACTGGATACACACTTTTTCTTTCTTTGGTTTTCTTTATGATTGGGGTACTAGTTGAGGGAGAAGGGTTTGAATTTCCCTTTATTTTCTCTACTTTTGGTTCGTTAACTAGTCTTCGTAATGTCGGACTGGTGTGAGAGTAGAGAGGTACGAAAGACTATTGGGGGGATTTGGGTGGCAGTTGTTACCCGGAGATTTAGAGTATAGGGGATTATAATAGTTGCTGGATCTATATATGTATTTAAAGTTACGGTACACATGAATAGTGGAAAAGATTGTTAGTCCCCTTGCTACTTATTGCTTTCCTAGATTTGTAGATGCCGGGGATAGTGGGAAGAGACTGCAGCCCTTTTTAATTGTATCTATACGGAGGGATTTTTTTTATAAGTGTCCGGTTCGTGGGAGTTATTTTGAGTCTACGAGAAAATGTTATACTGGGTTTTGGAGTATTTTAGCAAGTTTGCATGGTGGGGAGGAGAGGGGGGGGACCGGGGGGTTGGTAAAACCTGGTTATGAAGGTGGGGATATTCCGGATGTTGTATTTTAGGAATACCTGTGTTGGGGGGGAAATCTGACCAATTGGCGAATGACTTGTGAGGAGAAAACGGCTCCATTTGCATTGTATCGGGGGAATTTATTCAAAAGATTGAACGGTTGCTTTTAGCATATAATATTGAAGGAGGTTTATAATTCCTAAATGATTTAACGACTATGAGATAAGGCAATTGTACCACGTTAGTTAGTATTCTAGTATTGCTAGTGCTATCGAGTCGGCCTCATCCGATATGAATAATCGAAATCAGTAGTATTTTATTTTACTACTTGATAAGCTGCCGATAAAGAAAAAAAAAAGTTTATCAGTTTTTCTCCTTGCCCCACGCTTAAACTCAGTTATATAGTATTTATATCGAAATTAGTTCCCGGATCGAATTTCATAACCCCCACAATATTTATTCTGAATAGAAACGTAAACCCCGGGGGTGTTCTTTTTTTTTTTTAAGTAAAGATGCAACTCCAAAATATGGCTACGCCTACAGAAGCCGATAAGAGGTTTATGAAAATTGCCTATGAGGAGGCGAAGAAGGGGTATGAAGAGGGTGGGATTCCTGTAAGTCCCCTTCCCGGCGTATCCGCATGCTTTATGAGCCGGTGGTTCGAAAGTCTCGTGATTAGAACTTCTTTTTGTGGTATTTTGTCTACTTCAACGCAAAAGATTTCAACGACATTTCTTAGTATTTCTGACAAAGCATTGAATATGCGGGAGACTTCGAAGATACTGACTTGCACATCAAAAATATAGATTGGTGCGGTACTCGTTTCGTCAACCGGCGAAATACTAGGACAAGGTCATAACCTTCGAATCCAAGATTCCAGCCCCGTTCTTCACGTAAATATTTCCAACCCCTTCTAGTCACCACCCCCTCTATTCAACCCTTCTAATATATCTGAAATCCATTTTAAGGCCGAAATATCCGCCCTCAAATCCGCCGGCCGTCTCCCTGCCTCTCGTTACCAAAATGCAACAATGTATACCACTCTCTCCCCCTGTAGTATGTGTACCGGGGCGATATTGTTGTATAAAATATCCCGGGTGGTGATTGGGGAGAATAGGACTTATGTGGGTGCTGAAGATTGGTTGGGGGTTAAAGGGGTGGAGACGGTGGTTATGGATGATGAGGAGTGTAGGGAGATACTTGAGAGGTTTATTAAGGAGAAGCCGGGGGAGTGGGGGGAGGATATTGGGGAGGAGAGGGTGGGGGGTTGTTGATTGGGTGGATTTTATGATGGAGGTGTGAAGTTCACTTGGAAAGCTACTTTTGTTGGAGTGTAAATGGTTATTTAAGCATTCAAGGTGATGTGGGAATGATTTATTAGATATAAATACGAATTATGATTATGGTACCCTATCTAGATCGGATCAATCTCTCAATGATAAACCCTTCCTAACTTTTGAGTTTCGTTCCCCTCTTTTATAAGTGTAATCCCTCTCAGCGTCCCAGTTCCCGCTGCATTCCGGCGACGCTTGGGTTCCTGCACCGCAATTAAATGAAGTCACGGCCTTTAGCTTGATCGGTCCTTCACCCCATCCTTCCCGATATTCATACCCTTCTGACGCGAGTTGTACTAACCCGTAGGGACCAAACATCAGTGTAGAGAAATACCCCTCCGATGTGGTACAGTGGCAGTTTATTATATTTTCCGCATCAATATCGCAGTAAACTTCCGTTCCTTCCAAAACAATCCCATCTGTACTCTGGCGTCCACGGCTTAAGAATTGTATCACAGGCATGGGTCCTATGTCATCCGAGTCAGGTTGAGGGTACTGATAACAATACCCATAATGCCTCTGATTCCTCATCGCGCCGAATATTTCGGTTTCGGGAAAATATACCCTTCCATCGTGGTCGCGGATGAACGTTGTGCCGACGTCTGGGTAGTAAAATTGTAATTCGGCGGTATGTCGTTGCGCCATCCAGACTCTTCCGTCTTGCTTTGGACCGTCGACGTGAAGGAGTGCGAAAGCTGTGTTTGTGACGGTGGATGCTATTGTTGTTGTTGATTCGAGGGTTACGGCTTCGGCTGCGGCGGTGATTGTGATGTGTTCTGTACCTGCGACGACGGAATTTGTGGAATAAAATGTTTCGGTGACGGATGTGGTGATGGTTGATGTTATAGTTGATCCGCCTGTGGTGGCGATGCTAGCTGGAACGCCGAAGCAGGAGCAAGCGCTGGCATATCTTGCGCCGCTAGTACAGGCGGAAGCGTATGTCGGGACCGGGCTTGTGGAACCGCCTGTTGGTGCTGCGTCTGTGGTAGAGCTTGTACATCGCTTATTGTTTGAGCCCCGTTTCTTTAGGGTTATAGGAGGCGGTATTGGGTCTGTTTGTGTGACTATGATCGTTCTGCTTGGTCCTGTTTCGGTGATAAGACTATACACTGTTTCGGCGTCTACGCCTTGAGTGACTGTCTCTGTGACGGTGTATGAGACGTCTGTTGGGAGGGTTATGGAGAATGACTCTGTGATTGTTTCGAAAACGATACTATATATTATAGTTTTATTAGTTTCGAAGGATGTCAAGAGGATTGCTCTTTCCGTGGGTGCATGAGGGTGAACTTACACGGCAGACGGCGCCGCAGTTGTATAAACGTAGTTGGCGCAATCGGAAGAGACTCTCGAGTAGCTTTTGCTAGCGAGCCCTCTCAGGGCTAGGAGACAATGTTAAATGAGCTTCCGTAGTCAAAGGACTTTCAAATATGTGTATCTTACCTCGCAAGCAGTTGTCCGCATTGCAGGCCGTTGGATTTGGCGTAGCGTACGCCCCAGCCGCGAAGACCGCAGCGAAGAGAATATATTTAAACAATAGCCTTGCGTATCCAATCGAACTACAAGTTTTTTATTCGAAACCGCCCAGATAGAAGAGAGTGAGGAACTCTGTATTAATATCCAAGGAAAAAGTCCTCCTTTTTATCTCCATTCGCCATAACGCGACGGACGACAGCTGTCAATCCTCTACAGGCAATATAGGTCATTGGTATATGACATCTGCGTGCCCCGAAATCCCCCCGTTAAAAAATGGGGAAAGCATTGGGGATATGCTTCGTCGTCAACTGGAAGTGAGGTTATAAGTGGCGTCCTTGGCGGCTCTAAGTGGAGTCGCATTCTTCACTAAAATGGGAGAGTAGGGTGGATATAGGGATAGTATTGTTAAAGATTCCCATGAAAAGTCCCGTTAGCCGCTATATTGTGATCTTGGAATGCATTTTTTGTACCGGGGGGCGGCTCGAGGATAGCTATATCTCTGCGGCCGTAGCTTCCGTATTGTGCACGGTGTTGATTTTGGACCGGTCATATGTGAGATCGATAACCCTTGGCTATTGGCTAGTTAGCGGCTTTGCGAATGTTTATTATCCTGTATAATGGAAAATTGCTAAGGGCGAATTAGCAGCTTCCGATCCGCTCGTCAAAGAAGACTGTTCGAATGCTTCATTGAGTGTACAACACGAATGCGAACAAAATACAACATTCTAGCGTATCTGAAGGTAGTCTAAAACGGTACACAGATCTAGACGCAGGACGGGTATAAATTTGCCAGAAACAGAACATATTTAATGAGGTTACTCATATCACAAGCAGAAAAGCCAACCGAGGCAAAAGAAACCCCATCCCCTCCCCCCTGCCTCCTTCTTCATGTTATTGATAACTTGGGAATCTCGATTAAACAGATCCAAAATATCTTTCGCATCTTGGGCTGCGGCGATATCTAAGGCCGTCCTATATTGTTCATCCTCAACCGTCACGTCAACTCCCTTATCCAACAAGAATTTAAACCCGGCACTATTCATGACTTTCCAATCCATGCTCGCTTTATCAAACATCTCAAGTACAAGGGTTTCGTTTATTGTGGCTCGCATTTGCTCTTCGGATTCGGCTCGAACGGTATATCTCTTGTGAATCCGACGCCGCGATAAAATCCGTTTCACGTCGCCCGAGCGGAAGAATTTAAACAGTGGTGTTTCTCCCAAGTGATCACGAGCGTTGACATCTGCCCCCATCTTAACGATGCGCTCGAATATTTTTCGTTTCTCGGCGGTAAGTTTATTATCCTCGCCGATAACCCAGTCATTGGTGGCCAAAATGTGGAGTGCCGTCTCACCTGTCTCCGATGCTAAACGTGGGTCTGCACCAGCGGAGAGAAGTATGTCAGTCATCTCGTTGGAGTTTTTATTGTGCCACCGCTCCTCGTGCTTTAAGGCGTAATATAAAGGTGTCTGATGCTTATTATCGGGTATATTAACCATATCTCGAGCTTTGGAAACAAGCAACTTGAGAATCTGTGGATTCACGTCTCGTTCATGGATCGACAGCGTGTAAATCGCCGTTCTTCCATCATTATCTTGTGCATGAATGTCAACCCCACGGTCAAGTAACATTTTAACCGATGATTCGACTAGGCTTCTGCATGCCCTCATCAGGAGGGTCCGTCCTTCTGGATCACGTCCGTCGAGCTTTGTTGGTGGATGCTTGATAAGGATCTCGAGGTATTGGCTATAACATATGATCTCGTGCGTGACCGTTGAATACGGGTATTTTGCACACGGGTCTGCGCCATAATTTAGCAATAGCTTGGTGATCTTCATGGCAGATTCTTCAGAAATTGCACCCGTAAATCCTGCCCGGGCTGCGTAATGGATAGGGTACATCTCGTCGGGGAAGATGGATCTTTCGTGGGTTTTATCTTTTTGCTTGGTGCTGAACCTCATGTTTGGGTTAGCACCATGTGATAATACGGTTTCTATGAACTCGCAGTTTTGTTCTTTGATAGCTGAAAGAAATGCTGAGGGTGTAATATCCGCCCCGTTTTCTACGAGAAGGTTGAATATACTCGTATCGTGACGAGCATGCGCTAAGCAGTCTTCTCCCCATTTATCCGTCGAACTTGGGCTGACTCCGTGAGAAACCAGTATTTTGATAGCTGTGCGGGTAGATATATAGTTTAGCTGGAGCTGGTTGACGGCTGCGTGTAGTGGTGTGAGGCCTCGATGATCTCGGAGCTCTGTGTTTGCGCCGTGTTTTATGAGATATGGAAGCGCAAGAGCGCTCTGCCACCAACGGTTTTCGGTCATTAGATAATGGAGGGCGCTTTTGGATGCCATGTACGCACGAACGCATCCATCCCCGGGTTCCAAATATACCATAGATTGGGTGTTAACGTCTACTCTGAGTTCTTCGAGAAGGAATCGTACGGTCTCCATGTTTGGGACAGCACCTTTGCATGCTTCGAGAAGTAAAGGCTTCTTTGGCTGGGTCTTTTCTTTGCTTGAAGGTTCTATTTCTTGCTGACGCTTCTCCCAGTCGTCCAGTTTAGCTACAGCTGATGCATTCATAATTTTCCTCAGAATGAAGACGAATCCGCCAGCTGCAAGATCGTGAAGAATAGAAGATTTAAATTCGTCCATTTCCTGCTCTGAGAAGCGAGTAGGATCGAGGATTTGAACGACCAGTTTGTACTCTCGTAGGAACATTAAGAGATTAAATTCTGCCTTTAACTCTTCCGAAGACGGTTGAAACGATTGCTCCTTTTCAAAGGTTCCTCGCTGAGCTTCTCGCCTTTGAAGACATAATTCAGCTTGGAAGTCGAGCTCTAAAGGTTCCCCCGTCTTAAGGGTTTTGTATGCGGAGACTAAACATTCGACGGTATAGTCGAAACTATTTGATGCAGCAGAGGTGATGGCGTCCTTGATATATTTCGTCGAAGAGGGACCATACTGCACCAAAAGTCCCAAAATCTCATCCAATCGTGTAGGGAAACCCGTGTTTTCGGGGACCTTGGACCGTTTCTTATCATTAAGCATCACACCTTGTGCATCTGGGGAGAAGTTGTCACTGAGTGTAGTACTACGCAATGATTCGTCGACGGGCTTGTGTTCTGGAGACGATCGAATACTGCCAATTCATATCTTCTTCCTCGAAGCCTGCGCATGCGAGCCATGGTGAGCCAGTGGGAGATGGTGTATCGACTGTAGCACCTGCCTCAAGAAGGAATTTGACGGTGACAGGATGTCCCGAAGCGCAGGCGTAACAAAGAGCTGTGGCCCCGATATCATCTTTTGCATCAAGGGTTATCAAGTACTGCTTAGGGCTAGTCTGAGATTTCAAGGTTTCCAGTAATATCCCCAAAATATTGGCTTGACGGGATCTGGCGGCGAGATGAAGAGGGGTGAGACCCTCATGAGTAGGCTTTGACACTTTGGCGCATGCTGCATGCTGCCAACAAGCGACTAGTGCTGATTTCACAGCAGGCAGCGGCGAGATGAAGCGCAGTTATACCATAAATATCTGCATGATCGATATCTTTTTGCTGGCCTATAAAAATGATAATATATAAGGTCTATTTCTGACATTATGGATGCTGATATAGACGGAGCTTGTCAAAGTTATAAGTAAATAGTTCCTGAGATTATGACTTATAAAAGAAGGCGACTTTCGACTTATTAAAGTTAATTAAACGTGGGGATCAATCCTGTTAAGCATGGTCTATATCTTCGTGTGGACCGCGTCTGCAATACGAGACCCTATATACCCCGCGCGCAAGTAGGTTGGTCAGGGAAGATGAGGTACACGATTTCCTTGATTGCATCTTTGCCCAAAGATCCCTTTCATCGCTTGCATGTGCTCCAACGAAATATCCGGCGTCATCCTCTCGAACTCGTGAGCATCGACAGGATCAAATTTGTAATTTGCCCAATCCCTTTGAAACTCCCCCAAAGCCTGTCGAGCCCTAGGGATATCAGCAATTGAAGCTATGATCCGCTCGCGGGCCTCAATAGTTTTCCCTTGACGCATTTTCCGTGCAAAGGTTTTACCAAATACTTTTTCGACTAATCTGGCATATAGAATCATATGTGTGATATTGCGGTGTGGTTCTTCCATTCGGTTTATCTGTTCGTTAAATTCGTGATTGTTCGGAAGGACAGCTCTGTGTAGTTTCAGCAGTTCGTTGACTGGCTTTTCGAATTCATCACCCTTTGCGGTAGTACATGATATGAGGGTTTCGAGGATAACAACCATATCAACGACGATAGGCATAAGCTGGAAGGCACCCTCTGCGGCGTTGGTATCATACCATTGAATACCATGACCGGTAAACCCGAGATCTATGAGGTGAAGATATTCCCCCGATGAATTTTTCAAAAATCGACCTTTTTCATAACGGGGTTCTCCGACCTTTAATCTTTTCGCCTGCTTTAAGATCTTCTCACTTAACACGTCGGTTTTTTGAGTTAATCTTCGAGGGGCAATTAATCCATCCACTTGATAACCTTTCAACTCAAATTTTTTGATTTTCGAAATCCAAACAACATCTTCGTAGGCGCCTTGAATCCATGAAACTACTTTTAGTTTGTATAATCGAGTGATGAGTGTATGCATTTCAAAAGGACTGGCTGCAATGCAATTGAAAGTGATGCGGCGTGCATGACAGTGGAGCTTATGCGCCCCCTCCTCGATCTCGGGTCTATGGCAGATGTTGTAGGACATAGTCCTAAAATTAAGCCAGCCATGGCTTCGTACCAGATGATTATTCTTTCTTTCCAAAGAGGCACGTTGTTGGGTCTGATCGGGACCCATTGTGTGGGTGAAGATACAACAACGAATCCATTTGCGGAATAGAGCGATTTCGGTAACGGCGTCTGGGTTCTTTACTAATAGTTCGTTTTCTGCAGCCATGTATTCTATTTGATCGATAGTGGAGATGTTCTTTTCAATTTGAGAGGGGAGTTTGTGTTTTTCACAGGCGGTGAGGATACGGGCGAGTTCGATGATTGTGGGGTAGGTATCTGCGTTCTTTTGTAATCCTAGGGCTAGAATCATTTCGGGATTTACTAGTTCGGAGTCGAGGTTTGTGACGCTGTTTGGAAGGTGTCGGGAGGTGCCGACTATACCTTCCGTACGGTTGAAGAGGGTTATTAGGTTCTGATTACGTCTCGCTTCTTGTTCGTTAATTGTGAAGGTTCGAGTTTGGGAATTGAACTCGACAATGTTGGTTTTAGTTACGAGCATACCAATGAAGTCGAAGGCTGAAAGACTGGTACCGCCAATGAGAAGTTTCTTTCCTGGAATGATCTTTTTTCCTTCTTCTTCTTCTTCAGTATCGAGAATGCTTTGCTGGGTTAAATAAGCTGTAAGATCGATGGAGTTTGGAATGCCTGTGAAAGCATGTTCCTTGATTTCGCCACTGACTGGGATCTCAAATGTGGTTCCGGTACACTTGATGACGAGGTTATAAACAGGATCGAGACCGGTCAATTCCTCCCCAGTCCTAACATCTACAACCGTTAGAGAAGGATACGCCGGATTCGAGAAATCAATATTAGACACGATGACTTCATATCTAATACTAATCGATAACCACGGAAGATACTCCTTCGCAAGCTCCAAAGCATCCTGTGTCATCATTTCCGCAGCTTTTCCAACCAAACTCCTAGGACCGCAGGGAACATCGGTATTAAGCTTTCCAGTTTTCGACGCACTGTTGAATAACATCGCAGCTGCCACATTACTTTCCAAAAGCCGAGGCAGCATTGTTTCATCGTTCATGGCTAACTCTGCATATCGACCCGCTAGGTCTGTTAATCGATCGATGAGCTGACTCTGCTCGGCTGATAGACCTTCTTTTTTGATGCTGGCTATTGGTGGGTCTAGAGCGGTATTGAGGGCTGCATCGCTGCCGAGTTGGAATGATGTTCCCAGACCTTCTGTTGAAGGTTGGGTTTCGAAATAGTCGTGGCTTCGGGGAGTCTTGTCGATTGGTAGACCTCGCCAAAGGATGGAGAGTTGTTCGGCGATATAGATGTTATGGAAGAGGCGGCCACGGAGACCGAAGCCGCAGATTGCGATGCGAGTTGGGTTCATTATTAATATCAGAAAGGAAGGTGGTGGCGTGTATATAATATCGATGATGTATAGGTGCAAAGCTTTAAAAGAGGAATTGTAGAAACTAAATCACACAGATGGAAAGATCTTAAGATTGATTTTCAAAGCAAGGTATGTATAGCTAGCCTGCGAGAGGAGATAATAAAAACCGACGGTGAGCGACTATTATACAATGCTCCATAGAGCTCTCTTGACTGCTGATCTAGCCTGGCCGGAGCGTTATTTATACACTTTTTCGAAATCTTGACTTCAACTTGCCGATATACATACATAGTACTAGCTCAGGCACTTACGACGCGACTAAGTTTCGATATGTAGTGGCAAAAGTTAACTATAACGCAACAAACTTATAAAAAAAACAATTTCTTCCGCGGCCTGTTTGGAAGACATAAGGGAGGCTGGCTAGTCGCCAATCGAAAGTGCATGAATACTCCTAGTCTGAAAAGTGCTCCTACATACATACACATGTACATGTACGTATATATACGTACTTAAGTCCAAGTACATAGAATCGTGATATCGAACAGTACATGTGTTAGCGGCGAGGTCATCTTCAGCTTCGAAGCTTTAAACGCTTTCCCTCTTCTCGATCTGCTCACGTATATACAACCTAAGCTTTTCGGACCCTGCTTCCTCATTTAAACAACCGTTGCGAAGTTTCTAGAGCTTGTACAGTGGTCTTTACTTTAAACTTTTTTCTAGTTTAAACTTTTAAGTTTTCTTACTAGCGAACGGCGCGGGAGGACGGACCTTATGGAGGGCTGATCAAGCTAACGCCATTTGGTCTACGTTTCGATGGCTATACGCCATGAGCATGTATGGCGTATTGCCCACTTCGGAATGACCACTAAACCACCACGGCATGTGGAGCCGCCGGGACTACATGCATAGTTAGTGGAATGTTCCTCGTTAGAAAACCTGCGAAAGATTCGTCGACGGCGCGAACAAGGGAATGACTTCTTTATCTGTGGGCGCCGCTATTTACTGTCCGAAGGTGTTAGAGAGGAGAGATTCCGAATAGGTTGTTCTAGCCGTTTCGTCGACGCGAATAGTTAACGGCCGTAATGTGGGAGGTGCAGTCACCATCTTCGGAATTCTTGCTTTTGAACTTCCTCGGCCGATATCGACGTGAGGGTTGGAATTGATACTGAAAGAACACGGCAATTGCTTCTGCTAGGCAAACTGCCTTGGCGAAGCTATGGGATTCCGCCATAGCGCATGGCATGAGCTTCTGTGTCGTTGGTTTGGATGGGTTTCTCAGTCTGATATCTTCTGGTCAGGATGTAATATGTAGCGTGGCATTGCACGGGACAAACTAAACGCTGGCGAATCCTAGTCGGTCCAAATTTGGAAAAGTTACTCGAACAGACCAAATGATCCATATGCTTCTTCTTGGTGTGGACGAGTGAAACGCTCGCGCTAGCTTGCTGCATCAGGGGAAGCGCTAACCGTCGGAAAACTTTTCGTATGTAACGAATGAGATCCAACAGCAACCTAACTTTAACGGGCACAGTCAATAGGATGACCGATTGGCCTTGCAAAGTAATCGATCTTACTGCCGGCAAAATTATTTCTTTGGCGATAGAGCTCCTGGTATAGAACTAGGGTGCCATCTCCCACGGCATCTCCCACAGAATCTCCCACGAAATCTCAATTACGTTTTATCACTGCGCATGCATCGTGAATTGATAGCCCGCTAGTACGAGGGGTTCGCACTGTACAGGTGAAGGGATGGATTCATGAATGTGATAAACTAAACGAGAACATGCTGAATTATTTGGAGGCACGCTAAACGATTTGGCGAACGAAACTCTAGGTATTTTCCTAAAAGTGTCCCACATGGATCCCGTCATGCATGATCTCACAGCTTTCAGAATTTAATCTTTCTATGAGAACCTCTCCGGTTGAATTGAGACAAAATTTAACATGACTGAAAGCAAGAAATAACTCTTCCCTAGCGAACCCTTTGCGCGGTGCCAAATAATGTCTTCTCACGCATCTCCCGATTACTCTGAATTCGGTCTGCCACACATCTTTAAACCGTCTGCTGGAACTGATAAAACAATGCGAAAACGAAAACACGGCTGCTCGGATACGAGGTATTAAGATTTACTCGGGATTCTATGACCGGATTTTAGAGATTCATTCCCAGCTCTTGCCTCCTTTGATGGATGTCCTTAGAGCGCTTCCAAACCTTCGAAGCATTGAATTCAGTCGCGATATTTCCGAAAAATCAACGGCTTTCGACTATTGGAAAGCAGTCATGGACGCCATCATAAAATCTAAAAAGACATCCATCGAATCCATTAAAAGTCCCGGGTTCGGATACGGTACCATCCATATAACCCCACCGTCAAAATTCAAATTCTCAGCTAAACAACTGAAGGATTACCAAACTACTTTCTGCAACTTGAAATCATTGGGCATAGCAACATCCATAAACCGTGAAATTCCCGACTTGCTAAAACCGCTTTGGTCGTTTATTAAAACTTTCGGAGGAAGTCTTGAAAAACTTACCGTCACAATAACTCACGCTTCCAACTACACGGACACGGACGAGATACCTCAGGGAAAATTTATAAAAGAAATTTTCAGTCTACCGCGATTAAAGGAGCTTCGATTGATAGACATCCCTATGACGATGGCGGACTTGCAAAACATCCAGAAAGCCGATAAAATCGAGAATATATACCTTGAAGACTGCCAAATCAGGAACCCGAAGAGTAATTGGTTTGCGGTGTTGCAGTCGCTCAGGGACAACCGGTGGGTTTTTGAGCCGTACTTTGGGTCCGATTTGATCTCCGGCAGAAATAACGGTAAACAGCGGCCCTAAAATATAAACCGCTGCGTTACTTTAGGTAACCTTCGGTGTGAAATCACCTCTATCGAAGAATTCTTGCGGACTCGGAGTGAGGGATCGAAAATCAGAAGGGAGCAGGAAGAAATGGATACGGTTCGAAGGCTTAACCTAGCGTGGCACTGGTATAAATTCGAGACTAAGAAGTTCCGGAACCCTGCGGCTCTTGATTTCAATGATGTCGAAGCTCAAAGAGTGAAGAATGAGTACAATGAAGCGATAGATCGGATTCAAGCGGCGGGATGGAGCTAGCGTTAGACCCCTTGGAGTGATACACCACTGGTGAAAGTACGAAAATAGATGCAAAGTATGATGGCCAGGATATATATCTCCACCGTATTTCTATAGATAGTTTCAAATAATACTATGGGATATCATATGCCAAATTGCTCGTAATACAACCCTTTTTGACCATAACTCGATTTGATTTTGGACCGGCACTGCACACATCCTCACAGGTAAAGACTCTCGCCACTGCATACCACGAACGCCTCTCTGCTCGTCTCTTCGCCTGCATTATTTCAACAATTCCATTCTACAAATCCACCATACTTAACACAACCTCCCTTCTAACCAGGTCCACTCCATAATGAAATAAAAATGAATATAATCCAAGGGAAATTCCGCCGGCCGATCGAAGGATGAAAGAATAGTAACATAGGGGAACGTGGGGGAGAGGGAGAGATGAAAGGTTCAATCCAAAGAAGAATGAACAAGTTCACTGAGTCAGACTACCCGGTGTCTTCAAACTAATCCGTCTCATCTTCTTCGTCAACACTCGTTCCTCACCAGTAACGGACTCCAATCCCGAATCCTCACTCGCACCGCTGCCCGCCCCTGGACTCAACACTTCTTTCTCAAAATCTTCTCTCACAGCCTCCTTCGCCACACTCCCCAACCTCTCTCCTCTACCATGCAGTGAGTGTTGAACCTGCATTCCACCAACACCGTCTACAATCCCATTCATCCCATCATCCCCTCCTTCATCATCAAACCTCCTCTTTCGGCTAGCAGCGGCAGAACTGGGCAGGAATTGAAACGGTCGAGCAGTACGAGACGACGAAGGGTACTCACCGCTTTCTTGTAAGATCGTGAGCAGTGTTGCCCAACCGCCGGTCTGTGAGAGTGCAAAACCGTCGTTGACGTCGTGCTCTGTTGCAACTTTAGCGAGGAGGCGTTCTTCGTCCTGTTGAGGTGCCGCCGTAGCCCCAAGAGAGGTATCTGAGGTTAGCTTTCTACGATCTCCGCGCTAGATAGCCTATTCTATCCGTAGAATCTGAGACGCACCTTATCCAAAATACCAAAATTGTGCAAAAAGCACAGCATGTGGAAATCACTAATAACATCAACTCCAACATCTCCTCCCTTACCAACCCCCAACTGCCGCGCCACCGCCCCAATATCCTGGACCACTCCAACTGCTTCGCGGTTTTCAATCGGGAACCCTCCTGGAGTGGCTGTGAACGTTGGTTTGCTTTCTGTCGGAAACCCGTGAGTTAAAGTAACGAGCAAATAGTCGACTGGAAATGCAGGCTTGGCGTTCTCCTGAATCGATGCACCGTATTCATTTATTCGCCGGTAAAAGACTTCAGGTATGTATCTTGAAGCTGGAGTTGTCATGTCCTCTTTCTCGTCCTCGTTTCTTACTAGCATTAACCCTGGGTCCGCAGAAGGCTCAATTATGTCAGCTCTGACCATCTCAACAGCGGTATTCGACGCTTGGTAAGCAAAGATATCGATCCCACCATCCGGATTTCCGGATATGACGCAGGTGATAAAGTTGCTACCGAAGTATCCAGTGTCCGAGAATTTGCTAGGGTGTGGATGGTCGGCTTGAAGCTTTGCCGCAAAGGCAATTTCGAGAGATGATAAGAAGTACGAGTCGATGTGGCGTTTACAAATAACAGTGCTCTTGCCCGTGCCGTCGTCTGTTAGATCGGTGAATATAACACCGATCTTTCGCAAGCCACAGAGGGCAGCCACCTCATCAGTTGCTGTACTGTCCCATGGTAGTGTGAGCGCTATACCATCACTTTCACAGCGTTGTGGTGGTTCGTAGATGGCTTCGACAACAGCTTTGATACCAAGCGGGACTTCAGGGTAGGGGGCATAACGACCGTAGAGGTACCCTAGGCGTTGAGACCCGCTGCGGCGCCAGAAATCGAGGAGTGTGTTGATTAGGCCTGGGTCGGAGAATTCGACGTGATCGACCATGCGAAAGTCCTGCTGCTGGAGGGTTATCGCTGATGGTTGGCATTTGGTGCAGATACCGGCCGGCCAGGATGGATGACCGCTCGGACAATTGGGCTTTACACGGAAGAAAGGCTCGGAGAGAGGCGGCATGTAAGAAGATTTGAGTTCCGGTTTATTGGTTGCCGTGTTGATTTTGCGAAGGTGGGAGTGAAAGGAAAGGTGTTTTATCTTTTTCTCAGCCATATATTTTGTGTCATAAGGTTCCAACGGCATGCAGTAGTCGCACATGCCCTTGCCACCATGGCGGCACATCTTCGAATCTTTTGGTCGGTGGATCTTGCCATCCTGCTTGTCAAGGAGTTCATCGACAGGGTCTGGTGTTATAGTTTCCCAAGGGTTGAGTTTAGAAGATGTATGTGAATTAGTAGTGTAGGTATAGGATTCAGAGACGTCCTCCTCAGGTTTAACAGCCTTGCCGGAGATACGGTTCGCCGTCGTGGTGCTGTTTGTGGTAGCGTTTGCAGGAGCGGCATCGTAGGACAGGAAGAGCATGTCGCCGTGGCTAGAGCACATTAGAATGGGTACATCGTGGTAAGGTATTCTAGTGATTGTACTTAAGCCCAACATCCCTAACTGCCTGGCCAGTCAGATCCTTTAGAATACGGGTTGATCCATTCGCTGGTTTGTCCGAGAGTAATATCGACTGAGTATCGATGGTTTTCGGTAGGACGTCAAGTAGCTATCTAAGAGTTAGCACATTGCCCCACGCAGAGCTAGGGATGGTTGGGTACCTTGTGATAGAGAACCGAGATGTCATCCGTAGGCTGGACCTCGATTCTGAAGGTGCCATCCTGGCACCTGAATCTCAGAATCATCTTTGGTGTGTATTGGGAAAGTTCAAGACGTGTAGTATTCGGAGTGATAGTTGTGATATTGAGGGGGGAGCTGGCGTGGTCTTGACTATGATGCTGATCGATGAGGGACGCGTAGGTTTTGTGGATTAGTCAGAGATAGGAAGTAGGATTGGTGCAGGATAGGCGGACTAGTTTGTAAAGGCGGAGAATTGTTCCAGCTGGTTCTCGGTGCTGATGCTCTATTAAGAGATGGAGCCTGTGCAGACAAAGATGAAGACGAAGATGAAGATGGAGGTGAAGGCGAAGGTGAAGGTGAAGAAGGTGACGATGACGATGGGGATGGGGATGGTGGACTTGAAGCTGTGGTGTCGGTTGACGACATCAGTTGGCCAGGTCAAGCTCCAGCTCTGACATCACCAGCCACAGTGGGGCATGAACACTGCTACGCCACATTTACCACGACAACATTGCTTTTCGTATATTTCAACCTCAAACAAAATATTGACAAAAAATAGTAAAAATAGAAGAAAAATACTATTCGATTTGCTCTATTCAATTGTTCTTTTTCTGCAAATATTTAGTTGCTATGATGTCCTTGTCACGAAGGACACATACGTACGTATTCACATGCATACGTATACGTACATACATATACATCCAGTGCACGATACAATATACATATTATATATATATACATATACTAGTATCTACGGATCCAGTCTAACGGTAATATTTCCGTTTATAATTATAGGGCCCACTCCACTTCTCTTTCAGATTTCGCAGTCCGTATCCATTGTCCGGATCAAGGACTAAGCTACGGAAACCTTCCCCATACATATCCTCTACTTCATCTGCAAGAGGGTCACGCGGCCTATTTATAACAACACGTCGACCGTCTGCGAGCCGGAGGTCCGTATTACTGAACGTCAAGCTACTTCCACCCCATAACCAAGCATAATTTTCGTTCTGACCCCTGGCCGTTGGGGGGATGGCGTCTAAGGCATTCTGATAATCCGCAACCGTCGCGGATAAAGAGGTAGCGGTTGGCTGAATCAGGTCGACTGTACAGAAACAGGCTACACCCCATCAGGGAAGTTAAGAACGAAACCAGTTAGCCTCAAGTAAGGGGAATTACTCTGGGATTGGAGACGATTCAAGCGGTACCTAGCATCATCGCGCACTTGTCTGCCCTGAACCGCCCACAGTTGAGGGGATGGTCGCGTGGATCAGCTTCCTGTATGATCTTTCCCTGGTCATTACATTTGCACGAATAGCAAGCCGACTGTCGAATCCGAATCAACTTAATAGCTGCCTCGACGGAACCAGCTTTCTCTAACCAGTTGATCCAATCGTCACGTATAATATGTAGGTAGTCGGGACTAGTCCATGGTTTAAGGTTGTACGCGAATTCGGGGCTGTTGCATCGAACGTAGAGCCCCCTCTCGCTGTAGAAAAATGATGGGTGGATTGGTTCCTTTCGTACTAAATCCGATGTAGTACTGAGGCTTTGTGCCTCAGGTCTACCCGGTCCAGTACGAGTGCTTTGAATATCGCCGCCGAAGGCACGAGTCAGCTGGCTCAGCTGCTCAGCCGTCGCCTGACGTTTTGACAAGGCAGGAGCATTAGAGCCTCTCATGACTGAGAGAGCTTTACTATCCCCGGTGGTTGATACGATAGGGGACGCCTCGATGACTGCGTCAGCTACCACGAGCAAAACTAAGGCTAGTTTACCCAAGTTCGATGGGGACAACATTGTCTAGCTACCAAAAATAGCCTTGAAAGAAAGGTATATAAGAGTTATTTAGATGAATATATATAAGCGTTATAAGTGCGAGGCAATGTATAGAACAACGGAGGTGGGCAGCTAACCCTTGGAACAATGGATAGCCGTATGGAGGACAGGCTACTCAATGGATACGGGTTTGGGGTCGCCTCATTTATAGACCTACCTATATATACCTCTGCATAGGTGGTGCACTAGCTATTAAGGCGTTCGTTCGTAACATAGCTATGCGTAGTAACAACCGCCGCAACCCAACTTTCAGATCAGTTACAGGGAGATGGTTAGTTCGACTGGATTTCACTCGCCACTCACATAGAGTAGAAATTCCACATAGTGCATATGGTGTCAGTGTAGTTAATTTAAGTCCACAGGGCTATGTTTTCTTTGTTGACTGTCACAGTCTGTACAGGCGGTTCGGGTCTTAAGGCGTTGCAAAGTTGGGTATTGAAATCTAGACCGGTGGTGATGTGATGAAGGACGAAGTTGCAGTCACTTCTACGTTTGAATCTTCGGATTCTCGGGTTGGTTGTTGCAGTTGGCGGCGCGGCCACCAGGCGACCAGGCCTGAGCTAACGCTAGGCCTAGCATCCATACCCAATCCTACCTGCTGTGCTATGTTACTAAAGAATGGATTAACTAAGTAACTATGTTTCAGCTATAAATATCAATTGGCACGAAGGAGAGATTGAAGGCACGGTTTTATACTAATGTAAGCACCTTTGTATATATATTTTTCCACAGATGCCGGAAGCTGGGACCGCACAGCCCGCGTTGGAATTCAATACGAATATGCGCCAGCCTCGTAAGCGGATTGTGGTTTCGTAGTCGAGTCTGTCTGAAGCTGGCTAGTACGTCGGACGCAACTACCCAACTTAGAGATGGAACCAGCCTACTCATCTACATGCATGCTACACTACCTACCAACATTATTCCGTGATATCTCAATGACTGCGAACCTAAATATTAATTAACACAGTCGGACTACGCTGCGGTTTCACAGCACTTCATATGATCATGCCTACCCGCTACCACCGTCCACTGCTCGCCGCCCAGCTTACTGAGTTCATAATACGATTATGCAACAACCAAGCGAGCTATAGCGCTACCTCAAATTATTGTATATAAAGGTTATCGAATAGGCTTTTGTGATTATATACGCATAAGAATTATATTTTTGCGATTTCCTTTTGTTGGTGTCATTGCAGTTGTCGTCAGGTCACTCTGCATCGTGGTTTTGCCGTAGGAAATTTGGCGGAGGCTGAGTGGTTCGCAGTTCGGTCGGGTCTGTTGGGTCTTGCAATGCGGCGCTCAACAACTGAGTCCAAAGCAAAACGTAAATGAGCTCGAGGGCACCTATAACCATGCCACCGTGCGTGGAGACTTTGGCTTAAGCGCTTTGGTGCAAGTTTTGAAATAGTTTTGCCTTTATTGTTGCAATGTTGTACTTTGGATGTGCCCGTATTCAGGTGCGCAGTGTACACGGTAACCTACGTTAGAGCTCGACAGTGCGGCGAGGTATTTCACCGAGAGGTCTATGAGCAAATGTAGGTAGGAGATGATCATGATGTGATATGGTATGGGAGATATATATTGCAATGAAGCCACTTATAAGTAAATAGCCTCTAGACCTCCAGGTCTCAGTCCCCCATAAAACGTTCTATGCCAAAAAAAAAAAGAAAGAATGATAGGAAGAAGAATAAACATACAAAGATTTGTGCTCAAAAGCTGCTCTAATACCTTTTCTTCTTTTTCCCTTTTCTTTTCCTTTTCTTCTTTTTTTCCCTTTTTCTTTCTTTCCCCCTCCGGACCCTTTTTTGTTGTAGAACAAGAAAACCAATATAGCTAGGTAAGAGACCAAAATAGCTAACGGTATAAGGATATTAGTTTTCTAAGAACTTAGTAGTACAAGTATATAAAGGATGCGAGGCATAATGAATATCACACCCAAAAATGCGCCGTACATGCTAAAAACCAAAAACAATAAGAGCTCAATAGTGAAGGCTGTTGTCCCAGCGTTGATGACACAAGGTCAATCCGTTTCCAACTCAACTTTAACTCATTACGAGGCTGACTTTAACTCAAGACTGCACAGTACACCAACACAACCTCGTGAGGTCGCCGGGTGAGTACGAGCTGTAGACGTGCCACCCCTGAAAATGTAGGGTCAATAACCCTCTGTACTTCCCGTGTCCCCACAATGATCCGTACGAATACAACTTTATGGTCCGCTAGCCCATCGTATGATGCGTCTTGGGCTGGTTCAGAGAGCCATCTCTCCATCGAGTAGGTAGAGTCGTCAGGAATGAGCCGCAGCTGACTTTCTGTCGGTCTTTCCGAGTTTGGCTGCGTAAACTTATTAGCTAAGGTTGCTCCTTGAACAATGGAAAAGTGTTATGAGTAGGATCTCGCTGGCGATCACGTTGGGGGGCCTTCCCAGAGAGGTCGCAAAACTTTTGTGTTCCATGTTGGCAAAGCCTCACTCAAGCTTGTCCACATAGCTTCATTCACGTGACTCAGCCACATCACCGTGCACCGAATGCTACACTAATATTAATACAGTAAGCCTCGAAGCACTAGCTTGAGCAGGAAAGAGGCTCAATCATATAAATTACAAATTTTGGTCTAGATCCTATTGATTGAGTGCAGAGCCGGACTACGGAGGCCCCCGGCAGGCCTCTATGCATCAGATATCAGTTTGATCTCGAAAAACAGCGTATACCAATTCAGATCACCGCACAAAATGTTGTTACATTTCGTCTCGAAGTTTTCTATGGGAGATAGAGTCATGGCGTGGTCTTGTAGTCATAGCGGCAGTATTGGCAGAGGGTACTATTGCTACGAAGGAGCTATCACCACCTAGAAGTTCACCAGACTACCAAGTTCCCTTGAACGAGACTGGTTCTCTTGTGTGCCGAGCCTGAAATGAGGTAATCTATGTTGTTGTTGTGGCATTTAGATCTCACGTGATAGAGACTAGGTTTGCCCGGTCTAGTTGTCCTAACTAGTACCAGTAGTAGTCTCAGAACCAAGCTGTTCAACTCTCCCTCAGCAACTACGCGAGACTAGAACACTGGCAAAGGATGAAGGGAATCACTATTTTGTCCATCAAAGGCCTTCATACATAGGAGATGGACGTTGAATTTTCAGATGGAGCTGTTGGCTGGTGGGACCATACTGCCAAGATACAATGCTTGGCATCAACCAAGCCTGCATCTCGTATGGACCCGAGTTCGCGATGTTACATCGCAATATGCCACCCATATCGATAAAACAGATTGCTTCGTAAGCTCATAATTTTGGAAGGGAGAGAAAAAAAGGGAAACCCCATTCCCGGATTAAGGGGTAGTTTACTACCTTTGTGGGTTCGGGTGCACGAAATTATAGAAGGTTACTAATCGATATAGGTAATCTATTGTTCGTCCCCTGCGGTAAAGGACGAATGTTCTGATAGTAACACCATGCAGCTGTCGATGCGGACGTACGTATGTACCGTACTATGTATGTACGTGTAGAATTCTGCCGTGGTATTGGGAACGGCGGGGATCAATGTTAGGTTTAAGGGGGAACGCTACAAGCTACAGTAGTCTACGGGCTGGCTCGAGATTCCCGATTCACACAAAGCTGGCGTCGCAAGAAGGCAACTTATTGACAGGACCTTCATAGGAGGTTGGGCGCCCATAAAAAACAAAAAAAAAATAATAATAAAAGAAAAAAGCCCCCAAAACTCTCTCAGAACCAAGCGCATTGGCGAAAAGTTTGGGTAGGATTTCGCGTGGAAAAATAATATGCCATATCCAGCGGGAACGTCTATTGTCTCTGCTGACGTATGCAAAGATGATTGTCCGTCGGAATGGGACTGGTGATTAATTGGAGAATTGACTGTATTCGGTACTTGAAGTCCGGCCCTCTCATTTAAAGAATTCGAGACACTGTACCCTTTGACAGGCATCATCAATGGACTTTTGTCCAATGTCTGGAAGTGGAGGCGAGACAACCCCAGACCGCAAAAAGCTTGATGCGAAGAAAACCATTGCAAACAACCCCATAAAAACTTCCGCCAGATCTTGTGATGTGATGGGACTGGTCACACATGGATTGCGTGTGTGAAGGCAGGCGATGCTCCAAATATAGAGGCCTCGAGACCCAATTAGTCCCAGGGATTCCTTGGAGGTAACCATGACGAGGGTGGCCAGCGGTGGTTCGTTCGGACCCAGTAAAAAAAAGTTCGGAGCGACCTGCCCTGAATCCAGACAACCCTTGCATTTTGATTGCACGGCAGCGGGTACCCCGGCTTTCCTTGCATCGTAAATGCTGTCATAACCGATATTGCTGCGACCCAAGATCTTATTATGTTCTCGCGAAGGAACGGAGAAAAAAAATTACGGAGCGAATGATAAATAGAACCTGAAGGGGACGAAGCAGAGAATTAAAAAAAGGGAGGATTTCTTTTCGGTGTCATATTGATATCATCGCCAACCTTTCCCGCTCGTTCGAACGACAGACGCGCACACACTCGTTAGCTAATTTAAATCCGATCGGTGAATCTGGGAGGCTGGATCCGGGTGAGCTCAAGACAAGCTCAAGAGAGGGACAAGATCTCGGGATCTCTGGGCACGGATAACCCAGGTTGACAAGCATCCAGGCAGTCCAAGGACAAACATCTACTGACGTCGTTTGCTGGCCGGCGCTTCTTGGCTAGGAGGACTGGTATAATTCGGAGCTGCAGCCCAAGAATCTTAATTTTTCGGTCAAGGCGGAAGCCCATATCTTTGTCGTGGCAGTGCTGAAGCTCTTTAAAGAGCCCATCATCGGAGCTGCTTGTTTTCTCTGCATTGTTTCTTTGTCATTGGAATCGATTTTAACTGGGAAGGAAAGAGAGAAAGGAAGGGGCTTCGTGGGGGACATCCGACACAGCTTTTGCAATTGCATTCTCCCAGCCGACGACTCCTCCCTTTAAGCTTTGGATAATCGATAATTTGCGGTTAGACTTTCGAATCAGGTACGGCCGAACCTTTCTATTCTCTCCCCCGACAACCTCCGATGCCCGGTCTTTGAAGATACAATCGTATCTGTATGCCAGCCAGCTAGTACGTAGCACGGCGCACTTGGTGATAGTTTGTATGTGTTGGCTGCGGGTGCACCTTGAGCTTGGCTTCTCACAAGAGTTCCCTGGTTGGCGTCTGTCGCACGATGACGCCCAATTGACGGAACCCATCGAGCCTGTCTTCGGTCTCGTTCTTCTCAATCAAGCAGCCGGCTAATGTTATGTAGCATCTCCAGCGATACGACGTGAGGTTTCTCTTCAGCCTGCATGCTCGCCAGCGGCACAGCTGTTCAAAATTTACCCAGCAATTCCATTGCGAGCTAAGCTTAGGGCCGTACTAAGCCCAATTCTCCGGCGCATTAATTCTCCTGGCTCCGACTTTTGCGCCATCCGCACGCGGAAATTGTTTAATTGCCAGTCATAAGAAGCCATTGACATCCGGCTCGCTGCATCGTCACCATTCTTCGATAATTGATCTATCTCATCATCATCGTCACCAGAATTGCAACCCAGGAGCAATTGCTGCTACGTACTTACTCACTTAGGTAGTAATGGCGGAACCGACCAGCATATCGAAACGGGCGAGAGGTATGTTCATGTTCATGTTCATGTTCATGCTCATTCGCATGTTCATTCGTTCGTCCTTGCATTTTTATCTTTTTTCAGCCTTTTCGTCAATTGCCAATTTCGATTTTTCAAGCCTCGATCCAGCCCTTCGCGCTGGGAGAAATTGGGATACATACATACACACATGGAAACAACCGTCCTCGACGGTGTGATTGCATTGCCATTCTGTCCCACCCGAAACATGGGTACCTACAGCTTGCGCTGCACAGGCGAGCCCATTCCCAGGGATATCCTGCACCTTCCTGTCCTGTCCCGGTCAGTCACGGCGAAGGCCTCGACAAGGCTGCCCAGCTCGATCCAATATCACCAGAATCTCCCTCGCTCTCACTCTCACTCTCACTCTCACTCTTACTGGTGGCGGATGCGTATGGTTGCACCCCTTCGGCCCGGCGTGAGCTTGGTGGTTCCATTTTTGGTGCTAAGCCCAGATCCAGCGATTCAGTTTCAGCCTTAACCCATTCCCTCCCCTCCACACCACACCACCAACGCTCGCCTTCGCAGGTCAGCTATGGGCTTGTAAACCCCTTGGCTGACTCCAGGAGCCTGTCTACGTATACATTTCAACGGCACGTTGCGTGAGCATGTGCGCCGTCCCTGTTCTTTCTTTCTCCTCGTTCTCGTTCTCGTTCTCCTTTTTGGCTGCATGCCTTCTGCCACACTACCCGAAGAGCAATTTTTAGTTACTTTTCTGGCCTGTCTTTCACCACCTTAACTTGACATGACTTGGTAACTTGACTAACCTGCTGTTTCCATTTTTCCCTTTCTTTAAAACCCAGCCTTCTCCGCTACCTTCTTCAACCGCGACCGTACAACCTCGTCTAACTCATCGCCGGGGCCTGCTTCGCCAACCAAACCGTTGGGTGCGGAATCCTTTCCATCTAACTCGACATCGCATTCTACACCTCCGAACGACTCGCCGGCACCCATAGCGAGACAAACCAGCAGGTCTGGCCAACCACGGCCGACAAGCGTTATAAACCCGTTCGCTATGAGTAACGGGTCGGGTGGAAATGGTATCCAAGATGGAGATATCCTACCAGAAATGGTCGGTGTCTTTAAGTATCTCGGAGAGCATGCTCAGAAGGTATACCATGAAGGATACTTTCAGAAGCTGAATGATATGAATCCTGGTGAGTGGATGGTCCTTCTGGTTGGATGGCTATAGGAAACTTACTGATTGGATATTAGATGGAACTGCTGTTACTAGCAGGGAATGGACTGACTGCTATGCTCAGCTTATTGGAACTGTCCTGACTATCTGGGATGACAGAGCGATCCAGGAAGAGGAAGAGAGGACAAGGAGAGGCTTTCCGCCGGAGGGTGGTGCCGTTAAACCTGCCTTCTTGAACCTTACGGATGCTTCCATGAAAATGGTGGGCCTGCTCTTTCGAATTTGGGCATTGACTATTCACTGACTGGCTGTAGATTGATTCCCTTCCACAACGAGCTGGAGGAACACCACTCCAGAATGTTCTTAGCTTATCCACCGCTGGGCGAAACCGATACCTTCTACACTTCGCCTCTGTGCCAGAGCTAACACAATGGACAGCTGCAATTCGGCTTGCTATGTTCGAACACAATTGTTTACAGGAAGCCTACACGGGAGCACTCATCGCGGCCAAGGGAAGGTCACTGAATTCGATTGGAACCATTCTTGAACGGTCAAAGTTCAAGATTGAGGATTGGACTAGGGTCCGTTTCGGCGCTGGAACACCATGGAAACGATATTGGACCATCATCACACCCCCTGATGAGAAGGCGTTCCAGAAGGCTAAGAAGGTTGCGAAGAAGGCTACCAAACAGGCTGGTGCACAAATCCAAATGGAGGCTGTCATGGGCGATATAAAATTCTACGAAAACAGCAAGGTCAAGAAGAAGACAATCCCCGTAGCTACACTTAGTGGTGCCTTTGCTGCCTACGCTGTATACCCCGAATCAAAGGCTTTGATAGAGCAAAGTACTTTGATGAAAGTCGAGGGTAACATCATCATTCACTCCGATCCCCCATTTACAAGCGAAGGAATCGTTTTTATGATGCCGGATCACCATGCCGCTGTCACAGGTTTCGAAATGATGCTGCGATTCTTAATTCCTACCTACGATGTCTTCAACCTTTACGGACGACCTAATCGGTTGGCTGCCGACTCCATTGATCCCCGAAGTCTGATGTTTGCATTCCCAAAGGAGCCCAGGCAGCAGTATAGGCTATTGGAGACTTCTGATATTGTGGGTGTTATCGGCGAGAACGGAAGCAGTGGCTGGTCCGAGGCCGAATGGAGAAGGAAGTTAAAACAGACAACCTCCAAGGTGCAGCTTAGCGGAAGGGGCCAGCGTGCCGGATTGACTAGCCCCAGCACTGCCAGCCTGCCGACCCAGATGAAGATCGGGTCGTCAGTTAGCTTTGACAGTAATACTGGAAGAAACAGTTTCAATACACAAAGACCTGGCTTGCCAACGATACAAAGCTACGGACAGCAGAACGGAGACGTGGAGAATCACAATGCAAATCTCCAGCTTTCTAGACAAACCAGCCATACAAGGAGTATGTCGGAAGCACAGGCTCAGTTTTACCCACCCCAACAAGGGGGGTATCCAGCTGCACCGCAGGCTCCACCACCGCCACCACCACCCCCTCCACCTGGTCAAGCGTATGGCAATCCACCAGCAGGATATATCTCTCCCCAGAATACAGGCTACCAACAGCCTCAAGGAGGCCCTGGCCCACTACCCCAGAGCTACACGAATGGGTATAACAGTCACCCAAACTCGAGGCCGCCTTCAAGTAAGAGCCAGCGTAGTCAGATGAGCGGAAGGAGTGGACAAGGTCCTCCACCCCAACAGATGGGGTATAGGCAACCAGGCCCGCAGGGACAGTATCCCCAGGGTGGCCCTCCGAGTTCCTTCCGTGGCGATCCTCGCGGACCTGGCGGGTTCGATCCTAACCTTGGTAATCGTCAGCCGCCACAGCTGCAAACAACTAACCTCGCCCCTTCATACCCCGTCCCGGCGCCATCTCCAAGCTCTTCACGGGCCCCACCAGTTCCTGCTCACTCTTTCTCCCCAGTTGCGAATTCCCGCGCTATGTCGCGGCTTTCGGTTGGAACGTTAGAGATGATGCACGGTAACAATGCTGGGTAAGAATGGGATAAAAGTCTTTGTACGTCTCTGATGCACTAACATGAATGTAGGCCTGTTCCAACTGATTATCATGCACAAGCCCAGTCACCAACACTTGGCTTCCCCGCCCAGGCCAACGGTGGACCAGCTCAGCGAGCTAGGTCCTATGGGTCGACTGACACCTCAACAGACTCTGAACTGTCCAGTGACTCTGATTTAGCCGCTCCTCGGCCAACCTACACGACACAAGGCCATAGAGTCAACGGCAGCACGGCGTCGATTACTCCAGCTACGGGAGCAATCGCCTCCCGAATCCCGAAATCGAACGATATCCACACGGACCCGAACGACTTCGACCTCTCCGACGAGCTCCGAAGGAAGCAGCTAGAGGCTGCTGCAGCCGCTGCTGCAAGGAACGGAGGACCTCATTCTCCTTACGGACAGCAGCATCCGCTTCCTCCACTGCCGCCTAACGCAGATCAGCAGGGATATAATGGGCATTACGCGAATGGACATGATGGCAGTGCACAAAGTGTACGTGGATATTACCAGTAACCTTCCCTTTGTCATTTTTTTCTCTTGCACAATTGCATCTTTTGAATCCGGTTGAATAGCTCTTGTTTCATTTATTACTCGTGTTTGAGCTTGATTAAAACGGATTATCTTGGATGCCACGCACACAAAAGTAAATACTCAATCCAGCTTGAAGTTGGCAAGGAGTCTTATAGAAAGTTTCCTTTTAATACTGGAGAGTACACAGAAATGTCTACCCCTCCCCTTTTTCCCCCTTTACCTTCATACCAAAACCCACTTTTTTTTTCACCATATACACCTATTTCTGTACATTCTGTCCTGTTTCTATTTCCAGCTCTTTCCAACGTTGCAACCAGATCACTCCGCCACCTTCCCACGTGGCATTGGCGTGACTATGAAAATCATGACCTTTCACCTACCCTCCTTAGAAAACAAAAAACTCATTCTTTTATATGAACCCAACCAAATAACGAGACGGTTTTCCTGATAATTTGTTCTCTACTCCTTTTTGGAAAAAAATGAGGGTATTTTTTTCTTGCGTAAATTATAGAACATTGTACATTCTTCGTCGTTATCATCATCACCGCCGCAATTACATATAAACACGGATACCACCGCCGCCGCCGCCACCGCCACCGCTATTATTACTACTACCACCACGGGAAACGCATACGGCGCCACGAACCAAAAGTCTCCGCGAACGAACGGAACCGAAGAAAAGCTCGGCACTGCAGCTGTGACGCCACAAATACTTGGCGGTAACACGAGCAGGAGTAACGTCGCCGAAGAGGAAGAAACGTCCACCCCGGCAAGCGCAGAAGCCGTGGCCGATCGAATTTCAAGGATTGATTCCGACGTATTCAACCGTATATCAGGTATAAACCTCCACAAAACAAATTCCATATCCCGAAAACCAGTGGGATCCGGGGTGGGGAGGATGAACAGCGTTATGTCGCGACGGAGTGTATACTCCGTTGGATCTGATAGTGTTAGTAATTACAGTTCTGCGGTGCAATCGCCTGTTGAAGGTGGCGGGGAGGGGTTTAAGAGGAATGATAGCTTTGACAGTTTGCCGAAGAGGAGTGGGGTTAAGAAGTTTGTGGGACAGCCGACGGAGGATATGCTTGAAGTTGTGATTGGGGAGACGAAATATGCGGTTACGAAGGTTAGAGGGGTTCAAGACGACCGACCGGTTTCCGGGGATTGGAGTTCTTCATCACCCGTTATGCCGAAGCCGAATTCTAGGCCCGGGACTGGCGGGGGGGAGTTAAAACAGGAAGCGGAGAGTACGGTTGTGTTTTTGGGGCATGGGAGGGGGATGAGTGTGGGGGGTGTGGATGTTGATTTTGGACCTACGGCGAATTTGGGAGGGAAACTTGGGCCGAAGGAGAAGAATGTGGTGAAGAAGAAAGCGGTGCAGGATAGGAATTTAAGTCGGGATTCCGACGCTGGGGTTGGTAAGCGACGTAGCGTTGCTTGGGCGCCTGGAATGGTTAATTTTAATGCGAATGCGCTGGGGAATGAGAACAACAATGCTGGTGAGGTGGCGCCGTCCTCTTCCTCTTCGACGACGGGAAATACACATAAGGGGAAGGAGGAGGAGTTTGATGCGGAGAGTTATGTTGGTGCACAGTTTGAATTGGCTCAGCAGAGTACCGACGTCATGAGGAATAAGCTATTAAACCAACATCATCAGAGGAGTGGGAGTTTGGGGACCGGTCAGTTCTTGAGTTACTTTGGGGTCGGGAGGAGGAAGAGTCCGAGCCCCAGTAATGAGAAAGACCAAGCTGGGAGTAGCAATGGAAGTCCCGGCGGTGCGGCGAGACCGGTACACTCGAGAACCAACAGTGTGAGCGGGGATCAATTGCGGAGAATCAGTCGAGCGGGAAGCGCTGGTGATCTATTGAGCGGAGCCGGCGGTGGAAGCAGCGGAAGCAATAGTCCCAGTTTAACCAGTCGTCCCCAAAGTCGGTCTGCGAATAAGGAACTCGCCAGTGGAGGAACTTCAAGTCGACCGCAAAGTCAGGGGAATCTACTCAGCCGTCCGGCGAGCCGTGGACCATCCCAATTACTGAGTTCAAATAACCCTTCGACGGCCGCACTACCACTCCATGCTCTCCCACCGCCGATGGTATCGCCAATGCCACCAAGTAGTTACCATCCCCCCCAAGTCGCTCCAACCGCAAGTATCTACCACCCCCCACCACATCTCCAATCCGGTCCTCCAACACCGTCAGTAACAGACCATTATTCTCACCACCACCAACGGAAACCCAGCAACCAAGCGGGAAACCCAGGAAACGGGAAACTTTCCGCAGGTGAACAAGAATACATCGCCCGTACGACGGGTACACCGCTGTTAGGCCAAAACTGGAACTCCGAGACTTCAAAGATTAAAAAGGCACCACCGCATAAAGCGGGACTGTTAGGCCAGATGGAACAGCGAGAGAAGGAAAAGAAGGATTTCAAAGAAAGGACCAATCGGAATAGCTGGACAGTACAGCAGGCTATGCGGCAGAGGCAGAGTATGGTTGGCATGGAAAGTCTAATGCAACAGCAAGCTCAACTACAAGCCCAGCAACAAGCCCAACTGCAAGCTCACCAGCAGCAGCAACAAATCCAGCAGCAGCAGCAACAGCAGCAAATGGGGATGGGATACGGATACGGAGGCCAACAAATGGGACAACCAATGCAGCAGCATTACGGATTCTATGGACATCAGCAACCGCAGCAGCAGCCACAGAATGCAGCGGCTCTGGCGGCATGGAATGCGCAGCAGCAACAGCAGCAGATGATGATTATGCAGCAGCAACAGCAGATGATAATTCAAGCGCAACAACAGCAGCAGTGGCAGCAGCAAACAGCTGATCGAAGGGGTTCATGGCGTTATGGATAATGTATATTCTTTTTTGTTTGCACATATGCATGAAGGGAAAAAAGCGTTTATAGAGGGTGCGAGTATAGTATCTAGCGATGAATATTCGAATAAGGGTGCGGGGTGAAGTTGAGACTGACTCTTCTTTTTTCTTTCTGCTTTCATAATCTTTTTTTTTCGGCATATATTGGAGCATTTATTTGTTACTTTCATAGTTCGGTGGAAAACGACAAAAAAAAAGGAACTGCATTTGGGTGGTGGTATATAGCATTGATATTTTGGAGCATTTAATTTCTCTCTTTTTCTTTTCATATCCTTTGTAAGTTGTCTATAGTATATTCTTCTTGGTAACTATATTATATTGGATATAAATTGTGTATCGAGTGTTTCCCGCCAAGGCCTATCGGATAGGTATTTCGCTAGATAGACATACATGTCTATAGATGCTCTGACTAAAATTTGTTAAAAACTATAAAACCAGGACTAGAAACTAGTTCTACTTAACTCGGTATCTGGCTTTACAATCCTACGTCAATGGCCCACCGAAATCGGCGTTGCGGCTTCGGAATTCTTTTGTTCCTACTCATATTATTAGGAGAAAAAGTCGTGATACGATAATATTTAATATACAACAAGTTCTCTTCCCGGCCAGGTTGGCAGTTGATATTAATCCATTACACGGGACCACGTCATGCACGCCATAAGTCAGCCGCCTGTACGCCAGAAATCATAAGCGAAAACTGGTCCCGGGACTGGATCCAACTGGATAGGCATCATCTCCGGGACGCAACACCCCGGGACATGCGCGCAAAATTCAGGGCTGAGAAAAAAAGGTTGACCGCTTCATGCATGTTGGTGGGAATAAGAATTAGTGCGGTCGTAGATAAAAGCGGGCTGTGGTGTTACCGACAGACGACAAACTGTGACAGGGATAACCAGCTGACGGACTCGACCAAGTTGGACGTCGCAGTCGGAATGCCGTGCAGTAGTGCCACCAGCCGGTACCGCGGTCACACCAAAGTTATTCCTTTGGGCATGGTAGTTTCTGGTAAACGCAGGGTTCCGAGCCGGTTTGATGTAATGCATATAAATATCACTCTCAGGACCGCTGTACGGTCAACGCTTGCCATAGTTGTTGCATGGATATTCGGGTGTCCGGATAGTTCTACCACGACATGTAGCATGGTAGTAAAATTCTGACATCGATGCTGGAGATCGATGGCGAGCTCAGAGATAATTAGATGTAACGCCCGAGTTCGACTGAGCTCATGAGCGGCGTAGAACACGATTGCGAATTGGACCGTCGAGTCGTTATAAATACTACTCCCATTCACCTTCCGTGAACTGTAGAAAAGATTCAGACCGAAAACCACCAGCTCTTTAATTTCCTCCAAAACCAAGCATAGTATTCCAATTGATTCTTTAAACATTTCCTCCCATCTAGCAAGTCCCGTTCTGCCGCGTACTCGCGCAAGAGATATCAAAAATGTCGGACTTCACAAGCAACCAGATCCAAAATACAAACCCCTCCCCTTACGAGCAAATATTTCTCGTAACCCAGGACACCATCAACAAAACTTTCCAAAATATGTGGGCAGGTGCAGACAAAGATTCCCCACTTGTGAAGTTTGAAACCAAATCCCACGGGCAGCACCTAAGCGGAGATCTCGCTGCTCCGGAGATTTCACTGAATGTTTTTGGACAAAATCAGGTCCAGCTTTACTATCATCTCAAGTTTATATGCGGTGATATGGAGCTTTATATCAATGAGGATAGCGATGATACCAAAGTATTTAGCCTTGAAGGCTGGGATCTTGTTTTCCCTGTTGTCATCGGTCAGTCTACGCTCTTAAACTTCGACGTTATAAAAAAATGCTAATGGGGTTACACTATAGGCAGCGAGACGTACAAAAAGGGTGATCCAGAGTATGATGAGCATGCAGCGATAGTCGGATTCCCCGATGGTACCTTTTCGATTGCAAAGCTTTTCATTGCCGCGTCATCTCTGTCGGGTTCCGCGACATTCGATCCTCAGAAGAGCAACTTTGGGGGTATTGATTGGGATAACCAGCCTGGCGAGTTAAAAGATAACTTTAACACGTTCATGTCGAAATGGATAAATAAGGCGAGCCGAGAGAAGACAAACATTCTGGGATACTCTATCATTGGCAATGATCCATCACAGAGTAAGTATTTAAAGTGGCATTGTCTCTGTTAGGACATTAGCTAACGGCCTTCTAGTTAATGGTGCTGCACCTACTTTTGTTCCCACATCCATCGACCATTACAACTACCCCTGGGTTGAACCCGGTTCCTATAGTACTTCCGGACAGGATGGTAATGACCAAAACGCATTCTGCTACCTAACAATGGCAGACTTCCACAAACCTCCAGAGATCCCGGGTCTCACTTACTCGGGGGCATTCGTTAACAAGGAGAACGGTGCTACCTTTTGCATGAATTCAAACGTTTTCTGGGAATCGTGGCTGCTCCCCTTATTCCAAGAAATTAACATGCAAACCCAGATTAATCCGGACACGCCTTACCTTGCGTTCGCAGATGACCATGGGGATTGCTATACGGACTGTTGCTACCATGTGGGGAACAATAACCCTAGTGTGCATAGCTCGGACTCCGCTTTTGCCTGGGTGCGGTCGACTAACGGGGATGGGAAGCCTTCCTGGACTTGGTCTTCATCGATCCCGCCTTCTTCTAACGAAGTCGTGAACTCGACGGGTCGTTGGACGCTCACAAGCTCAGAAACTTGTAAGTTTGCGGACGTATACCGAATTACCATATTTACCGGCCACTAGCTAACGATCGGAATCTTGTAAGCGCAATGTGACACCACATTAACTTTCGAAGAGGGCGGCAAGACAATTTCGCTCGCCGGGAAAAACGTATTCCACTACGAGTTTCACGATGAGGCTGCATGGGGTGGTGGATCGTAAGTAATTGCATCTTTAATTACATAAATCTACTCATACTAACGATTCTGGCAAAAATATATAGAGGCGGATTCACCGCAACCACGGACTGGCATCTAAACTTTGCCCTGGGCGCAGTCAGTGACGGTGGTTTACAAATCACTCGTATCCTTGATGGCCCCGGAGAATCCGCCAGTACTACAACGGGCACGGATTTCATCTATGGTTTCTATCATGAAGAAACTTTCCACAATTACTGCAAACAGGTCGATGCCGAGATCTCCAACTACTTCGATAACAGCCTCAATAATGTTACGAACGCTTTGATTTCCGCTCTTCAAGATCAGCACCGACTTGTACTTCCTGGAAGCGGTGTTTTCTTGATGGAAGACGCTCGCTTTAATAGACGAGGTGACCTTTTGGTTACTTTGCATTACAATGGGTAAGTCGTAATGCTTATCGATAGCCTGATATAATGCAGCCGCTGTGGTGGAATTGAAAGTTGGGAATTCGAATCTAATATGTGCCCGCAACTATAGTGCCCCCGCGCCACCAAACCCTCATAAGAAACCCGAAACACAACAGAACATTTACGCAGGATTCGTCAAAAATCCGAGAGAGGATGTTCCTGAGACACAAAAGTGGCTTCCTGAGAAGTGGGCGAAGCTTCCCGCAAGACAAGAGTTGGGGCCTGTTAAGGCAAAGGAATTGAGTCAAGTCCATGCGATCCGAGCCACCATTTCCCGCCCCGAAAATGCGTAAACATGTTTCGATTCTGAAAAAAAAAAAAAAAAAAAGCGTATCAAAAACACATTGTGCAACAAGGAACATGGTTCTTAAAGCGCGCATGTGCGGTTAATTCTAATTTTTCATTTTCAAATCAATGACCTGATACCGCGCACTGTCTATGAAGCCTTTGTAGCTAGAGGCTGAACGAGCTATCTGTCGATATATATATACCAGAACTTATATAAGGACCCAATTTTCCGCTTTAAGCCTCCACCAAGAATTCTAGAAGGTGAAGATGACCGATTCCTCGGAGGGTGCAAATAAATTTATACACCCTGATCATAAGGTGGCACATCCATAGGCGATAACCCGTCTACCATAATTCTGTTGGCGATACCAAGACTTATCCTTCCCGTTCGGGCGAGCCAGGCCACCATCTTTTTCTGACCCGGTATCCGATCCGGAATCCCTTCCCGCCAAGTGAGGCAACTATGTTGGCTCATGGCAAATATTAATATACTTGTGTAAACGGGGTTTCCGCCGGCCTCTTTTGTGGGCAATATTGTGCTGATTATGCAAGTGCCCAATCAGGCATTTAACCAGGTTCATTTGTTCAAAGTGCTGTTGGAAAGACAGGCGGTGTAACCTGTAGTTACATCCGATCTCGCGGATACGAGGAAGACTGTGCCCCCAACATGCGTAGACCTCGCCAGGATGATATCTGCAATTCTAATTCCCATCCCTTTCGAACGTATTTGAAGACGGTCTTCCTCCCGTCATCGACAACAATCCAGCGTGAACTTGCGCTTGACGGGCCCTAGGATCAAGCCATGTTCGAGCGACCGCCCAAAATGGCCAGAAGCGCCAAGCCTTTTCTCTTTGCCATCTTTGCCATCTTCACCACCTCCTTTGTCACGCTCGCGGTGTACGACCCGCAGCTAGTCAAATTCCATGTTGTCAACCGTTTTCACGACCTCACATCGTCTGCGCCGAAGCCGAACCGTGTCGATAATGGTGTCGTTGATGCGCTGCTACGCGACTCCCAGATAGAACCGCCGGAGAATGACACGGTAGTGCCATTCTCACCGCACGATGCGCGCAACTTTATTATGACCGAGAAGCAGTGCGAGGCTTCTTTTCCGGGGCTTTATGTTGAAATTGAGCGGGCGGTGGAGGACCGCAGGTCGAAACCCGTCACGCTTGAAGAACTGGAGGAGGTTGATAGTGCGACGTATGGGTACTTTAGGGGGATGATATACAATCAACAGGTATACTTCACCCATGCAACTTCCACGTGGGAAAGAAAAACAATAATAATAGTGATTAAAACTAACGTCGTAATTACATAGCTGTACGTAATGAAAATGTTCGATCCCAATTTCTCCCGCGGATTCGCAACCCTCATGGCCATGCACCGCGCAATCGTCACATCCCCCGAACCGCTCCCAAACATCGAATTCACCTTCAATACCGCCGACTATATCGAACGACCCGCTGCCACATGGACCTACGCCCGCCGTTCCAATGAGACTCTTAACTGGCTCATGCCAGACTTCGGCTACTGGTCCTGGCCAGAACCAAAGGTCGGTTCTTACGACGAAATCCGTATCAAAGCACTCCTCGCCGAGGAAGCCATCCCATGGGAGAAGAAGATTCAAAAAATCGTCTGGAGGGGTGCCACGCTCAAACTCCCCGTTCGGTTAGCCCTTCTCAACCAGACCATGGGGGCCACGTGGGCGGACGTCAAGGCTCTAGATTGGAAGGACGCCGAGAGTAAGCAGCACGACCTCCTCAGCATGTCAGACCACTGCCACTATCGATTCGTAGCGCACACGGAGGGCCACTCATATTCCGGACGATTAAAGTATTTGCAACAATGCCGATCTGTAGTTATCGCTCATAAACTGGAATGGATACAGCATTACCACTCATTACTGATCTCGGAAGGCCCGAATCAGAATTACGTAGAGTGTAAGAGGGACTTTTCGGATCTACAGGATGTCATCAAGGACCTAAGATGGAATGAGGAGAAAGCAAAGCGGATCGCAGATAACTCTGTAAAGCTGTTCAGAGACCGGTACTTAACCCCGGCCGCTGAGACTTGCTATTGGAGGAAGTTTATTAAGGGCTGGAAGAGCGTAAGCTTTGAACCAAAATTATTGGATGAAAATGGGAATTTGCGGGGTGTTCCGATAGAGTCGTTCATCCTGGAGAGAAGGACCGAGTGGGAGCCGTACTAGTGCAGCCCTTTCATTCTTATAACTTAGGTATATACGTTCTATAATTCATGTCGTTAGATGGCGCTGGTTTCAGTGGAATAGGCGTTAGATGGTCTTTTTTTTGGCAGGACAATGTATTCAAAAAGAACGGAATGGGCAGGTTCATGCTGTCAAAGCATTCGAGCCTCGGGTTGAAGGGAAGGGCACAAGACAAGCTCTGGCCTATATATAGAGATATCTAGATACCAAGACATGTTATCCTCCCTAATAGAGGCCGGCGCGCTACGTATCAGTAGCTACACGGGTATTATATTGTTCGATGATACTTGCAGCTTGCTGTCAAACCCTCGTGATTATAGTTCAGATGCGTGCATGGGTAGCCGACAACGTTGCATCCTCGTAGTTCCCTAAGAGCAAGGACGGAGGGACCGCAGTATTGATGTTCGAAATTACCGGGAAACCAACTAAGTTTCCTTAAATGAAAAGGCATAGCTCGAAGACAAGTTCCAGAGTGGGAGAAATAGAATTCGAGGTCGTGCCTAGCTACACCCGGATGCACCTACTTTGCAACAAGGCCGATAAGTGAGATCTAGGTCGACGGGTTTGAACTTCATGGCTTGGGCATACTAAATATTAGCCTATAGCATGATCATTATCATCTTCGCTGGAAGAGTGCATGCAGGGCCATCCAGAATGTTCCTTAACCTAAATCAGCGCGACGACGCAGACGACGAATCACAGGCGGGACTTCCCAACGGTGATTAGGCTCGATGGTCGCTCGCAGGTAAGAAAGGCTACAGGTCTCCCGAGGAGGACACGCTAATACCTACCTTTTCATGCAGCCAGATAGCACAGTAATACGTATTTGTAATTTGAATGCTCCGGTAATGGAGGCTGCGGGGAAAACGTAGAATTTAAAGAAGCCACAAAAGTTTAGGAGTAGACTGAATAATCCTTGAAAAAAATACATCTTAGGTCTTACGTAGTTACGCAAAGCCTGATTCACGGGGTAGTTATGGAGGCTAGAAAGGGGGCGCCCGGGCGTTGGGGACTAGGATAGTCGAATGTTTAAGCCATTTTGTAATAGGCTACTCTAGATAACGGTTTAGTTCGATCCGCGCCTGGATGCCGACGCACGAGGGAGACATCATTGTCAAAAAGTTTAAAGACGACATTTTTCCTCCCAGACTAAAATAAGTCAGAAGATCCGGAGAGGAAGCTTTAGTCCTCCCTATCAGCGGCCCCGCGACGAGGCTTTCTTTCTTTCTTTCCTAACATCAACTCCCCAAGCGGATACGTATACACGGGACCCTTCACTGATATGAGGCGCATCTACTAAGAATGTAGTGACCTGCTCTAGCTCTGTGTGACCTCGTTTATATGTGTGCTTGCGAACGTTAGCGCTATCGGGTATACAATTTTGAACAGCAGATGCGAATCAAGAAGATGTCTCCACGGAAATGTAAATCGCACGCAAAGGAGACCTCAAGCCAAGAGTTTCAAGTCTGCATTACTTGGCTAGCCGAAATAGACCAAGTTTAAAATAGACTTGGTGGTCTCCGATGCTAAGAAACTAGTTCTGCTGTGTTGGTTCCGCCTGTAGCTTGGAAGATTAACCACTGCCCGCGGAGATCTAGATGAGGGAAAGAATTTGGAAGTCCAAAAATAGATAAAGAATATAGAATCAAACACTTAGTTACTTGCTGTTGAAGAATTTAAAACTTAGGGACGGAGTTAACACGACGCGGGGGCCGAAGGCGCTTCCAGATCGAGAGCCTTAGACCGTAGACCAGATCCATCGATTTCCATTACCCGGTGTAAGGTTAGGTCATCGGCGCTGCGCGTTGTAGGATTCGGATGACAGTCCGGTCTACAAAGCAAATACGCCGTGCAAAATGCCAACTTTGAATGAAAGGATTTGAAAAGAAAAAAAAAAGGATGAAAAAAAAAGGAAGGAAGGAAAAAGAAAGGGAGCTTGAGGGCGTGATCGAATTGAGGAAGACTAACGGATATATACACCCGAGGAGATACGAGCGCTCTTCTCTATATTCCTGCTGGTGCAACTAGCTGTGTGGCCTTAACTAGCGTCTCGGTTAGCTAATCCGAGTCTACCAGTATAATCTAATATAACGTCCCGGTGCACCGGTGGTGAAGCGGGACAATTGCCCCGAGTCGCTCCGGGCTAATATCTCCAGGGCCTTTTTTCGCTTCATCCCGTTCGTTGAGTCCATTTAATCCATGATGGAACCAAGGCTCGTTCCGCAAACCGTCTCATTAATTATTCGACAACTCTTAATTCCGGACACGCAACTCTATAAAGCAACATCCTTAATTTACCCAAGCATCGTTGACAAGATGGGGCGTGTAGCCTCGCCTATTGTGCTATACATTCCTAATCTATACGATATCGTCGATATCGTTATACATCTATGATGTGATACATAAATTACCTTAGATCGTCGCACCCTGAGCAGGACAAGCTAGATCAGATTTCTCCGCGGTGCTGTATCTCCACACGCTAATTATAATGTGAAGGGTTGGCAGACTTTTCTCGAATGTAGTTTCCACTTCCAGTGGTGAAATCACAAAGAACCAACATTGACTGGACCGCTTAGTTTTCTCTCGCGAGCATTCGGAATGTTGAGCCGAAATTTTGGCCATCTGCCTTCTAAAATCTCTTAGCTCTGACTTTTCGGTCATGCAGGACAAAATAGGTACTCCTTGACGAGAAGCCGCTAAGATAGCGAACAGTTACACAGACAAACCCTGCATCCGAGAGCTATGCATATTCCACCAATTCCCAACGCAGCGGATGGGAATTTGTTTCGAATCCGAGTTTCAATAGATCTATTTTATAATCTCCAGGAATGATTTCTTTTTATATTTCGTATTCACTCGAGTCCATCACTTCGACCGGAATTTGCCAGGTCTAGACAAAGGAGCAGTCATATGCGCAGATATCATATGCGACGAAACTGGTTTTCAGAGTTACGTATGCACGCAATTAATGTCCAGATAGCTGATAGCTCGATAGCCCACTGTCTTTCCGGAGCTTCAAGTGCCCCTAAAGATCAGGATATCTAAGTGTGAGATATTATATCCGAAAAATGATTTGAATACGGATATTGATTTCCAATTTCCGCCACTTAGGAGTACAAAGCACATGCGATGAATGGGGTCCATTGAGAAGCCAGACTATCGGGAATAGACTACCACATATTCTTCGGGGCTTCATCACACCTATTCCACCAGATGTGGGATGAGAAGTCCGATAATATATTATGTACCGACATGTGGTGACTGTTTCAAACCTAGGGCAACACCAAGATACTTCAAAATTAACGTAAATTGTATAATATATTATATCTCGAGATCGCGGGATCGATCGCTAGACTTGTCCGATTGCATCAATTTATCGCTATAGTATTCATAACTTTGACGCAATCAATTAACCAATTTGACAGGTTGACAGGATTAGGAGTAGCATACCCGAGAGATACAGATTTCCCAAATTTGAAGCGTTCATATCCGAGTAACCCTATTGGTATTCCGAGTCTCGCGTGGCGGAAAGCCTGACTGGGGTTGTGTACGCGCGATAGTGCCGACATACATACATATCTGCGATCAACCTATAGCTATAGGCCTATACCGTTTGGCAATTACCTTTTGGACAACCAAGCTTCAAGATGATCTATGATTAATCTATAATGGTGTTTTCAACCTATTTGTCAACCTGAAGCGGCTCATTCTTGTTCAATGGCCGAATTCGCGAAACGTCCAAATACGGAGATGTTGGGGGCGACATTGACATGTCGACATTGTGATGGCAAAACTAGACTACAAACAGTTCAGTGCAACGCTTATATAAAGGCCCTAGGGCTGCGAGCGGAATAAACTCTTTTTTCTAATCGCCATCAGCACTGCCATTCCTTCAGCTGTACCCGGTAGACTTCGTCTACTTGTCCATTCATTCATTCAGTCGCTCCTTGAACGCGAAACTTCCGCTCATTCAAACTTGTTATTCGTTCACTACACTAAATTTTCCGGAATCAATATCCGAGACGCTCTTTCAAGATGCATTTTTCCACTCTTCTCACGTCAGTCGCTGTCGTGCTTGTGAGCATCGCTGATGTCACAACCGCTCACTGCGTTTTCGTCGACGCATACGGAAACTACAAACCAGCAATCCGCGGCTACGGTCTTGGATTCGGTCCTTTGACGCCACGAAAGGGTACACATCTCCTACCCCACCAGCGAGACATAGCAGTCTTCGACCAGCGCGTCGTTCATAATGCCTGGAACAAAAAATACATGGCCAACGGTTGTGGGTGCTCAGCTCAAACCAGCGCTGTTTGGTACCAGAAACACAATCAATCTAAATGGAAGTCGAAGGGAAAATGGCTCTTCAGCGAGATCACCCCCGCTGGTGCGTTCATCGCTGTGAAGCAACATGTCGACTACATGGCTTGGCTGGAACACAAAGGAACGACTAGGAAGTGCCTTGCTACTGGCAGAGGTGGATTAAAGACCGGTATACCACAAGTGACCAAGGGCGGGAAGTTGAATATTCTCGTTTACCAGGTTAACCTCGATGGGGGTGGTCCGTTCAAATGCAAAATCGATTACAAAGGAATGGGACAGACCTGGACTGCACCATTGGCAGTTACTAAGAACTGCGCTGGAGATAAGCACTCGAGTTTCAACTGGCCCGGTATCGGTAAAACTTGCTGGCTCACGGTTCAGTTGCCGCCTGGATTGAACTGTCACGGAAAGTTCGGAGCGAAGGGTGGCATTACGGACGTATGTTTGGTCCGGTGTGAAAATAACGCCGCGAACGGCCCCTTCGGTGGATGCGTGCCCATTAAGCAGATCAAACCTACTGTCAAGGTCGTGACTAAGAAGGTTGGAACCAAGAAGGTCGTGTCCACGAAGTTCGTGACTCAGAAGCAGGTTGTGACGACCAGGAAGACAGTCCGAGTACCTGTGACCAAGATCATCAAGGTCCCAGTGAAAGCTACTGGCAAGCCTGCCCCACCTAGGATCAGGGTTGTCACCGCCACCGCAAGGACCGTCATTTACATTATTCAGGGCGGTGTCAGAAAGCCTACAACAGTCAATAAGGGCGGTGTCGTTACCATCACTGAGACTGTTAAGCTACCACCCGTCAAGACAGTCACTACTACTGTTTACGAGGAGGAAGTTTATGAAGAGGAGGTTCCCGCACCCGGTAGCAAGGATGATGATGATGATGAGGACGAAGAACCTGTAAAAGGTGAAGTGGACGCCAAGAATGATGACGCTTCTAAGGTCGCACCTAAGGCCGCGGAGGCTACCGAAAAGCCCACTCAAGAGGAAATTGATGCGGCTGTCGGTGGGGAAGAATTTGAGGCGGATGATATTGAAAAACTCAAGGAAGAGAAAGTCAATAGCGAAGATAAGGCGATCCTCGAGGAAGCTAGCAAAACCGCTGAGGATGAGTCTACCGACTTTGAGGACGATATCCCAGAATCCCTCTCTTACGGGCGCTAGCTCAAATCCCGTCTTGATTAACAGTTTTATCAAAGTTCCTAGCTTGGAATACCATATCTGTGTAGATGTTGCTGGAGGCTTCGGAAGCAATTGGTCCACATGTAGTTATGCGTTGTGTTTTTTTTTTTTTTTTTTTACTGTGGGGAATTACGAATACACGTATAAGCATATCAGAAAAAAATATGCACACAGTCTTGCAACTGGACTTTTTTATATGAAATTGTTTGATAGAACATTCGAACCTACCAAATATAGTTCATACTGTATGTGGTGCTAGATTGTTCGCGACTAGGCGTGTTTCAACTTCCATGCCTAATTCCAGGGTAACTACTACAAACATATGCATATATGCTGCTCGCGAGCTGCTCGAATTCAAACGAAGCCTTGAAAGGGTATATTCATAAAGCTCTCTGGATCTATGAGATTTCGACCGTTGTAATCTCGCATTTGGTTGCACATCGTAAAAAGGAAGTTAAGGGAGTTGCTAATCAACATTCACCCACTGTATCGCTATCAATATGATTGCCTAAGCAGATATATTTGGAAGTCCTCTGCATCTCTGCTATAAGAGATGTAGCTCTGATATTCAATTCCAACCCCAGTATTCAGACTTTTTTTTTCCGAACTCCTTTTTTTAGAAAGGTATATACAAAAGGAATCAAGTTTCAAGTTGTGGGCCCCAGACAAGATTGCAAGATACCGGATGGTGACCGGATTCACTGCGTAAGGCTGTAGCGAAGCTGCTCCAGAGTACTCAAGTGATCTAGATGAGTTCGGAGATGGGTTAGCGTTCAGATAATGTATTACAATCTCATCGGTTAACATGCAGGGGAGATTATCGTATCCGTGTTTAACTATTACAATTAACTTTACTCCCCAGCGCCCATAAATATCTAAGATCTGATTTACGTTACCGAGCGTTGAGCTAGTATATTACAAAGTAGTCATGGGCTTCCACTACTACTCTCCCATAAAGGAATTTTCCGGGCGACTAGTTTCGTGGCTAAACGATCCCAGCTACTCCTTCAGCTGTCTCAGGATCATACGATTATTGGCTGTCGAGAACTCGAATAATCTTAAATAATACAGATGGTGAAGAGGTCAACTTGGGGCCGAGACGCTGTATAGGGCTACAGGCCACACTGAGGTGTACCAGGACCCAGATGAACTCTCTTAGCAACTGATGCAGATATTTTGATGATCGGAAGGGCCCTAGGCCTGGGTAATACCACCTGGTGGCTGCTTATTGATCAGATTGAACGGCAGCTTATTAATCTATAGATCCAGAACACTATCGGTCTCTTTCCTTTGTTTTCCTTTTACAACTGTCCCGACATCCTTACGTTCCCTCGGGAAAAGCATTCTGGATCCGTACTCACATATAACAATTATTAATCTCCATAGCTAACTCTTTGACTCTAGGGAATAGTATATGAGCGTGCGCGCTTTGCTGTGGGTGTCACTTGCAAGATTTAATTGGATGCCAACCCACGCTCGATATGCGTATGGCTGTCACTGTCAAAATCTTATTGGTTATGGAGAAATAATTTTACCGAAAAGGCAAGGCTTGCTGCAGTATAAAAAGGTAACGCAACACTTCGCCGTTGTCTGGACCAACCTCAATTGCTCAACGGCCAAGCTGGAGAACGATATTTATATATCATAAAGTAACGAATTAACACTTGCTTTTCTTTACTTATATTCAGTTAGCTCGACGATGGACCAACGGAGAGAATCAGCCGAAGAGAAAGGACTAGAGGACCAAAATGCGACAGAAAAATCGGAAACCAAGTTGTCGACATTTCAATCCCTAGGATTCCTCGATCGTTTTCTGGCTCTATGGATACTGTTAGCTATGGCTGTGGGAGTCCTGCTTGGAAATTTGTGGAGCAGACTGGACCCTCCCTACAGAAGGGCAAATTTGTTGGGGTTTCGGTGCCTATAGGTGAGAAGTCTGACATCACTGCACGCTGTACTCGTTCCCACTAACAGATGGAACCTTTTTTTTTTTTTTGATCAATTAGCGATCGGGTTGTTGGTCATGATGTACCCCATCTTATGCAAGGTCCAATACGAGACGCTGCATCATATTCTTCGGAAAAGAGAGCTATGGGTCTAGATAGCATTTAGTGTCTTCGTGAACTGGATTGTGGCACCCTTTCTGATGGTACTCGTCCTCTGAGTATTACCAAATTAAAAGGATACTATGCTAATATATTCAATAGCTCGGGTTAGCGTGGGCTTTCTTGCCGGACAAAAGTGATCTGCGGACTGGACTGATTCTGGTTGGTTTGGGGAGGTGCATTGCTATGGTAAGTAGGAGGATACACCTCGCAATTTTGTTTCGGTGGATCTGACCTCAGCTATCTGTATCCAGGTTCTGATATGGAATGGCCTCGCTGCCGGCGATCAAAACTACTGTGCGATCTTGGTCGTTGTCAATTCCATCCTCCAAATGGTTTTGTTCGCACCGCTCGCAGTACTATTTATTCAAGTTATCAGTCGCAGTGGAGACCTCGGGCTTTCGTATTCAACAGTGGCGACAAACGTTGCTGTATTTCTTGGAATACCATTAGGGGCGGCCATTTTGACCAGGTTCATTATTCTTCAGCTCGCCGGGCCCGTTAAGTACCAAGTCTTTCTTAAGCGGCTGTCCCCGTGGTCCTTCATTGGTCTACTATATACAGTTCTGGTGTTATTCGCCTCGCAAGGCCGTCAAGTCGTTCATCAAATTGTCTCTGTGATTCGTGTCGCTGCGCCTTTGATTGTTTACTTTATTACTATTTTCCTTGTCACGCTTTATGTGACCCACAGGCTCGGATTTGGTTATAAACTTAGTGTTACGCAGAGTTTTACAGCTGCTAGTAACAATTTTGAATTGGCTATTGCAGTTGATGTTGCGACTTTCGGTCCCAACAGTGATCAGGCACTTGCACCAACTGTAGGCCCTCTGATCGAAGTTCCTGTCTTAATCGCTCTAGTGTATCTAGTCCGGTTTGTTGGAAAGAGGTGGAATTGGAAGGACTAACGCTACTTTCCCCTTCTTTCTTCCTTCTTTTCTTCCTTGTCTCCATACCCTACTACAGTTTACATGTAAATTATTTAGATAATTTCTATGAGCCCTTTAATTTTGCAAATTTTTGAAGGCCAGCTGCTTCAGTTAGATGGGTGAAACTGGATCAAATCCGATCTCAGCATCCTATCGCGACGTAGACGAGCTCGCGAATAGGATGTATTAGGTAATATTACTACCGTGAAGCTTCAGTTGGGCAGAGCCATGCTTAGGCTAGGATCCTTGCAATGTCCTGCATAGCTAAGCCGTTCGCAACGACAGGTGCCCTGTCATTGATCTGTATTGGACCGATATCCCCACCGACCGATCAATTTCTCGTAGAAATTAGACCAACCGGTTGACCAATCATATTCCAGTAGTGACACTTTCGATCTGTATTTGCGCCTGGGTATCGTACCCACCTGTCCGCTCTAATGCCAATTGCCACCTGCTATAAACCATTGCCAAACTCGTGGCCATCTCGGGCAGGCAAATGAACGTATTGTCATATACTATTGGTACCTACCGCCTCAGCAATAGTATTTCTCTGAAATATCGACTGACATTCATTTCCTCCAATCGCCTCTCAACAAACTCAATGGAATCAAACCAATCTACCGTTGTCCCTCCAGCTCCATGGTACTCGGGTTATCCCGCACCAAGGAGTAATACTCCCAATAAAATCACCTGCGGGGAAGTTCTGGAGCTATTAAAAGCCGCGGACATCTCAGAAGCTAAAGATTTTGTATTGATCGATGTCCGAAGGAACGACTATGAGGTAGCAACGCCTTCGCGTTAGCATCTTTGAACAAAGCCTGGCAATACTTTTCTCTTTTTTTCTATCCGTCTATTTTTTAACTTGATATATCTTGGAGAATAGGGAGGCTCTATACACGGCTCGATAAATATACCTGCGCAGAGTTTCTACACCACAATTCCATCATGGTATTCGTTATTCAAAGCCGCTGGAGTCAAGAAGGCGATTTGGTATTGCAGTGAGTTTTCCGTTTTCTGACTAGCGCTACAGCTCAAAAGCATTTGAAGCACATCTGATCTAAGTAAAATACTACAATGAATCTAGATTCAAGTCGAGGAAGAGGCACGAGATCCGCCTTGTGGTTTCAAGACTATATCGATGGCAGCAATGACACTGAGCTAAAGAGTATGATTTTGGTCGACGGGATCAAAGGGTGGGCAACTAACGGGGATGAGTACATTGGAAGAATGGATGAATATGTGGAGAGTTACTGGAAGTCAAGTTAGCTAGGTCACCATGAAACTACACGTAATTGTACTGACATTGCAATGAATTCTGTGGAGCGGTGGATATTTTATATTTCGGAAAGTGAAACCGCAGATAGCGTTTACAACCCAACTTGTCAGGAACAAGTTAAACATTTCTGGCTTCCTTCTTCTTCATCGCTGCCTTTCTCTCTTCCCTCTCACTAAACCGATCCGCGAACAAATCGGCGTGCCTCCTCATGACGATGGTATACCTAACAAATTCCTCCATACAGTCCACCAATCTGTCCCTGTTGGAACTCGGTAATAACCTGGAGCCCCCTTCTTCAGAATCTTCATTGGTGAACTGGGTAAACCCCTTTGGTATCGAGCTCTGATTTGGTATAGTGAACATTCTCATCCATCGTCCCAAAATTCTTAACGAGTTGACGACGTTGAATGATTGCGACCCACCGTTAATTTGGGCGATTGCTAGCGTACGTCCCTGTGTCGGCCGGACGGAGCCTGTAGAAAGCGGTATCCAATCGATCTGGTTCTTGAAAACTGCGGTCTGCGGTGGTACTAGTCAGCGAGGCATAATATGTGATACTCCTTCTGGGATTACCAACAAGATTGCCGTGCTGCTCAGGCGATACCCAAACATGTCCATTACTCCAGTTGCTCAGTCTACGCAGTTCCTGGACTTTCGGGTGATTTTGTTCTAAATCGTCTTTAACGGGAAGTCCGGTAGGGTTATACACTCGAACGTCGCAACCAAGTCGAAAAAGGATCCTCGCCGCTTCGTACGCGAGCAGCCGGGAGTATGATCTGATATTTAACCCCCAATTTAGCATGAACAAGCCTCACAAGCCTCGATAAAAGGTAACTTAACTAACCTTGCTCTCAAGCTGCCATAGATAACGAGGACTTTCAATCTTTCCTCTCCCTTGCTAAAAACTTCATCCCGAACCATGCCCATCACACTATCCAGCTCTAGTCTGGAAACCCAATCGCTACAAGCAACCTCTGGATCGAGCAAGAAGGGGCGATATTCTGCTCTAATAAACGGGTTGTCCTCATGCTGCAGGATAGCTAGACTGGAAGCAGGTGCTGTCTCTTCGTAGGAAGGCGGAGGAATGCTCATCCAAGGTTGGAGAGGAGTGTCGCAAGGTGGAAGCGCATGCACTTCTACTTCGGTTTTGAGTTTTGAATAGAGGTCTTTGTTATCACACATAGCTAAAGGATTAACCCTAAGTGATAATGTTGTTCTGCTAGAAACAGCTGCTGGTCCTATGTAGTGCCGAATATATTTCGTTTTAATACTGTGAGGAGTAAATCTGCATAAACTACGTATACAGCAGCCCCATTCGTTCGCGATCATCTCAATAGTAAATTCCTAGCTGCTGGAAGATCGAAGACCACGGTTGAAAAGCCATGTCTGGTCGCCATAAGATACATGTATATTTATACTAGTTGGTGGTAACTTTTAGGGTTTTCATATGCTGAGACCTCGACCGGGCCTTATTTTTACTGGTACCGGCATCCACAAAGCATATAGTTCGCGTCGCGACTGGTACCGGCTGGTCAGTACACACATTTCGCTGCTGGGGTATCGCGATATCGATGGTACCCCTTGCACGTTGTGCATGTGGCATGAACCAATCAGGTTTCAGTGGTATGTCACTGCACTGCTAGTCCGTGTACGTACACCTCATTAAGCAACAATTGATTATATTCTGGGTGATTCTCCCCATTAGTAATCTCATATAGCTCGGGCATCGGGGTTCTGGGCTCTGAAACTGTAGCCGCCAATTTAAATATTTAGGAAGACTCGTCTTAAGATCTTGCATGCTAAGCTCTTTTTCAGGTTCCCATAGGATTCCCACCTTCTCTTGGCAGTGACATGCTCGAAAGAGAGGCAGGGATAAAAGGTACCGCTGCGTCAGGCCTAATCAGGTAAGCAATATGCACTGGTGACATTCCGAAGCAGAATTCAAATGGCTATGGAAGCCTGCGAGCATTAACGTTGCAAGCACATTAATTATTAACCTCGAGGATCTGGTGACACTAGGGTCTAGTGGAGCGATCAGTGACAGTCAAGATACTACTCAACCGCTAGCCCCCTGGCCTTAAGCTTGCGATTTGCTGTCGGTGCAATGCAATGGCTTATACGCAACCAGCACAATACGAAATATGAAAACATTTCGGAGTATCATCTAAGGAATAATTGCTGCGTGATGTTATATCGGAGCGTAGCAATGCGTATAGGCATATATATATGTACATCAAGTTCTACGAACGATCGCGGTTACCTTCTACTTAAGCCTTTAGATCATGACCATAAACAGGCAGAAAACAGCATTAATACTTTTACCCATCTATTTACTTAATTTAATATAGTCTCCATGAGCACCAGAGTTTCGCGTATTATGGCATCTCGTGAAGCCGCGGACTTTATCATCATAGGGGCAGGGCTTGCAGGTAACAACGATAATATGGTTGTCAAATGTGAAAATACATCGTGCTAACCGTACAAGGGATATCCGCCTTCGTCGAGCTGCAAAAAACGTATCCTCGGGCTACAATAAAGCTGTTTGAAAAAGCACAAGAAATTGGGGGAACATGGAGCAAAAACGTTTACCCTAACCTCAGTTGCGACATACCATCTCAGGTCAGATACCAGTCCTTTCCCTCACTGCTGGGTTTACATATTTACGAGAGAAGCCGTTGGCAGCTTTATTCATTTTCCTTCGCGCTGAACCCCGACTGGTCGACAACATACGCCACGCAAGGTGAAATCCTAGCATATATACAGCGTGTGGCGCGCGAATTCGGGGTATACGGCCATACCAACCTCCGACAGGAGTGCGTATCAGCAGTCTGGCTCGATGATCGATGGCGTTGGCAGTTAGAATTCAAAAATCTTGATACCGAGTCTATATGTATTGCAGAATGCCGGTTCCTAATCACTGCGACCGGGTTTTGCGATAGACCATATGGCGTGGGTGATATCGAGAGCAGCGAGAGGTTCTCTGGTGCAATAATCCATACTGCTGGCTGGGATCAATCTTACAGTTTTCAAGGGAAAAGAGTGTTAGTAGTCGGAAATGGATCTTCAGCTAACCAGGTTATCCCATGGCTACTTACCGAAGGTCAGGTTAATAGCCTGCATCAAGTCATCCGAACTGAGCACTGGGTGGCACCAAAGATTGACACAGCTATCGGACCTGCACAAAGATGGTGAGAAGTAGCCCTTTCATCCGTGCACAAGATGTCCCTAAGTTTGAGGGTCATGTAAAAGTTCTAATACCATCGTACTGTCACTAGGATTCTCCGCAATGTACCCTTTGCTAATCACTCTTGGAGGCTACTCACTGCCTTAAAACTGGATATACTATTCTCTCTTTTCAAAAAAGGTAGACTCGGGGAGCTCTTACGAAAGCCTGCACAAAGCTCCATCAAGGATTATATGGAGCGAATGGCCCCACGCAAGTACCATTCCGTCCTTATACCTGAATTCCCTGTCAGCGCGAAACGGCCAGTAATGGATCATGGCTATTTAAAGTCGCTCAATGATCCCAGAGTAACGCTGCTGAAATCAAGGGATCTGCGAGTAGTCGGTGCGAAGACCTTGGAAATCGATCACAAAACTCAATTTGAAGTGGACGTAATGGTACTGGCAAATGGTTTTAAGACACAAGAGCTTCTAACCCCGATGGCAATCCATGGCCTACAAGGGGCGATACTGCCTGACGTATGGCATCAAGATGGGAATTGGGCTGCGGCGTATAAAGGGTGATTAGCAAACCTCCTTCCGTATACTACTATCGGGATGCAGTAATTAACAAGAACGCAGTGTTATGGTTCCGAATTTCCCGAACATGTTCATCCTCACAGGGCCTAACACCCTTCCGTCGGGGCATTCAACACTAGTTGGGATAGAATGTAGCGTACGGTACATATCACGACTGCTTCGGCCCCTCCTAGTTTCAACAGAGACCCAATCCACCAAATGCAAGATTCAGGTGAAACAAAGTGCTCATGATGAATACAACGACTGGGTTCAGGCCGAACTCAGCGGTCTTGTGTACACACCAAAGGTTGGAAATTGGTACATCGATGGGAGGACGGGTAGAAACACTTTGATATGGCCTGGAAGTCAGTTTAGGTTTTGGTGGTCAATGTGCGTGGCACCAATTCAGTGGCGCGATATGGAAATTCATCGTAGTGTATAGACATGACTCTCTCCTGTTTCTGTAAATCAGCATGAATGGAGCAAAAAACAACCATACATTCTGGCTATACGAAAACCGTCGATATAATAAGAGATGAAATACTATTAGGTGAAGATGGGCCATATTGGTTCGACCAAAGTTTCATTTAATGTACTTGGCTAGCATATTTCTCCTAAGACGCGAAATAGAACCTTATTGTCGATAGAGCAGCCTTCATCCATCACATATCCACCCGAGTACCCACATCGCAGCCTTCGATCTAATTCCTCCAAGGGGTATGCTTTATGGTTGAACTTAAGGACCATCTCGTATGCTATGGAACAAAGTGTCGTGGTTGTTGTTGAGGTGAGTCTGCTGAAACTTTCGATTCCAGAGAGCTCAACAGACGTAGGATTCGATTCCAAGATCGATATCCCTGGATCAATATAATTGAATAGATTGGTTGAAGACTGAATCAAATCGGAGTTTTGACCCAACTGCATGCTGTCAACCAGAAGGTGGCGGTGAACTAGCCCGACATCGGGTGTTTGTACCTCAAAATCCAATCCGTCATCAGTTAAATTGGTCGGGATCGCGTCTTCTAGAACGGGTGGTTGGCTTAGCTGATCCGTCCCAGTCGGTATCGGGCTTATCGCACCCGCACCCTGCTGTTGCATCGTCGCTCGCATCACGCTTGTGAGGGTTGGAACACGCTCGAACGCTTTAGACAATTCCTGTCGTAGGTTCCCATCGATTCCTATCGCGCTAAGAATACTTTTCAGGGAAGCGTTTTCTTTGATGAGATACTCTAGCATCTCTTCGGTGCTCGCCTGGTCCCGGCTATCTGATACTTCGTACTCCCGAAGCCTCCGTTCCAACGCATCGACGTATTCCTTCCTCCGTGCCCGCGAACGGCGTTGGTTATTCCGAATTCGCTCCAACCTCCCGGTTGTATCATCCGCCGTTCGAATACGGCGGCTTTGCCCTTCAGTCTTTTCTCCTGGAATTCTCCCTGTCATAGCTTAGATATGAATATATAGGTTGGTTGTTCTTGATGCTAGCCTTGTCTGCCTTGTTGGGTATATACTCGTAATCCCTTGTCTAGATTACATAAGCTAAACAAGATGTCTTCTCGATATGGAATGCATCCATGGCCATGATATCCACACAACCCCAAAATTGCAAAACATCTCTCTTAATTCATGAACATTCTGTTTCGAATCCAAATATCATTAATTATCGTACATGCTGATGGCTTCTGAGAATAGTTCGTCCAATGAAGGCGGCTAAAAAGCCGTTAGAGCTTACATAATCCACCATCATATCGCTATATAGCCACATCCCCGTCCAGCTCGGGAGCCTAGGGTCACAAGTATGGTTATTAGGCCGACGTTCTACCACCGATGTAAACGCCAATTTTAGTGCGCGAATTGGATTTCCAATTACTCCCCATCGGACGAACAATGATTATAAATCGACAATTTAAATGCAAAGATAAGTTCTATATGCATCTAAGCCTCGCACCTTGGCACGCCTCGTTAGAGCAGGGAAATTATGCTGGTCTCGGGCCCGATTGTCGACACGTCATACCCCCCTTCCAACCACATTCGCACGCGGATAAGGGCGCTAAAACGTTAACACGATTCGGGGTTTGAATTGGTTTGCTGTTCCTCCTATAGCTAAGTGGGCGCATAACGTCCTGGATAAAATGATCATCAGGTAGGCTTAATACAACCATTTGGGCCTCCGTGAATACGGGAAAGTTCGGAGATATTACTATTACCGATTCGTCCTTACAATAGATATAATGGAGTAGTAGCTGTAAGCAGTGATGAATGGAGACAGGGGCATTTCAAGAGTTTTAGGCTGATCCGCTGGAGTCAAGTTAGCAGTAGATTCCTTAATAATTAGACCAATCCCGAGAATGGTCTTTATCGTTGTGATGGACGCCTCTAATCGTGCTTCTAGATAGCTAGGATTCTCATGGAGCATTTGACCTTGAATTTCCAATAGTCTGTTTCGGACTCGTACTAGACGTGAACAGCGCCAGGAGCTATAAAAACCCATTCCGCATCACCAATATGGAGTGGGTTCTTTTCGCTTGTCTACACGATTGGTACCAATTAGCGTATGGATGCGGGTAGAGGCGAAATTTCGAAACCGTCAGCTGTCAGAGTAATCATATACTCAAAGCGAGCTTAAACATAGTAGGGAATCCATATGATCATATTGTATAATCCTAGTTTTAAAAGGGGAAAAAATAGATAAAAGTCTTCGGGTAATATTCTCGCCTGAAGACTTAGAGTTTCTTCGCCCGCTGTCAGGGTCGGCTTGTGCTTACTGCGGGCGGTGGCAACGCAGGAAGATGTTGCACTTTGGGCTCAAGTGCTACAAACAAAAGCCTGGTTACGAGACTGGGTGCTACACCAGCGTGAGCCAGAACTTTGATATATTCCAAGTAGAAGCTTGTGGCAGAGATCTCAGGAATCTTTATCCAAAGATCAGCCTCGATAGATACCGGATGACCGTTGTTATTGCCGAACTAACATATATTTTCCATTTCTACGCTGACCTGGGAACGAGACCAACTAGCTCTCGGCCCGCTGTTAGATTTAACTTCCACATATATGGCCCTAGCCGCCCCACGATGCATACTATATCATCATATTACACGGGCTTCAGTTAAATCATGAAAACTCTACAGAATTTAAAGACTAATTTGCCGGAGATCTTCCCATTTCCTACGCCGTCATGCCCTATATAAGGGCAATATTTCGCGAGGACAGCAGCGGCTAGTAGAGCGCGCGCGCTATACCGAACAAATGAACCGTGTAACACTAAAAATAAGTATGATGGCTAATTAATGACTTCTGGAATCGTAGTTAATATAGCAACAACTAGTCTCCAATGCCCTCGACTAAAATGCGTGCCCTACTTCAGGCGAGGCCAAACTATGCAGCCTTGAATCCAAAGACTACCTTAGGTATGGAGACATCGCAATTCCCAAATTACCCTTCCGAGTGGGCCTGTGCATGCTCCAGAGCCGGATCGCTATAACTATTCACATGCACGACTGACCTGAGGAGTTTACTTCTTGTAAAAATAACTTCGGATTCATGTTGATATTGGCTACTCAGGATAATTTACCTCAACAAAAACGCAGCGATTCGATATGCGTATATATATGTACTACATCATTATTACCAACTATTTATGTGCCCCTGCGCTTTACCCATAAGTTGCAATTGTGATAGAGTCTTAAAGATAGGAGCAAATGAAACCTTACGATGTATTAGGGTACAAAGCAGAGCCAACTGAGAGGGGGTATCATGAGCGGTGTGGAGGCTGCATGCGAAGATATCGAGATGTACTAAGGAAATCATTCTTTCATCTACCAATGCTAGCTGTAGCGGTCACTTATCGCCCGTTAGACTCTCTACTATCCGTTTCCAGCCGGTAGTTCGCGTTGACCATACTGGGAGGGTTAACGGGTTTTGCCTGTCACGTTATGCAGGTCGCGACTTCTATCTCTGTCCGAAAGAGCGATCACAACAGCTTTCGACGACACGCAGCCTCGTCAGAAACCCCCTTACTTCCCATGTCGATCCATATTCATCGCTGACCACTTCACTGAAGGCTGGTTCGAAAGTATCAATGTTTTTTTGAATAAGTCTACCGAAAAATTAATACTCGATCGACGTCGTACTGGGATACTATACTTCAAACTGGGCCGAACCCTCCCTCCGACTACCCTGAACCGCCATTGCCATTCGGATATATCGAAGAGATTTCTCATCCTGCCCCACAGCAACAGTTACAATTAATTCCCTCTCCAAAGGAAAGGGGCTATAAAAAAAGTCGATCAAATTCGGATGGCATTGGGAATTCAAGCAAGGGGCCTCAGTTCAGCACAAATCTTACAGAATTACCAAGGCTGGCCGCTTGATGTTCATGGGGCCTCTCCGGATACCAGCTGGGAGGCTATTTCGGTACCCTTCATTCGATCCCTTCTCTATCGCAAATACTACGGTGGTTGCTAGGAGGCTGTCCGGGCCGCATTTGAAGAGTATAGCGCCGACGTGCGGAGTGATGGAATCTTTCTTCAGTGAAATTTTGCACGACCTCGAGATTTACCTTCGACAGAAATCCTTGGCACTTCAAGAAGCGATATGTGATACCATCATATTGAAACTTGCTTCAGCGGGGCACAAGGAATGCGCGAATAGGCTTAGAAGATATGAAAGGAACTGCCCGGTACTATGCCGGAACGAGTAAGTGGTCAATCTGAGTATCCCAGTCTAGAGTAACCGAGTATCCTGGGTGGACAAAGCACATATTCTTAACCTTGAGAGCCCCCGGTGGCCCTAGACTCAATCCGTAAGGGTAAATGGAGTTTTTCCAGTGCAAAAAAAAAAGGTTTCCCGGCATCTGCCCACATTGGGCAGCAAAAATTGCAAAAAAGAAGAACCTACAGCAATCGCGATTCCCATATGGTCACCCACTATAGTACTGAGCGATCAGTAACAAGCTTGAGTAAGGCAGAGCGGACGGGATACCCTATTATCTTGATCCTATGGCCGTAGATGTAAGATTTGGATTGAGGTGAATATTTGAAGTTGTGCAATCCGGATCAATCTAAATGAAACCTGGGAAGCCACCCCATGATTTGTGCGTTTTGCTATAGGTTTCCGGTTTACCGCGTATGCTGTCACTAGGAGTCTACCAAACCATTGGATTTCCCCATTGCTTCCATTGCGCTCTCATCTATCGTTGTTGTTCAGAGGAAGCTCTTGATTCCGGAGAAAATCGATAAGATGATCAGATAGATAAATCGATATGGATATGTGTTGCTAATGTTGGAAGTCGGATTTTCGAAGCAGCACCGTGTTGTCACGTGTGTGTGTCTTGGCATTTGTCAGGGCAAATGCCCTCGCTTACCAGATTCGGTGGGGTTGCAGACGAATGAACAAAATATGTGAGTCAAGCTTCGGTTTTGACATCTCGATATCATCAACATCAAACTTATCGGCTTCAACCGTCACCTACATCAACCGCCTTCACGACCTTAAATAGCCTTACTTCATCTATAAGAAGCAATGGGGGTTTCCAAGGTGATTAATTTCAACGACTCTTACGGACTTTTACGGCTCGAGAGGAGCTTGGGGGAGACCAGAGTGCTGATGGAATGAGGGTTATAGGCCAACAAAGCAATCTACTTCGACAAGCTCAAGAAGCTTCTTGAGGACTACAAGTCCATCTTCATTGTCACCGTCGACAATGTACGTATTACCCGAGACCAGGAACATCAAAGGCTGGGAGGAAGCAAGGTGCTAACCCGATGAATAGGTCTCGTCCCAGCAGATGCACGAGATCCGTGTCGCCCTCCGTGGCGAGGGTGTCGTCCTTATGGGAAAGAACACCATGGTTCGCCGTGTGATCCGTACCTTGATCGGTGACAACCCGGAGTACGAACGTCTTCTGCCATACGTCAAGGGCAACGTCGGTTTCGTCTTCACCAACTCCGACTTGAAGGAGACCCGTGACAAGATTCTCTCCAACCGTGTCGCTGCCCCAGCTCGTGCTGGTGCCGTCGCTCCCGTCGATGTGTGGGTCCCAGCTGGAAACACTGGTATGGAACCCGGCAAGACCTCTTTCTTCCAGGCTCTCGGTATCCCAACCAAGATTGCTCGTGGTACCATTGAAATTACCAGCGATCTCAAGCTCGTCGAGTCCGGTACCAAGGTCGGAGCTTCCGAAGCCTCGTTGCTCAACTTGCTCAACATCTCTCCCTTCACCTACGGTATGGGTGTTGCGCAGATCTACGACCAAGGACAGGTTTTCGCCCCAAGCGTTCTCGACGTTGACGAGAAGGACTTGATCGACAGGTTCTTGACTGCCATCACGACCATCTCCTCCATCTCGCTCGCTCTCAACTACCCAACTCTCGTCTCCGTCATGCACACTCTCGTCAACAGCTACAAGAATGTCCTTGCCGTTGCCATTGAGACCGAGTACGAGTGGGATGAGATCAAGGAGCTCAAGGACAGGATTGCCAACCCCGATGCCTATGCCTCGGCTGCTCCAGTTGCTCAGGAGGCCACCACCACTGACGCAGCTCCTAAGGAGGCCGAGAAGGAGGAAGAAGAGGAAGCGTCCGATGAGGACATGGGTTTCGGTCTTTTCGACTAAACAAACTTCCAGCTTACCTCCCTATAACACCTTCATGAATTTTTCTTCTTGTAGCATTTTTCATTTTCAATGTCTATATACATTTTTAACGATTCGGTGTGGATTCGTTCTCCCATTATATTTATGAAAGATGGGATTATGACCGGCCGGATGATGATGAAATGAATAGGAAGAATTCATGAATGAAACACGATGCGTATAGGCGTAGAATCGATAGTGACGGAACTAGTCGCGCTCGAGCCGTGAGATTGTTAGTAATCCGTTCACAGTCAGCATGTCGGTACCCGACTGCATCGGCTCCAATATGCCAAAATCTCGTAGACGACATGCATATCGTCACGCATGGCCCCTAGACTAGTATGCAAAGTCGTATCTACAATTTAGCCTATGATTGAGTATTACCAGGAGCCTCATTCTCAATCCCTGGAATTCTCAGAGTATCACCGACAAATGCTTTCCAGAATCATTCACAGGGCGCCATTAGCCCTAGCCGACAGCCGCAATCGGAAACAAAATGCGAATATAGGATTCAGATATACTGACTCGCGCCCGTACGATATGTCCAGAGATCCTCCTGCCATGGCCTTGACCTGTATAGTCAGCATTTTGTCATACCTACCACAGGTACCAACAGTATTCCTATCCTCGTCATGGTGTTTGATTTTATGTGTCCCCATTAATAACGCTTGGTAACTCTGCTTACCCGCGGCTGACAAACGGACTGGGGTGCTCACTAACCGGACCAGGGAAGCTAGCTAAGCTTCAACGATGGTATGGGCTTCAACATTCCATTCGTTTGAGATAGAATCTCCGCCTCGGGACAATCGTATCCGGGTGTGATTGCATGCAGGAGTCAAATTAAACATCTCTTGGATATCGCCAGAATGATCAATCCTACCGGCCGGTACACGAACGTGGACCCAATGGCCATGGATGGCGCCTGCGACCGTAAGAAATAAGTGCAATTCTTCTATTTCCAATGCTTTGTGAGCTTTTTGATAATATCGGACATTAGAGGTTGGATTGGAGAGCCTCACCAGGACATCCCCTAAACGGCCTATTCGATCCGACCTCTTACGCTGTACCGGTGGGCACCGATTACTCGCTGATTACTATACCACAGCAAATGGTTTAGTCACCTTCTTTCTCACCATTCTTTGGCAAGCCGAACTAGTCCGTCTTCAATTCTTTTTCGTGGCGGTTAGCTAATCAGGAACCCTGCCGGCGTGTTATGACGAGGCCGGGATGGAGCTAGTTTAGTTCGTAACACCAGGCCGACCCCACCACCTCGAGGAAAACCAGCAACTGATAGCGGGGATACGACGACAGGCTACTGCCGGAAACCTTCCCAACGGAAAACAGACAAAGAAAAAAGACCAAGGTGAATAACATTCACTAGCCGGGCCGGAAGCTTGTGCGGGGCTGTTCTTGGAATTAATCTATTCTGCCATGGGTTAAACAAAAAGTCAATCGTATCAGGAAGCTATACTTAGCTCTGAGCGGTGGGCTATAAAGCCTGTATCTTCCCCCGCCTAGAAGTTTGAACTCGAACTCTTCTCCCGAACATTGTTCTACCACTTTCATACCATTCCCAAAAGTATTCGAGACTCCGGATCACGGATCAATTGCTATTTTAAACCTCCGACGGATACCTGAAGCAAATAGTATCGGACACAATGGCTCCAAAGATCGCTATCGTTATCTACTCTATGTACGGGCACATTGGTATGTGACATCATCGCTTCAACTTTAATATATGGAGAACAATTGGCTGATTGTACTCCATAATACAGCCCAGATGGCCGAGGAGGTTAAGAAGGGTGTCGAGAAGGCCGGTGGTACCACCGAGATCCTACAGCTGGAAGAGACCCTCTCCGAAGAGGTCCTCACAAAGGTATACTTGGATCCCTGGAGGCCAATTGACTATCTTTTCTAACCATGCGTGATGTAGATGTACGCCCCAGCCAAGCCAGCGTATCCTGTTGTCTCGGATCCTAAGGATCTCCTTCAATACGACGCTTTCATCTTCGGCATCCCAACCCGTTATGGTAACTTCCCCGGTCAATGGAAGGCTTTCATCGACAAGACCGGCGGTATCTGGCAGTCTGGAGGCTACTATGGCAAATATGTCGGTCTTTTCATCTCCACTGGAACCCTCGGAGGTGGACAGGAATCCACTGCCATTGCCGCCATGAGCACGCTCGCCCACCACGGCATGATCTACGTTCCATTGGGATACGCCAGGTCCTTCGGACAAATGGTTGATTTGAGCGAGGTTCACGGTGGTTCTCCATGGGGAAGTGGTACTTTTGCTGTAAGTCCGCCTTGAAGATCTTATTTTGTGCTTATCGAAAGTTCCCGCTAACCCTGTAATTTTCGTTATACAGGCCGCAGACGGCTCCCGCCAACCCTCCGAGAAGGAGAAGGAGCTCGCCAGAATCCAGGGCGAGGTCTTCTACCAGACCGTCAGCAAGGTTAACTTCAGCTGACTAGCTAGCGGCACCGAAGGGATCGAGACTAACGGCGGCTCTGCTAATAACGGAGCGGGTCCTTCTACCACAAGAAATGGTAACGGTGCCCACAAGGATGAACAACCTCCAGTAGCACAAGCACCCCAGCAGAATAAATCCTCAGAAAAGTTTTGTGGATTGAAGTGTAACTTGCAGTAACTGCTATTATACTCACTCTCTTTGCTGCACGTTTTTCTTTCTTGGTCATCCGGTCCTTTACGAGCTTCAATGGTTTCTAGCGGCTTTTGTCTGTACATTACGAATAATAATAATCAATACCACTATGGAAATGGTAGCATAAAGCTGATCAAGGTGCCACATAAAGGGTAGAGCGAACTCGTCGCATTATATATTAGTAGTATGCATATAGCTATGGTATCCAACTAAACCAACAAGAAACATGTCTCGCTCGAACCAGCCAGCCATCCTCGCCACAAACGAGAAGAAGAAGAAGAAGAATACACCCTAAGCAGTCACTTTCCATCCCTCCTCTGTAACCTCAGACTCCCTACTAACATCTCTCTTACTCAACTTTCCAGTCATACCCAACTTCTTCTCAGTAACCCAAACCCTCAACCAAACTAGTCCCTTCACGATGCAAAACAATATCGTTGTCCCAGCCAAGATTCCAACACAGTATGCGGCCGTAACACCTGAACCCTTGTGGTTGGGGTCAAGGAACGAGTAGGTGTAGAATCCCTGGGTGGCTTTGGTGATATATGCGACACCAAGGTAGCCCCCAAGGATGACGATGAGCCAAGGGATGTGTAGCCATGGCATTGGTTCCGTGCGTGGGATGATAACTTCAAGGAAAGCAACGCCGGCGTTAAGGGCGTGAACGGAGATCTAATCGATAAAATTTCATTAGCAAATCTATCCCATATCATATAACATTCCTCCGCATTCCAAACTCCAAAACTCCGCGAACGTTGAATTAAAAAAAAGGAACGAAGAAAGTAGAGAATATCAATACTCACATTACTCCAAGCATCATACTCATCCGTGAACCCATCGAACAACACCGCCCAAAAAACCGCCGTAACAGTCCACGGCAAGACCGTAATCGTCGTATAAAACACCCCATGCAAAAGCTGCAACCACTTTGGCCAACTCTCCAACCACGCCTTGCCATACCTCCAATAACTAAACGTGTGCGCAAGACTTATGAGCAAATAGCACGTGATACCCCAATACGTGAGCCATGTGAAATAGCTGAAACGTGAACCTGCGCTGCTGGGCCGTAGGGCGTTGGCAATTATGATCACTAGGACGGAGTAGAGGCAGAGGATAGCGCGGTAGGCGAGGAAGATGGGGGACGGGAGGAGCCAGGAGCTGAAGTAGCGAGATTGGCGGTGGGAGGGGGAGACGTGGTTGAGTTCGTAGAATTTGGCCATGTTTTATTTCTACAATCCTATAATCTATAGATGTCGTTACTATGGCCGATAAGGCCTGTCGAATGTCGCGAAATGCTAAGGGACCCGCTGGTGATAGTGGCGAAGACAGAGAAAGAGTACAATCAAGGTCCAAAAGCACAGCGCTTCCTTGGGGGCACAGACGGGGTATTAATATGGTATCTCTCATCCCAGCCCTAACGTTAGTTAAAAACCACCCAGTTTCCTGGGTTCAGCCCTTTGTCTTCTGCTTCTCCTCATTTTGTTTTTTTTCGGCTTCAGCCCAAACATGCCCAAGTCCAGCTGACACATCTGCGAGTTCCCACTAACAGGGCGTTTTCCGGACAGCTTTACGCTGCGATTTTGACTTTTGGGTTGGTTCTCTTTTTTTCGCCCGCTGGTTATTGGGCGGCATACTTTTGCGGGGAGATTGCGGCCAGGAAGGGAAATGTTTGCAGGGGCGTGGTTGAGACCCTGGATTTCACATTTTTTTTCGCTGTCGAGCAGTGAGACCTTTGTCTGTTTGAGAATTCGAACAGTTCGATTTCCCTTTGATTCTTGCCTCTAGTGAGGGGCTCTTGGTACTGTGCGATAGTGATGGCTTGTTTCTGGAGAGACAGACCCTCGTTCTCATCCTTTGAAATCGATGCTGGTCGCTGTCCACGACATCAGCTTACCATACCAATTGCTTTACTTGGAATCTTAACATCTCTTGTCCTATAACGCCCAGGCGTGAGCCGAAAAAATGCACCAGTTGGTCCCATGGAAGAAGCCGCGGGCCAAAATTGAACCCATCAACCAAAGACGGAAGGCGCCGCCGAAACCCTCTTAAGATTGCATGGGAAAGCTGCCGGTCCGCGATTAGTATTAAATATCGTCATATGGTACCTTATAATCTCGATAGAAGGGACGGAAAAAGCTTAATCCAGGGTTCCTGTGTCGAAATTTCAGGTTATCCGGCATGCTTTGGGAAAGTGCTCGTGTTCGCGGTGTTTTGGTGGAAACATCTTGGCTGGGGGTTGGGACTGGGGGGTGTTGTGTGGTATTTTTTCGGTGAGAGCAACGCAGTTTCGGTAGGTCGGATTCGGTCGTTTCAGCCAGACGCATTGTATGTTATGTTTAAGGGAATAGTCGTAGCAGCAGAATCTGGAAGCCTTGTGATCCTTAAATATATGAAGTAGCGAGATATTTAGGTGTGACCCATGATAAATGATTTCTTTCTATATTTGCTCATAACTATAAACATTAACAGGTGGATAACTAAAAGATCTAAAGACAAGATAGCGAAGTAGTACAGGCCCTATAACCAGCGTAAAAACTTGACCATTACAAATCTCTCGCCAATACCTTCCCCCGTTTTTTGTTGCTATATTAGTAATACATTATCCCCTTGTAAACCCTCTAGTAGTCAAACTTCTCCCCAACGATCTGCTCGCTCAAAGTCCACAATTTCTTTGCAGACTCCTCATCAACAGCCCAAGGCTTTGGTGTCGAGAATTGACAATCAGCCAAGTAGTATCCAACACTCTTTTCCCAATCGTTCAACTTGGGGTCCAAAGCGGCGACCAAACTAGTGCTAGTTCCCTGATCTATGCTCTTGAAGAACATGAGATTCGCCATGGTTGTGCTCCAGTGTTCAATCTGCTCAGGGCTCAAATGACGGCCCAAATTGGAGTTGATGGCGCCTGGATGAAGAGAAAGAGACAAGATTCCGTGTTTTTCGTAAAGGCGTCTAGTAAGTTCAACGGTGAAGAGGACGTTGGCAGCCTTTGATTGTCCGTAAGCGCCCATGGGTGTGTACTTGGTAAAGGAAACATCGGTTTCCTGGAAGAAGATAAATTGTTCGGCATCTCCTTTTTCTTCCTCAGGAACTTCACGTCCCTCCCAGTTATAGTCGCTAAAGCGGATGGGGTTGAGAGTGTGGGCGATCGAGGAGACGTTGATGATTCTGGTTGCGCCCTTTGGAGAGTTCTTGGCGGCGGCGATGAGCTTGGGCATGATCAAACAAGTGAAGAGGTAGTGCCCGACATGGTTTGTCGCGAATTGCATTTCAATCCCATCGGCTGAAAGGGTACGGGTGGGAATTGTCATCACACCAGCGTTGTTAATGAGGATATCGAGATTCTCAGAGGTGGCATTGAATTCAGCAGCGGCTTTTCGGACGGATTCCATGGAAGAGAGATCCATGATCAATGGCCTGATGTTGGCTTCCGGGAAAGCGGCTTTGGCTTGAGCGATGGATTCATTGAGTTTGCTGGCTGAGCGACCACTGACAGTGATCAAGTTTGGAGATTGAGCTGCAAGAGCCTCAAGGCCGGCGGCACCAATGCCATTGGGACTAACACCGGTGATGAGGATGTTGCGACCTGTAACTTGAGACTTATAGGCGGCTGCGACTTCAGCGCCAGAAGTAGCTTGGTCGTAGGAAGCGTTGGAGGCCATTGGAATTATTTTATGAAATTGGTTCCTTTTAATTGGAGATTTGAAGGTTATATGTATTATAGGGATATATTCAAAGCAAGTGATGAAAGAAGCTGATAGACTTTGAAGATGGTTATATAGTTATGATTGGAAGTTGTTATGAATGCTGTTGGAACTGTTGATTGATGCTGATGATGATGAGAGTAGACTTCATTGTCGTCGGGCAATGGCTCTTTTATATTCATCTCAAGCTCTGTTTTACATTCATATGTCACATACTCTGCAGCCTACTTCACAATTGATTCTCTCTTCAAATTTCTGTGATAACACTCTTTGCTATGGCGGATAACCCTTTTTCCGTATTGACGCCGGAGTTATGGTATCGAGTGTGGAGTTAGCGCCGGCGCCGCCAATTATGGCCATACCTTTGTAACAAACTCCAGTCTTCTGTGCAAAGTTTAACGGTGCCCAAAGAACCAATTGCGTATGCTGCTGACAGGACGCTAGCGATTGCATATGGGTTTCACACTAGAAGCGTTAGCCTGGTAAGTTCTGGAACTTCTTCGTAAGGCGGACCACGACCTATCGCCATTCGGAAGCGTTTTTTTTCAAGTCCGTGTGTGATAAGTATGTGGCGGTTTTTTCTGAAAATTGCGTTGCGCCTTTTCTCTCGCGGAAATCTCCATAAAGTCTGAACTGAGAGTAAGTGTCCCAAAACTAGTAAGTTTGCCATCGAGTCTAGCCCAAACCGTGCCAAAGGTCATCAGTCTGCATCTGCATAAGTAACATTGGCGGCCATGCAGCTGGCTTATGTGATGTCATTGGTTTCGGGGATACACAGGGGTATCCGAACAGCGTTGTGTTGTGCTCGAACATAAGGCTTTTCACATTTGGAGACCTTCGTTAACTCCAGCTACCTCCGGGCGCTTGGCTTGGCAGTTTCTGCGGGATGATATCTGAACTTAAGTTATTACCAACAGAAAGTCGTGGAGTTGGGCTTCAAAAAGGTTATTAAGATTGATAATATTTCTTGCTGATGGTCAGACCACGATCAAAATCGAATCTTCAATATCCACCTATCTTACGTCCTTGCGATATCGGCTATTGCATTTCTTATCGATTATATGCTTCGCATCATCCACAATGGGCTGGAGGACATGCCACCTTGGCGCAACCTTCACATCTCCTCTTACCTTCGTACAAGTACTTCGTTCCTCCAACGGATAATTATATAACCCACTTGATGGTTCTCTATTATATCTATTGCATAAACTTTCGACCGATAACATCGTCTACGGGGCTAAAATATCCTATCCGGCATGGTCTTCACAAGGTTCATTGCCCCTTCGAATCGAATGGCGCCATGTGGACTTCCAAAAAGGTAACGTCCAACATCCAACAGGACAACACAGAACCAGTCAGGCCATCCTTTATGACTTCATGAAAACGAACACGTAGAGTGAGATTGATTCAGCTGAAGGATCTCCATGACTAAACAAGTTGAGATCTTTTTTTTTCGAAACCGTAATATTTCTGTTTCGAAACAAAGAACGAAAAAAATTCGGGACGGAATAAGTTCCTCACGTGCACAATAACCCGCAATAGAGAGAGGGAGAAAAAAACCCACACATTCCACCCGAATAGTCCGACTCATTCGAATTTAGCCTAACCAACAACCCCGTTCGCAAATGACCAAATACCACGATACCGGAACAAGTATGGCTCGTGTTTTAACGACTAGGTTAAGGCCAGCTATGGTGTCTGAGCCTCGGGAATCACGTCAACGTCGAACAACTGATCGCATCGAAATCTCGTATCTTGTTTCTGATCCCTTTCCCGCTTCATATTACACTCAAGAAACGCAGTTTTGGCCACCTACCCCACCCCCCGGCTCCGATGGTGATCCTAGCACTTCTCCGCGTGGAATGATATCCTGAGGGATAAACAACTGCTTTTGTGCGAGTCTTCCGCACGAGAGCAGTTTCCTCGTCTATATAAGGTCTGGTCGGGGGCGACTCTAGTTCCCGACTTCGGCATACCGATTATACAAGCTTTACCTTCACATCTTGTCTTAAACAGAACCCGTTGAACCTCCTTCATACTAAAAGTAACTGAGTTACTTCGCAATCTATATCCTCAAATCCAGATTTAAATTTATATTGTAAATCTCACTCTACACTTCCACTTATGAGATGTAGTCTTATGCTCACATATACTCTAGAAATTTACCATACCTCAAATGCCTTCCTCAACAACTTCGAGTAACTCTGACGACTATAAAATGCCTAGTCGCCACTGTACCTCCCTCCGGGACCATAACCAGGTCAAATTCCTGAACCGTTCCGCAAATAGCCATACCTACCGCCTCCAACAACTACAAATCCCCCTTATTGAACTCACAGACAAGATCTCTGAGTATCATAATGAGGAAGATGGGTCTCCCACAGACCGACGAGAAAGAGCCGCAATGATCGTTAAGCGCAATCAGCTTGCCGAGCAGGTAGCCAGGATTATCGACGAGATTAACGGCGAGCAGCATAAAGACTGGGAAGACGTTCTCGAAGCTGCATGGATGGATAACGAAGACTTCAACTCCGAGACGAGCTCCAGTGTCGGAGAAGACGATATGAGGGTGTAAAAGCCCTGATCTGGTATCTGGGGTGAGCCATGCTCGCTGTCCCACCGGGGGGAAAGACAAGATTGCCCTATTTTGATCTCTTCTCTTCTATCTGTATATATTATTTTTCCATCTCTACTTTTGTTGCATCCTGTTTTCCTTTTTCCCTCCTCCGCGCTACAGCGATGTTGAGCCCTTTTTTTTGGTCTGTCTTTTTGGTCAACGGGCGTTTCAAAGGGGCGTTAACATCGGTCTATAGCTTTTACTGGCGTGTTGGTGCGGTTGTGTATTTTATTCCCATGTTGGCGGGGCGAATATTTTTGCTCCAAGACGTTTTACATGTTACGTTTATCCTTCCATTTCCTTTGTTCACACGGAAACCTGTTCATCAACGTCACCAATCTCATTCCTAAAAGAGAAATTGTGCAGCATGGAATTATTTGTACCTAGCCACATCAGAATGGATACCATCACATGATACTTTTCGAATTCAAAATATCTCGCTTAAATAGATAACTAATGCCTTTGAGAATGCGGGGGACTATGTGTCGACGGGAGCGGGGAGGCTTGATATGACTGACTTGCACCGTCGGCTTCCTCAAAAACTTGTGCTTATCAGGTGTTTAAGAACGGCCTGCCCGATCGCGTAGTTGGAATTACAAAGTATAACAACATCGTCTCCCAAATTCTCTACTACGTTATCTTTCGCCTCTTTCGTTTAACGAAAAGAGAAATACATGTTATAAATTGTAGATATATCACAGCTGGTATATAGCGGGGGGGCTGGGGAAAATGCAGAATCATACGGTATATATCCTGCATGCATGCATCTGGCCACAAAAAGTCTAACCACACTACCAATACTTTCCTTGTCCGAAGGCGGGTTTTTTCACTCGATATTTTGTGGATTACATAATATTTCTTCCACCTATCATCTATTATTTAATATATATGTTTGGTCCAGGTTGAACCCGGCTTTTTCCGACCTTCTGTGCTACGGTTCTTCGTAAGTTGATTACGAAAAATTCCGAAATCTGCCGTACTATAGCTTGGGGAAAACCTTAGTTGTAAATTTGCCGGAAGAGTATATTCGGCAGCGGGGGTATCAGTACCATTTTTCTCGGACCTATATCATGTTTTCGATACAGTTATTCGAGCCAACGCTGCATGCAACAACCTGGATAATTCGGAGTTGCACCTGGTCTCCCCGAATAGCTATAGCATTCTTCCCGTGTAATAAGAACTACAAGCAGAAAGTTTATGTCGCATGATGTTTTCGGGGCTTCAAATGTCTAGAAAAATTTGGATCCTGTTACAACGCTTGGTGGTATGTCATGTGTGTATGACTTGGTGAGGTGCGTTGATAGCGTTGAAAGCTCGATAGCTATCAATCTAGTTGCGCTCAGTTCAGCGCCGAGCTCAAAAAAACTACGAGTCACATGATACTTTTCAGCTTCAAAACCCTCGGGGGTTTAATGCGGAAGTGAATTATGAAGTTTGAGCACCCCCTCCGGAGGTTTTGGCGTTTTCTGGTCATCTAGTAGTATACATACATACTGTTGGTTCCCCTCACAGAGCCAACCGTGGGGTGGGCATCAATGAAACTCGACGAACGAACCTAAGCGACATTAAAGCTTTCCTAAAGTAGTATTTCTTGCTTCATAGAGTAAATCTTCGGGTATCAAATTTGTCCCGATTGGAATATGCGGTCGTTTAAATGTAAATGATTGCAATTGTGGTCTAGCACTTCGCGTGGTGGAGTTTCACATCCTGGACCAAATGCATTCGATAACGAATTGTAACTGATAGCTGTCCCACTTTTCACCCAAGAAATTACAACGTTTTGAAAGTTTCCTTGATCCTGATTTACCTGAAAAACAATAGAAGTGGTTCCTATTCTTTGTATACGCGGGAATAATGTTGTGATGTCGGCCAGGCTCATGAAAATTTAATAACTTCCTCTAACATAAGCTTTTCTATTTCGAAATTCAACAGAGAAAGAAGGAAAGAGACATGATACCTTTTGGCGTCATATTAGTCCAAGCTTTTGGGGCTCTCTAAATCTGATACCTATTTCGACGAGGTGGAGTTATTGTGGGTGTGTAAGTCTATAACTAAGTTGTGTCTACGGGTCTACGTAGAGGCGATTCGCTGGAAATCACATGACAACTTTGAACTTCAAAACTGGCGAATGGCTACCCAGAACCGTTTTCGAACCGTTTGCCAGACCGTTTTCTAACTGAAAACGTTTGCGTCCTAGTGGTTTTGAAAGTCAAAAATGTCATGTGACCTCGAGGTCGCTAGGTATAAGAGTGCATCGATGCACTGACGAGGTACAGATCGCAGGCTTTTACTCGTATCTCTGATTTAGTTCTTGAGACTCGGCATCACAGATGTTAAAATGTGACCCTGTACTTTCATTGAACCGGTAATGCACTAGAAGTCTAGTTCGATAATAATCTCGTGGTCAATTCCACGTCTCAAAATTAACTGTTAGGCCAACTTTAAAACCACAAGCATCCCGTTTGGATCTCCCCAAATTATTATTTTAAATTACTATTATCGGAATTCGGATTCGAGGTTAATCCTTTACCGCTAACAGGAGATAAGTGGCAGGAAATGGAGGCCACCGAGCATTCCGTGGTTGTAGGCCAAAGAGGAAGCAGGCATGTATGATATTTACGTATGATAGCGCCGAGCTTCTTCTATACTGCGGTCACATGACATCTTTGAGCTCTGAAATGGCCAAATAAGCCTAACTCAAGCCTAACTCAAGCCTAACTCAAGCCTAACTCAAGCCTAACCCTAGTTAAGCCTAACACTAACCCTAACATTAAGCCTAACATTAAGCCTAACTCTGACATCAAGCTTAAGTCTAAGCCTAAGCCTAAGCTTAAACCTAAACATCTTGCTTGTGTGTGTGTGCACCTTTCGGCTGGCCGAAGTAGAGAGAGAGGAGAGAGAAAGAGCTGTGTGATATTTACGGGGCAGGACCTCGCCAATTCTGAAGCTTAAAAGTGTCACGTGGTCTTAAGAAATAGCAGACAAAAATGAATGAACTACAAACTCATATTCCGTACTGTACATGTACTACTATTTCTAAACATGTGGTTTAGGAGCCCGGGCCTTGGATTCTAGATCTAGCCTCAGGCTTCTAGCCTAGGCCGACAGCTATAAGCTTGTGCAATATTGATCCGCCTGAAATCCAATGGGTTTTGCAACTTTGGGGCCCGTCTATATCTTGAATCTTCGCGATGAGCTTCTCCCAAGACTTAATTTTCGCCCAAGAAGTGTGCAAAACACGGGGTTCCTGCGATAGTGCTTCCCAAGGGTCTTCGATCGACATTTTCTCACCAGATTCGCACTTCATTCCGATTCTGTACTTGCAACCCGCGGCACCGCCTAAGCTCCCTTCGATATCGAAGCAGAGATAGCATCGTTCTTCAAAGCCGCAATTGCCAGTTAAAAGCTCCAATTTGCAAATCTCCAGGTTTAGACTGGTCTTAAGAGTTTCCAAAAAGGTCGCTATATCTCCTCGGGTCATATGATGACTGAATGGCGAAGTACACACCAACTCTCTCAGCGTCTTGTTGTTCAACTTTAGAAAGTCCAGAAGGGAGCCAGAATCTAGAGCTGCTCTGGTAATTTCTAACCTTCGTAGTCTCGGCAAGATCACCTCGCGATCGCTATCGAAAAAGAACCCAGGTCCACGGTCCCAGTATCTCTGCCAGCATGCTACTACCGGCCGCTGCAGTGCAAGATGCTCGACGTTTTGTAGAAATGCTAAGAATTCTCTTGATGGTAGGTCGCGCGGTGTGGGAGGGTGGTTGGTGGGTGTAGGAGGATAGTTGGCGGGTACAAGTTGTGTCCTCCCGAAATCTAATACTGGTTCTGGTGGAGTATACGGTGTGTAGTAGCCGAAAATGGGCTCTATGATAGGTTCGGGATTCCGAAAGTATCCATATGGCATTGATCTGCTGTGATCGTGCATTGCAATGGGCATTTCGAGGCGGGTTAAGCCTACGAATGTGTTACTAGGTGGTAGGTTAAACTTCTCTGCAACTGAGATTCCGTCTGCCCCTAGGTTCGTATTTAGTATCTTCGCTCTGATTTCAGAAATACTGCATCCTGCGTTGACGGAGCAGAGTAAGAGTTCTTTGAAACACCAGCTGAAGAGCATTTCGTGTTTCTTTTCAATAGGCTCGAACCAGTCCTGCCATGGTAGCTTCTCTAACTCTGGATTGTTAGTGAGAAGTTTTTCAAGCCGTGGGTTGTATCTTCGCCATGGCGCGGATATAGTTGCTCTGTCCCCCCTTTCTTGAGTTCGAGGCTTAAGTCTGATCTCCAGAATCCTGAGGTTTGGAAGAGTTTTGAATGTTTCTGTCAGGGCTAAGAAAAAGTTATCGTAGAAGGAAAGGTCGAACTTGGTAGCTGGGCGAGGTGGTGGGGTCTGTCTGTCTGAGATGCTGTTAAAAATGGAGAGGAGCTGCAAGCAAAGTTGGTGAATATTTTGGTCTTCTTCTACACCCGAGTTGTCTTGAACATCTGAATCGTCTTGAACATCTGAGCCTTCAGCCTTACTTGGAAGGAACGGCTTTAGAGCTGTCCGAATTTGTGAACTCTGCGGTGAAGAAGAAGTTGGTCTGTCGCGATCGATTGGGATTTTCTTTTTACTACCGCCATAGCTAGCATTATTTGGACCTATATCCGGGCCAATGCGTAGGTAGTTGTGACAAAATTGTGAAAGTTCGGCGATAGTTGAATTCGGGTACTCTCGAAGTATTTGATCCAACCGTAATGGATCCACGAAGTGTACATAAGGAGACGATAAATCCAAAACAATATGTCTAATCTTCCTTCGATGCTGTATACTACTAGCCGCCAGCTCCTCAAGAAACCCAATCTCTTTTTTGTCATAGAAGATAGTTCGCTGACACAAATTCAAGCGCGAGTCCGGAAGTTTTGAGAATATAGCTTTGGAAAGGAATATGAGGTTCAGAAAGTCAGATTCTGGGAGGTAGTCGCATATTTCGTGGAGTATATCGTAGGGAATGGTTTCAAGAGTTTCTGGGATTTTAGGCCTAAGTTTGGGAGGAGAGGCTAATTGGGACATGTTTGCTTGCTCTGCGCATTTGCGTGTGGATAGAAGCCGACCTTTTGGGGAATCGAATGGTTGCAACCTTTGCGAGAGTCGATGGCCGCCATTATATACGCATTTTCGACACTACTATCTTCGCTACTCAGCTTCTTCCAGCCGAAATACGACGAATAGAATATCTTGTCGAACCTGCACGCCAGAACCACATTCCGCGTAAATACGGCGAATATACAAGAAAATCGGTGCCCAGCTTTCCGCCAAGACCGTATCAGTGGGAAGGTGATGTAGGCTGGTTTACGAGACAACAGCCGCGCACTGCCACCTCAAAATTACCATTTGGCTACCTAGGTATCTTTCCGTATCGATCTAGACGCCCCCTACTGTGTATGTGTATTTCAAAATACAGGTTCTAAACCAATCCCTCCCGACTCTACCTTCTAAACTAATATACCAGCCATATATAATAGTGTTCTGCAAGTGTACCGGGAGGCAGCGAAACGGGACATCTTTAGGTAGCGTTCTAGAAATTATGCATTTTTACGTAGATAGGTAAGTAGGATATCATACTTTAGACCGTATTACGCACAATTAAAGAATATTAATATCATGATTTTAGTGTGAACCGATAGACCCGCTCTAATATAGCGACTTGTGGACGTATTACATCAAAACTTATTTTGTATAAACAAAAATAATTTCGAAAAGGCATCAGAGCAGGTAAGAATATATCGTAAACGTAGCATGTGGTCTCCTAAACTATCCCTCGGAAGGATAGTGCTAGTCGCGGAAAAGCGCCCGCGCCCTCGTGCGAAAACCTCCCTCTACTATCGTAAACCCTTTAATGCCCGCCTTGCCGCTACAAACACTTCATATCATACATCAGCTGATTCCATAAACCGGGCTCCTTCTTATAAGCTATTATCCAAGAAAAAAAAAAAAATCGTTAGCAAGAAGTCACAATCACAAATCCATAGGTAACAGATATGTATCTTACCCAGGCAAAGTCCAATACACTCTTGATCTGGAGTATTTACGACAGTACCGAACACTTGTGTTATTTTTCCTGGCGTGATATTCTTTGCTTTGCCATAGCAATCGTCGATAGGGACGGTTGCACGGGCTTGGAGGTTTGAGGGTGTTGGAGCGGCTTGGGAGAGGCCGAGGAGGGTGGTGGCGATGATGAGGAGGGTTGAAGAGTGCATTTTGATAGAGATATAGTAAGAGGTGGTGGTAGACTAGCCTGCTAGTGCTGTGATTGATACTCATTAGCTTGTCGCTCTGTTCTAATATGTGTGGTTCTCGAGTTGGTGGTGGGGACCCGGATGGTTGTAATACCTTTGAGAAAGTAGTTGTAATTATTAGAAGAAGTGGATTAATATGATAATTAAATATTGTGAATAATGAATTGATGATATGTGAATCTCGGGGTGGATGTGATGTGAATTTATATTGCAAAGGTGAAGGTGGAGAAGAAGAAAAACTTTATGATGTTTTCTTCTAGATGTGCAGTACGGTCGAGGGCATTGATGATTTGTGTGAGCTTTTGTTCGGATGTGGATACTTGTGGACACCCTCCTGCGTGTTACGCAGGAAATGCAAAGTGCCGCGAGACTACAGGGAATCCTTAAAACGACTGTTATGCGGGGCGTAAGAGCCGTTTCACAAACAAGCTTTAAGTCTCGGGACGAGTCTCCACAGATCCCGTAGCTAGTGGCGAACCGGTTGTGTAACCGGACTAGTGCAATATTGGGAATCAACGATCCTCTCTGGGAATAGTTTACTCCATTTTTTTTTTGTCACCTGCAGTGCAGACCCTGCATCACGAGGCTGACCCTGCATGTGTTTGATCTCAACAGAGGTGTTTACCTGATTAATGCAGCATAAGGCCGAGAACAGGGTAGATTTACGCCTGAATCTCATTTAGTATACTGGATCCGTGGAATTTCGGTGGTTCGAAAGTGTTGGATTTTGGGAATCGTGCGTTGTTCTGTCAGACCGCTTAAGCCTAAGACGCAAAGATACTCCGCATTGGATGGACGAGGCCGCTCTCCTTCAAGGTTCTTAAACACTGGTGTCTTGCGAACTACTTTGCATTACACTTACGAAACCTTCAATTATCACACTTTGATATTCAAGTCACGGAACGTTTCCCACTGCCACACGTCCCCCCCGATTCGGAACGATGTCCTCCTACCCAGTCTACAGGGTAGAAAACGCAATGACAATGCAAGATCCTGACATGCCCTCCCCTCGCTACCATAACACCATATTCATCGAAACATGGGAAGATGGATACAAATCCGGTAGAACCTGCCATGTCATCGGAGATCTAGTAACCGGCATGAGCTACGACACAAGAATCGACCAAGACCCAGAGCTTGACAAAGCCTTCGTTGCAAAACACTTCCTTGGAACGATCAATGTATCGGATTATCCTGATAGATTGAATGAGATTTTAAGGGAGTTACCGGGGCCGGGAAAGCAGAAATCGTTTAATCCGAAGACTATGCGGACTGAACAGCATAAGAGTCCTGGTGTGTTTTATGAGCCGGGGGAAACGAGGCCGGCGATGGTAAAATGCACGGAATGGACGGTTAATCAGGCTATACCGGCGTTGTTTGAGGCTGGTGTTCTTCATAAATCGGATGAACCTTAGTTTTATTCTTATCGAATTCTTTGAGGCCGAGGTTGGATTTGTTGTATATAACCCGATTCCAAGAATTATCAATAGCGTTGATAATGAAATAGGAGTCGCATGACGCTTTTTGCAGCTAGAACAGGACTGACTCCCATACGGCGGATCCGCAATATCTTTCTTTCAATAGTTTTAAGACTGAAAATTGTCATGTGATTTGGTGGGACCAGGTTAGTGAAATAGACGTGGTAGCTTCTGGGGTCGACGATTTGGTACAAGTGACACGCATCCCTGGCTTCGAAACGTTCCAAGGCTTAGTACTTCTTATATTCCGGGGAGTTCTGTTAAACATCTCGGTATCGTCCTGGGATTAGAGCAATGTCCCACTATTGTGGCGTAGAGCGTTATGTATCGGTAGGCTTGGTAACTTATGCCCATGGGCTTCAATGCTGCTCAGCAAGTTAGATCGATATATTCTTAATATATCGATGGGCTACATATATCTCCAGGTATCATTCTCAGGCCACTGCTGATCTATCAATGGCAAACTTTCGATCGGTTATGATATACATTAACTAAGTACTTAAGTAATAATGTACATCAATTTTGGTATTTCCGTGCTGTAACCTCATGATTCACCCAGGTCACCTGACACTTTTAAAATTCAAAATGCAGGAATTTGAAACAGGAATCCTGTTTAAACATGTTTGAAATCTAAACAGAACCAACAACTGCTATCTAGCACCACCCGCCATAGCTCGGCTTCTACGGGTTAGCTTGCAGCCCGATTACTTCCCAATTTTCTAGCTGTATCTACTCCACGCCTGACACACCTGGTTTGAAGTTCACCACAGATGCGAGATTCTCACGAACCTAGTCAATTATTTAGCCTGCTGTATACTACGCAATCCCTAATAGCTAGGGACCAAACCCATCCCGCCGCATCGAAGTCTCAGGACTCTCTATTCAAATTTTCATAGCCATGGTATGAACTTTCTTGGGTGCTGTATTCAGCCCGGAGTATAATATGTAGCTCGTGAAATCGTGATTTCCATGGGTGCTTCCATTTGTATTCTAGAATTCCATACATCCTTATCTATTCATTGTAGGAATATATTGCTGGCTGGCTAATGGCGAGTCTAGTATCGCGGCCTCTAAGGAGTAATAACAAGCGGCTAGGATCCGGGACAAGGGCGAAGAGCTAAATAATGACATCGGTCCCATAAGTTCGAGCTCTAGGCATACGAGACAGCCCACACTCTCCCACTAATACATCTTCTTCTTGCTGAGTAGCAATCTCCTCTGATACCTGTCAAATAAGGTGGATAGGTCCTCTATATCACCTGCAAAACGCCTTTCAAGCTCTCGAGCAATTCTATTTTGAGCTTGGATCAACATCTCATGTCTCCTTAATCTTTCATTGTCCTCTATCCTTTGCTGGGCCCTCTCTTGTTTTTTTCATTCTCCTCTTCCGTCCTGCATTTGGCTTTCTCCTGCACCCCTTTATCTTTATCCGCGATTTCCGTTTTTTTTTTTGATTTCGGTCTCGTTTTCTTGGGCCTTGTGGAGTCATTCAGTTAGCAGGTATTCGTATACTTGTTGTATGAAGCATAAAAAGGAGGCGTCTCATACTAAATGCCTTAGGTGGGTTTGCTCTACTTCCACTTTATCCGTTCCTGACCCGAGAATTCTAGCTGGGTCTAGTGGAGATGGCTGTGAGGGTTGCGAACACTCGATCGTGTGCATGGTTGATGATATTATGGTGGTTAGATGTTTTGTCGATATCAGTTGATATTGTGTGTGAAAATGATCAGTGCTGCGGTGATCCTCAACACTGATCGTTTCCTGATTCTAAATATTAAAGATATACATGCAGTGCTATCAGGGCTATTTCAAGCCGAGGTTTCTTCGGAAGACCATGCAAAAGTTTACAAGCTGTCTGTCTGTCATGCCCAAGCTTAAGTATGTGCCCCTGCATCACAGCCCCACCGAAGCTTTACCAGCGAAGCGTCACCTACTGCGAAACTAAACCGGTCGAGCCCAGACAAACCCCTTATTATTCATATTCAGAATCCTATCCTAGTCTAATCGGCCAACTGCACACGGTTACAGAAACAACAAACTCACTAAGATGAAGACCCTCGCAGAAATGCTTGAGCTAGAAGCAGAAGAGGCAAAAGAAAGGGAGATAGCTAGGCGCAATAGTCCCAAACCTATCGCTATCCATCTCATCGGAAAACGAGGATCTCCAATTGACTATTGGACATCAGAACAAACAACCGTTATTACCATCCAACCGGAGGAAGGCGAGACACTGTGGTCTAGAAATATGAAGCTGCGAGAAGGCTTCAAGGATCCTCACGCGACTGCACTCTATAACTTACAATCGCAGGAAATATTCTACTTCTACAATCATGCGAAAAACAAAAACATGACATTCGCAGACATCGATCGTCTTGGAGAAGAGGGAACCGTCTGGCGCATGGTATACCGAGGACTTGATTACCCGCCAAAATATTCGGTTCGTGGACTGTATTTCGGTTCAGGGTGGTATAGCAGGTGGCCACCGTGTCCTTACCTCTTGCTTGGTGTATTTGTACGCTGGATGATGGGGATCAAGACGATTCCTATTATTCTGATGGGAGATTTGATGGATGGTAATTATTTACCGACTTGGGAGGCAATGATGGAGTTTCGTAAGAAGGAGGCGCGGAAGCTTGAATAATGACTTCTGGTATACTAGCCTATTCCCTAAATATACTATATCTAGCCATTTTCAGGACTACAACATCGATAAGATTAATGTGAATGATGTATTTATTGCGCCCGGTAATGATTGAATTGAATATGCCAGTTGAAAGCATGGGCTCGTAAATCACACCGCTATTTTTGCATCCGACTTTAGGCCGGTTGGAAGGAAATATAGAGAGGACTCATGCATTAAGTCATATACTGAGAATTAAGGCTCGAATTAGCTACGCTACTTATACAAATGCTAGGAAAAACGCCAGCCTTGAACAGAACCCCAAGAAACAAATTGCTAGCAAGAAGCGCTACCAGAGCTGTAGATATACACCCGAAAAAAAAAGAAGAGTAAAAGTGGTAATTATAGTTAGCCTTGAATCCACCGTAGATATTTATCGTCGAGCCTGCCGTTTTCTCGCTGCTTAACGTTATACCGTGAACAACAATCTCCCCGATTGTAGGTGTTGGGGCGTCCATCAATCGTGATCCTCTTCTGTTAGTCCCGGACATTCTTTCTCCATTTCCCCATCGGTGGCATACCGAGACTTGCACCAAAAACAGTACCGCCACTGACTCCTAAGATACCTCACAATTTCATCCAACCGGTCCTTAGCCTCCCGTTTCTCGAACTCTTCTAGCTCTTCATCTTCTAACGCTTCTTCTGTCACAGTTTCTTCTTCGATACCTAGTGCAAGTCTATCATCTTCGGTAAGCTCACCGACAGAGTTGTACTTAGGAAGCGTGAGACCAGGAACGTATGAACTCTTCGATGTAGTGAGATTGTCGTGTTCTTGCTTCCTCATACAAGCCTTGAGATCCGATACGGCGCGACGGTAAAGCAAGCCCCGGTATATCAGATTAATCTGTTTTATCTGTGTAAATGTTGGCTTCTCGCTGAAAAAGTCTGTTTTCGCCGCTGTTTCTGCCGGAGTCTCTTTGTCCTGGTCGCCTACCCCTCCGCCTTCCTCATGGCCCCCCTCTTTCGGCTTCTTCAAAGGCCCATCATAACTATCCGGCGGATCCTGTGACACTAATTTCTCACATATAGACTGTGCGGCAAATATCTGTGCCTCATATCTTCGTTGCTGAGCTTCTTGCGTAAGTCTATTCCTGTAGCTTTCCGGCGACAACTCTTGTCGTTTTGTACCACTTCCTTCTTCCCCGGGATTTAAGTCTCCAAACTTCCGTTTTAAATCCGATTCATGACCGATACCCGTTCGCGATTCTCGTACGATTGGTTTAATCGGTTCTAATCTCCTGGTATCCTTTGTATCCGCCGCTGTCGCTCCTGTTGGTGTTGGAACCGTTTTACCCAATGCTGATCCGGTGGAATAACCCATTGCTTTCATCATCTTTAAACCCTTCGAGTTGGTGTTATTTAAAATTGAAGTCGCGAGTCCGAGATCACGTCTTAATTTTTCCTGTTCTGCTAGTTCGGCTTTCGATAGAGGGTGTCCTCGGATCGAGGCTTCGACTTTACGGCGTTTAAGACGTTGTAAAGAGGTTTCAGCGGTTGTTGGGTCTGCAACTGCCATGGACATGTAATCGTCATCACCGTCGGCGTCGTTTGCGACTGCTGGAGCGGAATTCTTCGTAGTTGCTCTAGGTATCATCGTTGGAGGACGGGAGAGGGACTTTGGTTCGACGGGTGGGAGTTTTGAAGAAGGTTTTTGTCGGGAGGCGAGTTTTGAGAATGCATCTTCTTCGTCTTCTGGGTCGGTAAAGCGGCGGGACGGTTTCACGCGCGATGTGGAGGCTGTTGATGGCATTGTCATGGTAGTTTGGGGTTATTGTAGTGGGCTGAAATAAAGGTTGATGGGGGAGGCGATTTGTGAGTACTTGATGGCTGCCAAGGCGTTGTTTCGGGCGGGAGAAATACCCGAGAGCAGGGGATGGCCGGAACCCCGAGACGAGGCACCTGTCGCACATGCATGCATAGATCCTTATGCACCCCCACTTTCGAATTCATAGCTCGTGATACCCTCGATTTGTTCAAGCTGGCTGTATAATGGATTAGCTTCACTAGTTTAAAAGACTTTTTTTTCCCCGGTATACGAGCGTCTAACCAGGATCCAGATTCTCGGCAGTATCTTTGACAGTCTCTGTATTCACAATGGAGCCACGGATCGGGCAGAGAAGCTCCCCGCCTATCGAAACGCTTCCCCCGGAACTCTTGTCCGAAATTATTAGCCATGTCAGCCGCGAGGATTTGACCCCGCTTCTCCGAGTCTGTCGGCGTTTTTATGATGCTGCATATCCGTATATCTGGCGCACCATTCGTTATGACCCTCCCAAAGGGCGCCGACAGAGCTCCAGGCAGTATCAGGATAAGCTGGAGAAATTGGTTCGGATTACGGAAGATGTCGGCGTTGACGCTATGGGTTTCCACCACATCAAGGAATTGATATTTCAAGCCGGCGATTTGAGCCCGGGTAGCTTTTGAGAGACCAGTGGTTTGTTTGACATCATCCACGATCAACTGGTCACTAGAAAAATGAATCTTCGACGTCTAGAAGTATATTGGGAGGATTGTAGCGAATTTGAACTGGAATCATATGACGGTGTGTTCATCATGACTTTTTTAGTCACCTATTTAGGATCAAATGAAATGCGAAAACTAATCCAACCTAGGCCATTCACAAAGAGTATCAGGAGCCAGGCTGTTACAGGCCTTAACTGAATACTCGAAATTAAATTCGCCTAGAGGGCTACTGGTTGCGGCAAAAGTGATATGGCACCCACGGCAGCGGTACAGATTTCCAAACGAGTTGTTTACCTTGGAATGCCTTACGAATCTAGAACTGACTTTCGACCAACTCGATGCGGATGAAGGCGCTACTATGGAAAAGACAGTCAGCGACATAAAGCTACTAACCAAGATATTAAACGGAGCCGTTAATCTCAACCATCTTTGCATCGGAGGGATAAAAGATGCGCGTGACAGCCCATGCCCTATTAGTGAGCTCTCTCAAGAACTGGAACAGCTTCACAGTGCAATCGAGAGATTACATCGCCTTCGCGAATTACATCTCAAGTATTTGTTATTTCACCCTTCTCTTTTTATCACCCCTCCAAACAGTGTTACGAAATTAGTGATATATCAAAAAGTCTCCATTGCGTGGTGGCAGCAATTCTCGCAGTGTCAGTTATCAAACATTGAGGATTTCACTATATACGCGAGGCATATACCAGAGAGGCCCAGCGGAGGAAGGTCGAGGTGGTGGTCTACAGACGGCTCTGACATTGAGTCTACTGGCGTATCGGAACGAAAACTTCGCGCATTCAAGCTGGAGCAATTGAAGATGCAAAAGTTGAGAATATTCAGAACGGATACCAGGTTGCCTTCTTGTTACTCCCCCGCGAATTTTCTGAAATTAATTTCTCAGCAAAACCCGGGCATCAGAGAGAAACTGCAGGAAGAGTATCGCCATAGAAAGAAACTGGAGATGTTGCTTACTAGAGGTCGGGAAATATCTCTATAAGAACGGGGATGTTGGGTGCTATCTAACTAGTATAGTTTTTAGGTCGTCTGCAATTCTGATGGGGTACAGTTCAAGCTAATGGGAACTAGACCTATACAACGATTACTCAAATACGAAGCATTGCAATAACAAGGCGCCGTTATGACTGTTTTTAGGAAACGCTAAAAACTATAGATATAATATTTCAGCGGTTGGGTTTAATTCTCTAGCAGTAAAGTACCGATACAAGCATTGGCACATTTGAAGAGATAGCTTCGCCTAGCTAGGATATTTCTAATAGAAAAAGGAAGAGGAAAAAAAAGAACAGAATAATCAATGCTCTGGCAACTGCAAACGAGCATAAGATCTAACTTCAAGGTCGATCGGATAGCAGGAAAAAAATGCGCACCATTAGTAGAATAAAGCATACAGAAACACAACGATATTATCGAGGGCAGAAAAGACAGAAAGACGAGATCATTCAATAGCATTAAAACTCGAAGAACCTTTATAACGCCCTCTTTTTTATCAAGGTTTTCTCTTTTATCATTTTTTTTGTCGCTATTTCCCTTCATTTATAACTTTTTGCAGCCTCCTCTCTGCGCCGCTTTCGGACTTCTTGCTTTAGTCGTTGGTAGTCACTACGCAGCCTATTGCGATCAATAGCTGTCTCTTCTAGTTCTTCCTCCAGGTCCCATACTCTTTCTTGTAGGGCGGCGTTGTTCTTTCTTAGGTTTTCTATTTCTTGTTCGTAAGCTGCTAACCTTTCGTTTTGTTCCGGATGTACTTTTTTCTGTTCTAGGTTTGAATGCTGTGGTGGGTGATCAGAGTTATTCTGCGGAGGAGGCTCGCGTTCCAATGAATGCGAGCCAGTAGCTAGAGCCTCAGATGCCCCGTTTAGTTTGTCTGACGGCGCATTAGTACCAACTGTAGATACTTGCGACCCTAGCACGGACACCCGTATGATAGTTGGTCTCCTGCTCCCTTCAACCATAGCTGGAGCTTCACTCTTTTGTCCACCTTTCTTCAGCCCGGCCTCACACCTAGGTTTATGAAACCTCACGAGGTTATCCTTCCTGGCGGCTCCCCAGTCACAATCAGGACACTTGAAGTACTTTACCTGATGCACGTCCCACATGTGCTTACCGAATATCCTATCGTTTGATGTTTCGATAGAGTGTTCTTTGCAGGTGTAGTGGTGCTTGGAGCGGGTTCCGGGCCGGGCCGGGGCTTTGATGGTAAAGAGTGAACAGGCGGGGGCATTGGTGCGGCGTCATGCACGTGGGATATTTGCCCATCGGTGTTGTTAGGGTTAGTGGTGGGTATAAACGGTATGCCACTGGCCGAGCCAAGGCTCTGGACCAACGTTGTATTCATACTGGTGCCGGGACGACTTTTAGTGTTCGGGGTGCTAGCTGTACTTTCTGTAGCCGTATGTTTTGTTGGAAGATCCTCTGTGTGGGAGGGTTCGTTCGGTGCGTTGATTGAGTTTGAAGGATCTTATCGTGAAGGAGGATTGTGAATTGATTAGCTTAAATTCTTTCCGCATGTATGGCTAATATATCTCGACAGTGAGGATGAGGAAGAGGAACTCACTAATTGTATTAGGTATCTCGTCACTGTAAGTTATGCTTTGCATGAAATCGTTTTGATTGTAAGAAGTACTGCCGAAAACGTCGACCGGGTATCCTGAGGACTCGGTTGCCCCATAGCTAGGCTGATATATGAAGTCCAGATCGAGATCATGAGACCCTTGATAAGCCCCCCAAAGAACATCCAAGTCATCATTTGGAGCTCCATAATCCCATTGATAGTCAAAAATATCCACGCGCATGGAATCCCGAATTCCTTCGGAACCCATTGAGTTAGTATATTTTGATTTTTGACTCTACTGGTCGAAGAATGCTCCAAAGGTCTGCTATTTGGATTGTGTATTTGTCGTCCCCAAGGCCGATCTCGAAAATGATAATTATGCGCTTTTAGTATCCGAAGCTGACGGGACGTGTCTCTTATACCACCCCGCCGTAGAGAAAGGCTTGCTCGAAGCCCATTGTTCGATTTCGCCATAGCGGGCGAGGAGTACATGATCTTGTTAACCGCCCCGCAGAAGGGGCTGGTCTCTCTAAACCTGGAGAAGTCTTTTGAGGTTTTCCCGACTAGTGGGGATGACTGTCGATTCGGTTTTCCGTTTCGACGAAGCCGCCGCCGCAATCTACCATACCGCTTCCAAGCTAAGAAGTTAATCATCGTCTTGACCAGACGACGATTTAGTGTTGTCAACATGGAGGTTCGACTTTGTCCCGCTTCTTTCAGCCTCAATTTATCAAATGTCCAAGCCAGTACTCCATCGACCCAGACTATCAAATACCGGTACAGTTCTTTCCTATAGTCTGATGCGGTATCAAAAAGTTGGTTGAGTAGTGACTCGAATTCGCGTTCCACGTGTAAGTATAGTTTCTGCTTCTGGGAGCTTGTAGGGAGACAAATGGGAATTAAATCCCTTAAGCAGGATTGAACCTTGCGGTAGAGGCTGTTGGCGTGGTTCTGGAAGTGTTCAATTGGACATATATTGGTCTTCCCGTCGCGGGTTATGTATATACGTTCCGAGCTCGGCGTCTCTCGCTTCTTGTGATATTCTGGAACCATTTTGTGAGTATGAGGTTCTTTGGTTTGATAAAGACTCTACAGCTGGTATGGACGGATAGAGTTATGTAAAGAAAGGCGAGATATTTTTTTTCTTTTTTCTTTTTAGGGTGTTTAGAGCTGCGGCTGGTAGATGGTCACGGAATCAAAATAATGGAGAAAGTTTTGAAACCGCGGAGGCGGTTTAATATGAAGAAAAATCGAACGGGAGATGATTTTAGGTGCTGTATGGAGGAAATTCAGTTAGTCTAAAGACTGACTATTACAGATCCGAGAAGACTGGCTATGGGGGGGAGAAATTTCGAAACGCTTTATATGTTATTGAGTCGGTAGCTTGTACAGGTGGTGAACACGACAACTCAGGATTTAAGGAATTCCTTCAGCCTTTTCCTCACCTTCTCGGTTACACAGATGTCAGCGCGAGTCGATTTGGCACAAACGAGCTGGTGAGCTCACAAAGAAAACAAACGTAGCTAGTAAACATGTTTTCCTTAATTTTCGGCGATGGACATATGCCTTGGGAACTCACACCCGTCTCAATTTGTAGACTAAGGCGAAGGTACGAAGTTTTATAAAAAGATGGATACTCAGTGACTCAATGTCTCTTCAAAAGATGTAGAATTCTAAAACTAGGAACGCTCGGGAGTCTCGAACACTTACTACCAAAGCCCTGAACCCCCGAAGACAGTAGACATCTCCGTAAGGTCGATCGTATATATATACAACATCAACCCTATCTCAGTATTAACCTGTCTCAATTTCGTATTTTTTCGTTCTAAATTCCTTTTTTGCAACTTCCGGAATACGTATATGTAATTACGTAACGCACAAAGTCAGACAAACCGTTACATTAATGCGCGGGAATAGTGCTCAGAAGTAGTCTTTTTGACCTCATCTTGAAGTCGTCTACCGCCGTCTAAGCCTTGAAATGTTGGTGGCTCGTCACCAGATGGTCAAAGGGTTGGAGTTATAAACTATAGACTTTTTAGACTACTTGATTACGAATATAAACGGTTATTATGGTCTCGTAACACTAACAATCGAATCGATATAAGGACTCTGCTCTCCATATATACATAGCTAGGGCTAACTCCTCCGGGCATCCCACAAGAGGAAAGCCACATACGCCATATGGAAGCCCAGTGTCATTTTTTATCGATATTCCCTAGAATAGTAATAGCTAAATTCCCGAGTTTGGCAGGTTAAAAGCGGCCTGCATCATAACCCCTGCGACTGTGTTGACTAATGCCGCGTCCACATTGTCGACGATGCTTAAATTTCGAGGCTGTCCCGCGAGATGGACGATTTAAATCTTTCGTTCTCTCTTCTCTCCTTAAGTCCTGACATAGGCAACATAAATATTAGCGACCCCTCCCCCCAAAATATGTCCGTCTAACTACGTACCAACCGGTACGCCAGGTCGTCTGGGCCTCAGGTACCGGCAGTGGTATCTGGGTCTCAACCTTTCATAGCCTTTGAACCTTCCAACAATTTCAACGCAACAGACCGACCCAAATCTCTATTTTGACTACGAAGCCTTTATCAAAGATCACCCAATCCCCGTCGACCGAGAGGCGACACAATCTCCACCCCCCTTCTGTAGTTCTTCTGAAGATTCTGAATACAGAGCCCAGAATCCTTCGGAGAATTCAGACACTGAGCCACTAGGTAGTCCTACTTCTAGTCGTTCATATCACGAAGAATATGTCCCTTGCGACGTCGCGGACCAAGCTTGGGCAATTCTAGACGACTCACTCCAGAAATATGTAGCTGATTCTTCCGCCGGGGACAGTTGTAAGTCTCGCTTTCCTAGCCGCCCTAATGATTATAAAACGTCCTCACTAACTGTTTTCGCGGGTAGACGAATTTGACTTTTCAGCATTTCCTTTGTTCCAAGATGATTTTGGTACCTTTTATTTCGACGCTCCTTTTCTCGACGCTCCTGCCTCCCAGGCCATAGCAGGGCAGGGTGATTATCATACCGACAAGAATGTTTTACCACTGGTTGGCTTAGAACACAGGACTTTTCGTAAGGAACACCATTCTCCGACACTTTAGCTTATACCGGACTTGTTGCTTACATTAGTTAAATCTAGATCCAAGTTTCTCCCGGAGCGATGGCAACGCCAGCTCGTTCCAACAATTTCAGTTCAACCTCCCATCCCACCACCAGGGAGGTCCCTCGAAGAGTTCCAGAAAATCTAGTACATCTGAGTCATCTCCTGGCTCAAGCTCAGGCTCGGAGATGAGTAGTTCGCTCAGATCGTCAGTGGGGCTGGATGAGAATCCCAATATCTCCTCCCCAACGATTAGGCCCTCCTCAATGAAGGAAGACGGCCAGAACACAATCAAGGATCCAGACGCTCAACCCCAAGAGCGGGATCAAAAGCTCGATCAGGGGAGGAAAAGGTGGCGCAAAGTGCCCACAACACTCCCGCCAGCCCCAAATGCGGGCGTTGGCAAGAAGGGGCCGAAAAGATTGACAGATATCAAACGGGCCCGGAAAAAATCGAAATACCCGTGTCCCGGATGTCCCAGGAAATTTACAGTTAAACGCGAATATGAGTCGCATTACCGCCGGTGTGTAGGAGAGCCAATTAACTTCTGCACTACCTGCGGCCAAGGGATCACACGGCGTCACAATATGAAAAAACATTTCGAGTCTGACGAGCATAAAAGAAGCTTATTAGCTCTCCACGTTGGAGACCCCATTCAGCAAAGCCTGAAATAAGGGGAAAAAAACCAAAATGAAACCCCTATGATTAAAATTTCAAGGGAGATATATGCCGCAAAAATCTGCGAAGGTCCACAGAGAAGATACATGATAACTTCGACGGACATTTGAATAATAAAGAGAAATTGCGGGCAATCAAGACACCTCTGAGGGAATATGTGAATTCACGTTCCTGGTGCTGAGTAGAGTATGCATGATGCTACTCCAGAGCCCACCCAAATATTTACACAAGGGAAGATTATCCTTCCGCGGACAAGTGAGCCGCAAATATGAGCAAGAAAGAATATACGATCATGCGGGTACGAAGTGCAGATCACTGAAAAGAAAGATTATGGAACAAAGCCCTCATCCCACATGAACTGCAATCCATCTTACACTTTCTCCAACGAATCCAAGAAGAAGAACTCTGAGAGCGGTGGCGGTAGTTTTGTGCTAAATTTATAAAGGCTCTGAGCAATCTTCGTTGCACTCTGAGAGTGTCATCATACCATTCCGGCCTCCCCACCTCAACCTCTACGATATTACCTCGGACCTAGCGCCTATCCGGAGAGGGCACAAGCACAATCCCTTGTACTCTCTGCCCTAGAACTCAAAGCCTTTCATCTACAGCTCGGCACATTATCTTACTTATCACAGGTATGGATATTATTATCAATGTCTTTTCTTTCTTTAAGGGAGCAAAAGTATGCCGGCGGGTATTCCCCTGCGTCCTTTGGGGTCTGAAGATGATAGTGAATAATCATGTTTATATTTTTGAAAATTATTGTAGCTTGTTTAGTCGCATTTGAAAGGCCTAGGGTATGGGAGTGCGGGTGGATTGTGTGCGTTGTTCCTCTTTGGAGGGATGCATGGGTTCTTGGGAGTATCTGTAGTGGTCGGGGAGAATGGTGGCATGGTGGCTGCACTGGTGAAGTTGAGAAGTGTACGAGACGGATTCCTTTGAACAGATTTGGATGGTTCTTGGTGTTTTCTTAGCATTGCCAGTTTTTTTATTCTGGAATGTTGCTTTTTTAATACTTCACTTCTTTCATTCATTTATATGGAATTTAGATAGTAATACGAATTTGATGGCCCGAATGACACGTTCTCCAGTCCACACGCAAGACCGCCAAAAATGGTTGTCATGACCGCTATTGGGGGTATCTTACTGCCTAATCAGAAGGATAATAGGTTAATTCCCCAATTTATACACCACCCGCGTCTGAACTAGGCCTGAAGCCAATTGAACCGTCTATACCTTTAGATATTCGTACGATCTAGCTAGGACTAGGCTTACCTAGTTTTCTTACTTGTCCATGACCCAGCAACTTTGCCCACCTCCTTTGCTAACTCCAAGGGCCAATTCCGGTCCCCTGGAAAGGCATCCAGACCATAAGAATCCAAGACACGTTTCCCTTCCCTGGATTGATAGGACGCAAAAGCCCGCTCGGTACCCTTCAGTATATCATCTGCAAGTGGACGTATTCTTTCCAAACGAGGGTTTTTCGCGATACCAACTGCCCCACCCAACGCCTGAATCACTCCCAAAGTCCGCTGTATCTTTTCATCATTGCGCAGTAAAAAGTCCGAAAATTTGTCATACTTTGTGTACTGAAATAGATTCGTCTCCCTCAGCAGCCGCAGCTCTTCTGCGTGGGCTTCGCCCCGTGCTTCCATTTGTTGAAGGTTGGCCCGGTTTGGGTCACTTTCAGGAACACCCAGGCTTGCCCTCGTCAGATATGCTGCTGCTTCAAATAACCGTTGTTTCTCTTCGGGAGATTTCTTTTTCTGGTACTCCGCGAGGGATTCTGTCTCCTTACGATGGAGCTGCCGATTCCACCGATCCGCGTCTAGGGCGCTGGTGGCTCCGCTGAAGGCCCCTGCTTTTCCAGCAACGGTAGCGCCAGCAGCTGCGCCGGTAAGGCCTGAAACTACATTGATAGCGAAATTGGATGTAGATTGACCAAGTTTGCTCATGTTAGTAGTCTTTAAAAGCCGATCCACGCTGAACCCTGCAAGATCTCCTGCTATAGTACCAGCAACAGCACCCTTAGCAGAACCACCGCTTAAGGCTGCACTGGTGGCAGCGGCACTGGCGTGCAAGCCAACCCGTATTGCTTCGACGCTAGTCTTTGATAGCTTAGTCTTCGCAAGACTATCGGCAATATCTCCACAGAGTTGCATGCTGACTTGATTGGTACGCCTGCTCAACTCGGCCTTTTTAGTAATTTCCGCGGTATCAATATGGTCTATGATTTGGTGAGTAGCTTCAGTGGGTGGCAGGTCTTGCTGACTGTTGGCACGGATATCAACGACGCCGGCGCTGAGACCACTGCTAGTGATACCCGAGCGGTTTTCCCCAGGGTTACCGCTAAACTCAATACCTGACAAGAGGTTACCAGCGGCTTGCTGCCCAAGGCCGGTGCTAGTATTGAAACTAAACCCTTCGTCTTGGCTCTCGTAATAAGCCGTATTTTCAATGGTTTTGTGTTCAAGGGTTTCAGTACTGAATCGGTTCTTGTCAACGGAAGCTTCACTGTGAATTTGGGCACCTTCGAGCTGTGTGGATTTCCCAACTTCGATATCGAACCCCCCATCGCCGGCTTGCAGGCCTGTCAAGCTTTTTACATTGGCTGACTGGCTCTTAATCTTGCTTGTTTTTTGGCCACAGCTAAGTGATCCGGTGCCGCCGCTACCTATGGGAACGCTGATTCCGATACTTTCATATTCGTTGTGAGATTGCTCATGAACAGTGTCTTGGGCGCTGCGAAGTTGTAGGCTGCCTCCAATTTTAGCGCTGGTATGCTCAGCACTAGCTTCTACGCCGGTAAGCTCGGTATCATCGCCTGAGCGTAGCTTGAGGGTTTGTGTAGCTTGGATCTTGACGTTCTGGGCCTGGGTACTGTCTTTGGATTGGGCTTGTCTACCCTGTTGGGCTTCTATCATCCCTCGTGTGCCCTTCGCGCTGACACCCATCCCGATTTTGGCTGCGGCCTTCTTGGTGCTATGCTCCGTTTGTTTACGGTCTTCAGCATTCACAATCTTGATATCCTTGCTAGCTGATAAGTCGACATTTTCCCCTCCTAGCGTGCCGCCAATAAGAGTGATGTTACCGTCGCTTGCTTCCACCGTTAAGTTGCCGCCAGCCTGTAGATGGCTGCTTCGGGCGTGGGTTTCCTTTTGGTGCAAGCTTTGGGACTGTGATTGCTTGCCTAGGCTAACTTCGGCCTCCAAACCACTCGCTTTAAGGGCTTTAGTTGGTCGAAGAGTTACCAAGCTCTTAACCACATCTGTCATTGCGACTCCCTGGTATGGATGGGCCTGGGTACTGGTGATTGCCCTTCCTATCTCATAGCCGTTTCTGGCTATTTCGCCGAAGTTATTGCCCTTTTCTATAGCATGAATGTTTTGTTCTACTTTGTCACTGATGGCCTTTAAACCACCGCTCACCCTCACGGAAAGTCCGCTTTTTACTTCCTGTTGTGTTTGTGTACTGTCTTCTTGGTCGTCCACAGACAGGATCTCAACACTGCGCCCTTGAAGTTTAACGTCCCTTTCTGCGGTAAGGCTGCCATCGGCAACAGAGAGTTTTTTGCCAGCGGTGATGGTGAGATTTCCGCCACTGTGGATTTGACTGCCCGTATGCAAGACCCGTCGTTGGTCGTGTACACTTTTTTGGGATTGTTTGCCTAGGGTTATGCTATCACTGTCTGCTATGAGTCCGCTTCTTTTGTGAGATTCGCTGGTTAGAGTATTCGAACTGTTGGCGGCGGCTTCAAGTTGTAATAGCCCTCCGGCTCGAAGTGCTACCGTGTCTTCACCTTTAATCTGTAGAGCGGTACCTTCGAGGGTATCCCCTGCGCTGGCCTCAACTTTTCTACCAGTGAGGCTTGTCCCGATATTAGCTTCGCTCTCAGAGCGACGATGGGCCTCCTCAACGTCGGTGGAGAAAAGCCCGTTGTCGATTCTATGGGCATCAGATTTGAATTTGTCTTGATATTGGGCGGTCCTAAATTTGATATTATTCTCGGCTTCAACAGTGATATCACCCTCTGTCGCTAATTGGCCTCCCGTTATGTCGATGTCTTTAGCGATGAGGGAGATGCCACCGTTAGCGGATATCTGGGTGCTGATATCACCTTTTATCTGGTGATTCAGGCGATAGTATGGGCCATTAAGGCGATCGCCACGGGAGATTTCAACTGTGCTGAGCGTAATTTGTTCACGAGCTTCAACGTGGGCTTTATCTCGAACGTTGAGCTGGGCGGCCTTGAACTCTATCTGTTTGGCCTTGATTTGGAGGGAGTCGGCTTGGAGTTGGGCGGTACCGTCTAATACAGTTTGATAGCCATTGGCACTTTCACAAGTTTGGGTTTTGCTGTTGAGTCGAATAGCTTCGGCCTCGAGGACTACTTGATTCCCCTTGAGTCGACCCGCGGTGCTGTCAAGCAGCAGCTCTGCTTTGAGCTTTAGGTCATTTCGGCTGCCGATATTGCCCCGTTGGTTGTTGATGATATTAGCTTCAATTTGAGTGCCTTCTTGACTGATAATGGAGCTACCCTCGTTCCTGAAGCTTTGGCCTTTGATTTCGATACGTCCAGCTGACACTAGGGCACCTTTAGGGCGATGCTGTCGAGTGCCCGGGGCAAGGTAGACTCGAGGGACTAGCACACTTTGTCTACGACCGTTGCGGAGAGTGACCTCTCGGGTGACCATCCAGATAATACTCTCATTCAGCTGGCGGATTTGATCCGAGCTTAAAGAGCTACCCATCTGAAGCCCTAGCGTTAAGGACTGTGAGTAGCCGGCTTCCATAAGCCCACGAAACATAGCCTGATCATTGCTATAGCCAGGGAGATATCGTTGATGGGTCAGGATACGGATTTGGTTTCTGATTAGACGTTGCTCGTAGTTGCTATTACCTAGGCGTACTGGATGGTTACTAGATAGATGGAGTGGGATGCTTAGGGTCGGCATTTCGGGGAAATGGCAGTCTGATTCTATAAGATAATGCTGTTGGGGGTCGGCTCGGAATCGGAAGAGGCTTGTGGTAGGCACCCAGTTAGATTGCGATAGGCTATGGAGCTGGAGTGCGCCAGGTTCAACGGGGCCTGGGACAACTGCAACGAGGTCACCATGGAGGGTATCAGCTAGGCTGCGGGGTGGGACACCATGGGAGGGAATGCAGGGTAAATCGATTGTTTCCCTCCGTTCATGGTTATATGGGGCATCGGGGTGGTAGTGTCGGCGTTTGTGCTTCCCCCACGTTCTATGCCATTCATTGAGCCATCGGAGATAAGTGCCTCGACTATGACCTGTGTCTCGGTATATTCGCTCGCCGCTGGCACCTTTATTATGGTGGTTATAGGGGATCCCGGGTATTCCACTAAGAGTGCCACCCACTGAGATTTCACTTTTATCATTGATAACTTCGCCAGAAAGTTGCATGTCCTGTCCGGATTGAAGCAGGCTGGGATAGCTATAGTTGACAACGGTTTCTTCATGTACTCGTTGGTAATTATATTCTGTGAAAAACCTGACTTTCCGGTTATTTTTAGTGCATAGATAAACGCTGCAGAAGTCTTTGGCGTCAAAACCCCAATGTGTTTGATGTTTTGGGTAGCGTCCGGCTTCTCCTTCAGGCTGATATTCTGATCGACTCTCTTCTCCCATGCGGCGCATTTCTGTCACGAAGAAGGCATTATCATTACTGAGCTCATGGCTTCGGATTATCAAATGGCCCTGGGCTTCGATGGTGGCAGAACTGTTGCAGATCTTCTGGGCCTGCTCGTGAACATCACCGTCAGGGTCTAGGTGGCCGCCGACGTGGATATCGCCTTCGCTGCTGATGAGGCTGCCTGGGAAGTTGTATAATTCCTTAGTGATGATGTGGAGGTTTTGATGGGCAGCAATAATGCCGGTTTGTTCAGTAGTGCTCAAGGGTCCGTTAGGAGGCGTTTCTAGGATAGTAGCTTTGTTATGGATAGCGTTTGCGCTCAATTCGATTTTCCCACCGTATATGCGGCCCTCATTTTCGATTACATCACTGACGTTGAGTTGTATTTGATGGCCATTCACCAAAGCTTGAGCTTCGTTACGGAACCCAGATGAGTTAATTTGTAGAGTTTGGGAACTATTGAGTGTAGATTTATTGTTGACGAACCCAGGGGTGTTAAGAAAAAGGCTCGGGGCGTTGAAAGCCTGGGGTCGGATGTGGTGGTGGTCATGGCACAGATTCAGGATGATTTTCTGGCCAGCTTGTAGCAATCCTTCTGAGTTTACCATAGGCAGAGATAAGACGAGATCTCGGCCGGCTTGTAATTGGCCTTCAGTGTTATTGAGCTGAAGCGACGATTCGGGTGTTAAGTTGCTGCTCATAGCAGTTTGTCGTTGGGTATCATTTGGTTCCGAGCTAGAAGCCTGTAGTATAAAATCATTGGTGGTATAAACCACTCCATTCTGGTTGTCGAATGAGTCTGTAATGATCGTTGAGGAGGATTCTTCAAATTGACCTTGAAAGTTTGAAGACGCTAGCGTAAGGTCTGAGGTGCCTCGGTGGTAAATTTTACCGTCTGTGTTATCGAAGGTCAAAGTCTTTAGGCGGAGTCGTGAGCCTGCTGCTAAATGGCTATTTCGATGATGTAGGGTACCATCCACTTCGATGATAACGTCTCTTCCTTGGGCTCTAGTTTCGTTAAGGTATATTTCGTGCTGAGTCGCCTTTAGCTCGATTTGACCACCGGCGTGTAGTGTACTTTCGTTGAGCTGAAGTTCGGATCCGCGGATCTCAATGTTCCCGCTGGCTCGGTGTATCCCATGGGATTCGAGCAAACCATCCGTATAGAGCCTTAGCATGCCAGGTGCTTTAGTTGGATCATCGGGAAAGCCAACATGCCAGTTCCCAGTCGCCTTCAATCTATCAGAAGCTATGGCTTCGATTAGGCCGCCGGCCGTTAGCCGGCCACCGTCGAGTTCGAGGGAGGAACTGCAAATGGACAATGAATCGACGGCTTGAATTCGGCCCGAGATTTTCAGCTTAGACGCCTTGAATACCAGTTTATCGGCTTGTGTAGTGTAGGCGTGGACAAGCTGGTTTTGGCTGGTCAGGCGTACTTCGCCGCGGCTGTCAATTTGGGCGGCTTGGGTAAGTTTCCCTCGTGCTGTCAAAGTCGCACGGTTGGTTCGGATAGTGCCGAAGAGAGTAAGATCCCCATTACTACCGATATCAAGATTTTCTGCTTTGATGTCACCGGTACTGCTAATCGAAGCGCCGGCTTCTTTGCTATTTATCTGAAGATTTTTTGCATAAATGCCTCCTAGGCGGGTTATATCAATAGCCCTCGAGGGGAACCTTGGTCTCGAAGACCACCTTGCTCTGATTGTAAGCTGTTTGGCTTTGAGTTTAGCATTGAGTCTAATAAAGCGCGCAGCTAGATCGACTCTATAAAGGTTCGTCCAAGTGATTTGGTCGCCCAAGGGACTCGGATTGATAACTATGGAGCCTTGATGATCAGCCTTAACACTAAGCCGTTTTTTGGGAGTGACAGAGGCACAGCCTGCAGCTAGGACAACCTGTGTGACATTGACAAAATTGCAGCCGGCCTGGCAGGTAATCCCTTGAGGGTTGGCGATAACTAAGACTGTGGGACCTTCGCTACCGGCGACCTCGAGAGGGCCTTGGAGTTGGGTAGGTCGTGAGCCTATGGCTTGTATAATAATGTAGGTGGCATGACTTGCTTGGAGGTGTGGATTAGCGGGAACTAAAACCTCACCGCCTAGCTGGGTTGAGGTGGGTTTCAGCGCATTGTTTATAATTATGCCGCGAGTGTCGACATCAAATCGCATAAATTGGTTGTAAGACCTGCGATTCGGTTCTTGAAGGGCATTGGGAGTGATAAGGGGAACCCCGTTTGGTAGTTGGATTATCGGTGGGGTTCGAGGGTCAGGTTGTGGCGGTAATATATTAGCGCTAACATTAGTCGGGGACTTTGATTCCATAGCTAGCTCCGCATGAAGTGAGGATATATATTCGTGTGTAACCAAGACCAGTGCAGGGATAGTGTTCTTCGAAACCCTTAATGAGTTATCGATTCTGTTTTCGGAACTAGTTCCGCATCTGACTTTGTTAAGCCGTTCTCGATAAATTTATAGCGGGATTCTGCGTAACGATAATATTATAGTAACGCGACGGGCGGGGTTGATTACGGGATTATCTTTTATTCTCCGACTGCGAAGAGAATCACGGCCCACAGCTTAGACACGACTATAATTATGCGCTGTGTGAACAGTGCATACATGCATTCACTTGTATGCGTGTATGTGCTCTGCCAACCAATAGCAGAGATACCTGGTTCTGTAGCGGGACCGGTGAATGAGACATCACAAAAATGACGGCAGTATCGATATTTCGAGGTGGCCGGTGGTAACTAATGAGTTGACATTATAATATTCATAGCGGATGGAAGTAGGAACTAATTAGGTGTTTGCGGTGCAACTTCTCTTTGTACTTTGACGCTAACTAGAAACCTCGAATAGTCGTCTAATCATACGCTTAATGCTAGCGATCTTAGGGGGTTGGGATCGATAGAGATCGATGCAATAACTTGATATGATACTACTATTCGGCCATCTTGGTCCTCCCCCATACTATAAGCGAGTATCGTCTTTGTGTGGAGTTTCATATCGAAAGCAACATGCTCTTTGGCTAAGTCAGGGTCCAGAAGGTTACATGTGGAATGTGGAGCTTAGCTTTGGGGAGGCTGGCAGGGGTTCGAGAAGTTGGGGTTTACGTGAGCTCTTGGCTCTCGATAAAAGAAAGTTGCCGCGGTCTTGCACGGGACGAACTTCTGTTTCGTTATCTTTTGGAAAGGAGGACACTTTGCTAGAAGAATTTCTTACACAATAGCATCTACCTCGTCGAAAAGCTTAGAATTTCCTCGTACATGCGGGTTTACACCGTTGGCCGGCTTTTTTGACTTTTCGACTCGACATTACTTCATATCGGCTGCTGACCGAGGTCGCGCGAGTGTGCTCGAATCCTTAGCTAAGCCTAGCCCCGGCGGCCTCCTTCGAAGCTATCGTCTGGCCCTGCCGTGCGTAGGGTATATAGTATTAGGATTGAAACTGCCTACTGATTCTTCATGCATACACAGCACTCTCCGGAGTGCTGTAATGCCCGTCCGATACCCTTCCTGGCCGGTATTGGCTAATTCCAGGTCATACTCTTTCTTCCTAAAGTCGTCGAGGCTGTTCCAAAATGCAACATTTTCAACACATACTCGCGCGCTTCCTAACAAAAGTGTATTCAGGACGAGAAATACTAGCCGTAACTTCTCTTGTTCCTCGATTTCATATGGAGATGTTGGTATAGCTTCAAAGACCACCGAGGATTCTATTTCTACTTCCCCTGTTCCAGAATCTCCTCCTTCGAAGCTTCACATACCGACTTTCCAAACCGGCTTTTCCCTTTACGCGAAACGTGCCCCGCGTCCGTTTCCAAAACCATGGATAAACCCCCCAACATCCTCCTTCTCTGAACCCCTAAGCGTTCACAGTACATCACTTTCCCGCCGACCTATCCACCCCCATCAGCATCAACTATACACTCCAGCCTCCTCAACCCCCAACGAAAACGCAGCAGCCGAGGCATCCGCGCGTACCACCCGTTTCCTACGCGGCTACACGAACGGTGATGACGCATTACTTATTCACGATAAGTACCTTGCCGTTGCAGATGGTGTGGGGAGTTGGAATATGCGAGAGAAAGGGTATCCGGCTTTATGGTCTCGGTTATTAGTCCACTACTTTTCCATCGGCTGCGAGCGTTTCTTCAATCGTGGTCGAAGGGGTAAGAAGAACTCTGCTTCTTCATCAACGGATTCTCCACCTCCTACACCCACGGCACCGAGTCAAGAGGATCCTGTTGATGTTCGTGTAATCCTCAATGAAGCTTTTGGTGCGGTGGTGAAGGCCACAGGTCACCTCACTCCTCCAAAGACACCTCCGCAGCCTGAGGAATCACCGTTTGGACTAGTTACTGGTCCGACATCTAAAACCCAACAGTTTCACGGAACGACGACCTTTACGGGGTGTTTGCTACATGGCGGACGGCTACACGTGGTTAGTATTGGGGATAGTCATTGTCTTGTTCTGCGGCCTTCGTCTACTACTGCCACCGCTTCTGGTGCCTCACCCGAAGGCGGCAAGGATGAGGGTAGTCGAGATGATCCGGGTTTTTTGTTAAGAACTACAGAACAGTGGCATTACTTCGATTGCCCCCGCCAGTTAGGAACAGATAGCCCAGACACACCCCTCGGCAACGCAACGGTATCCACAATCGACGTCCAAAACGGCGATATCGTCATCCTAGCTACAGACGGAATGCTAGATAACCTTTGGGAGGAAGAAGTAATCTCCATAATCCTACACACGCTCACCAAAACGTCCGCAACTGGCGCTGAAAACGATGCGTGGGGAATGGAACTCGGTCAGATTATGAAGAAAAAGGGGAAGAAGAGAGTGGAGGAAGGGGTTAATGTGGCTTTTAGAGAATACCTGGCTAAGAACGAGGACTTGTTACCTGGTGCTGAAGATCCGATTGAGGGTGGAGAGTTGATGACTGGTATTGCAGCGGAGTTGGTAAAGGCGGCGAAGGTTGTTGCCACGGATCCTTATGCAGAGAGTCCGTGGATGGAAAGGGCGATTGAAGAAGGGATTACAGCGGAAGGAGGGAAGTTGGACGATATCAGTGTCGTCGTGGGAAGGGTTGTAGGGGCATAGATGGAATATATTATTGGGGTTTCTTAGCGCTTCATTCTGGGTTATTTCACGTAGATATAAATATGGTCATCGTACGGTGAGATATCATGTTACATACAGCAATTATATTATGTCCAATATGCACAGAGAAGCGAAGAGTGTGTGCTCAAAAGACAAGCAAAAGGCAACGGGGAGAGAAAACGAGACAAGAACGCCGAACAACATGCCAGGTTTGAAATCCGACGAGGAGAAAAATGATAAAAAAACGAGCTCAAGTGAAATCTAGAAGAAAAGATAAGTCCACTGACTTCGACTTCCGCTAGCCGCTCTAGGCTACCCCCATATAAACCACCTCGCCCGAAAATCGTACAAAAACCTTCGTTTATTTCTTGCCCTTCTTCTTCCTGACGCTACCGCTAGGTGTGCTAGTGGGCGTGGCAATAGGCGTGCTCTTGGTGCTGCTCTTCGACTCCCTTGGCGAGTTAGCCTCAGCTTCAACGAGGACACCATCTTCATCGCTAACGTTTCCAGCTTTTCTCTCAACCAAACTAGTCAAAACAGCGGCAGGATTGACCGAAGTAGACTTTCCAGCTTCCTCAACCCCTTCACTAGCCAAGAACTCGCTGCGAACCTTCTCAGTCTTCTTGCCCCACCACTCAGACCATTCCTGCGATTTGATATTTTGTTCCTCGAGTTTATTCCGTAGTCGCTCGTTAGTAATGATCTCAGCTGCAGACTGGAAGATGAACTGCGCCCACTGCTGGTTCTGGTTTCCCAGGGCCATAGCGTCCTCGGCGACTTCTTTGATCTCTGCATCGATGGTTTGCTCGGCTTGTAGGAATTGTGCCCAGGTGTCATCGCCGATAGAGCCCTTTTGGAGGAGGGCTTGGAGGGGTCCCTTTGATTGACGGATTGTGATGGCCTTCTGGATTACATCTGTAGCGCGCCGGAGGAGGGCAGCACGGAGAACGGAGTCTGGGACTTTGGGAGGATTTGGAGTATCCGGGAGGTGGAGGAGGGTGAGGTAGATGTCGCGGGCCATGGAGGGGGGGAACCAGGGTTCCATTGAAGCGGCGGCTTCTGTATCATTGATAGGGCTGTTAGTGGATGTTCTTATCGATAAATACTCATTCTCCTCTAGGAATAGAATAACATACGAGCCTTCCTCTTGCGGTAGAGCGAAGAGAATGTAGCCATCGAACCGACGATGATGACCATGTAGAGAATTGGGGGTATGAAGGTCGCCAGGTTAATCATCTTGACGGCTTATCGACACAGCGATAAATTGGAGTAGTTGCAATCTTATTGTCTTTGAAGTACAGGAGTGTAGTAGCGGTATGTGTATCTTGTGATATCTGTTTAAGTCGTTAACGGTTGTAAAGTCGGTGGACTGTCAGGAGGGATGCGATGAAGAGATGAAGAAAGGATGAAATGGCCTGTTCTGCCCGCTGCTTTGTTCTTTGTCGGTGTTTTCTTCTGGGAATTGTGTCCTTTCGCCAAAGCTGCCCGGTCACGTGTGTGGTGGATGACTAAGCGGCAGGATTTCTCTGCGATTCGAGTATGAACCCTTGTCTTCCTTCAACTTCAACGACTCTTCTGCATTTGTAGCACAGCAGATATTAGTATTCAAAAGAACAAGATGGCATCGCGGCGGCATCCAGTCCAGGCAATAGCCTTCGCACCTTCCGACTCTCCAAAGCTATTCATTGCAATTGCCGAAACCATCTATGCAATAGCTGCGACGACTCACGAGACCGTCGCAACATGGAAAGCACCACCTGCTCCCGTGCAGGGAAAACATCAATCGCAAGTACCAGATGCTGCTAGTAAAATCGAAGATGTAGATGCTGCAGAAGCATTACCGGCCGATGAGACACCTGCGACAAAGGAGGAAAACACTGAATCGACAGATGTTGTTATGGCAGACTCACCGCCATCTGCTTCGGGTTCAGTAGTTGGAAAGCGGAAAAGAAGCCCATCTGCTGCATCGAATATGCCTGCAGAAGCTCTAGAATCGGTGGAGACGACTACGGATACCAAAAAGTCAGATAAGAAGACAAGGAACCAAAAGAAGAGTGAAAAGCGGAAAGCTAAGAACGCCGCAAAGCCTCCTCCACCACCTCAGCCGAACTATATTGGTCAATTGGTCCCGATACCGGATAGGAGTCTGCTCGCTGTTACAACATTGGAAGATAAGACATTGCGGTTGCTAAGCCTAGATACTCTGGAGGTCGTAAAGGAGTGGTATGTCCTCCAACATTCCCATTCCGACTAATGGCAGCTAATCATATCACAGGGTACTTCATAAACGTCCTTCAGCAATAACTCTCACACCAGCGACAATCCTAGTAGGTGACAAGTTCGGCGACGTCTTCTCCTACAAAATCCCAACTCCGTCAGAATTGGAAGAAGCCACCGAAGGCAAACTCCTCCTGGGCCACGTATCACTGCTGACGACACTCACAACCGCAACATCACCACCCCTCCATGGAAACACACAAAACGGCAGTTCGGGAGACGTAAAGAAGTACATCATAACAGCCGACAGAGACGAACACATCCGTATCACAAATTATCCGTTAACACATGCTATCCATGGGTTTTGCCTAGGTCACACGGCATTTGTAAACCGGTTACTTATTACCAAAGACAACCTGCTAGTATCTGGTGGTGGAGACGATTGGCTGGGTCTATGGGACTGGAAAGCGGGGAAGCTGCTTCAACAAGTGGATATCAAGACACCGGTTGATGCCATGCTTAATCACGAGGATGCCAAGGCTTTAACAGAGAAGTTGAGGGGGTACAATAAAAAGAGGAAGAGAAGAGAAGAAGGAGAACCCGAGGTAGATGTCACGATTGCAGTCACAGAGATTGCAGAGGTAAATGGAAGGGAGGTTGTTGTCGTTTTGGAGGGGTATGTACTCGTTCCACGTCGTCTTTTGGGAGGGATACAGGCTGATATAGTTTTCGTAGAGTACCGGCGATATTACGATATAGGTATACGAACGATGGTAAGTTGGATTTCGCAGGCTACATAAAGACCACAGGATCCGTCACTTCGTTGTCAGTCCACGGGCCCAGAATATACTTTGGAGTCGACTCAGAGGAGGGTAGCTTGGTCTCATATGCGGATATTACTGAAGAAGAGGCCATAACAAACGACTTCTTCAACGGGAAGCCATTTGAAGGACTATTAGTGGAAGAAGGAGAAATCGACGCAGTTAATGAACGGCTGTATATGGCCGAAGCATTTAGAAAGGGCTTTGGCGGGTTCATGGAGGATGATTAAGCACTATTACATTGCCAATAGCTTGGCGATTTTATGGCGTTTCCGGTGGTGAATGTACGATATGTCGAAGAATAAGGATTCTATGATAAAAGCATCCTGCCTAGGGGTTATTTTTGAGCGCTGGGAAACTCGCCGTGACCGGAGTTTATCGTATTATGTATGCCTGGGGTTCGTATTTCCTGTTGTCGGGCCTTCATCCACGTAAGCTTGATTACGTTGCCATCGCGGGGTCGTTCACAACGTCGCAGAGACTATGACAAAGATGGAAGGAAGGAAAGAAGAGGAGACAAAGCAATCTTGCCCGCTTTATGCGCTCGTCTATACAATGATATCTAGTGCTGCAATATAACAAACAAATCTGAAACTACCACGCCGCAAAAATATGCAAGATATGATGAAAAAGAGTAGAAGATAGTAATACAGAAAACCAAGGATACCATGCTCCCAAAGAATATCTCAAGCTCAATAGTACAAAAAAAGAAAAATCTGAACTCAAATAAAATGGAAATGTACTCTAGGATTGCTGCTTCACAGTTCCACAGTTACCGCAGCTCCACCACTCATTCCTAACAAACCATCCACACGAATGGCATTTCCAGGTCGACTCTCCATAAATCATGATATCCTTGTTCGGTTTTGTCGAGGAGCTACCACCAGTATTTGCAGGTATCGGGGCTCCTCGGGGGGTGGACCTATCAATGCCCTTGCCCTTTCTGATGTTCACGCTGCTAGGCCTTTCCGCCTTAAGTTTTTCAAAGTCCCTGAGCGCAACGATCTGCGCCCTCGTTTCACTGTCGTCAAGTGGCTTCGTATTCCGCTCAACCCTACATAGTGAGCATTGTAGATGGCTTTCTTCGTTGACGAACGTGCAAACGGGACAGCCCCATCCTGGTGATACCACTGGGACAGTGGATACTGAGTGACCTGGATTGACTGGCGCAGATTGCGTTCTGTGAATATTTTTTGGCGGGGACGGCGTCGTAAGATCGATTACGTTAGGCAAGCCGCGTGACGATGAGGAAGGCTGTGATTGCTGTTCCCGCTCCTTTGCCTTGAGCCTCGCTTCTTCCCTATCCGCTTCCTCCAATAGTTCTATCGCTGCACGCATGATAGCCCGTTCGTTAGCACTCTCCATATGTGCTACGCTTTCAAAGCCATGCATCTGCGCGATTTCTCGTTCAACCACATCCGCTGTAGAATGTCGAACACCGGAGCATACCCCTTCGGTTTGTGGTCGCGAAGGGGGCTGTGGTTCTCGAACTGGTCCAGAAGTTCGCCGCTTATCCTTATCCTTTTCCCACTGTCTTTTCAGTGCTGCTTCGGCTGCCGTTCCTTGAGGCGTAGCGTAAGGTGATGGGCCTTTGTTACTTGGAGGGACGGATTCTGCTCCACTCCTACCCCTCCCACCATCTCTCGGCTTCAGTGTCGAAGAACTTCCAGGCCTATCCTCAATCAACCACCGAATAGGTCCCAAAGTACCTGATCCCAATATCCTCCCCCTTCCTTGATCACCTTTCCTCCTCTTCTCAGCCGCTTCCCTCGCTTTCTTCTTGGCTTCATGATTGCTAAGACCATTGGGGACCCCACCTAACGCTTCCCCTTTGCCCATGAAGCCTTCACCAGTATAACCCGTATACTTCAATGTTTCAAGCTCCGCCTGTAAAGACCTAAACATCTTCCAAAATGTTTCATCATGAGGCCCATGCACACAATGCGTAAGCTCATGCAACATAGTCTGCACTACGCTCTCATACGGTAGAAAGACTCTAGAGTCGTAAGGTTGTCGTAATCTAAGCTGTATAATAGGAAGATTCGATGTTCCGGGAAAGGAAGTGTTTAGGCCGAGTAAATTCGTTTCCATTTCTGGGTAGAATTCGGCGAGTTTTGCGATTCGAAAGGAGTGTCGTCGCATGATGGGTTTTACGAGCGAGGCAACACGCTGTAGAGTTGAGAGAGCGTAGGGAGCATTTGGGTAGTTTGTTAGGTGGAAGAAGGTGCCTATTAAGGTGTCCGGGTCGTCGATAACGTGCGTGGTAACCATTTTGGCGGGGTGGTTGAAGCCGAGATGGCCTTGATGCGATGTATTGTGAATGGGCCGGAGAAATGTCTTGGAATAGTATTCTCAACGCCAAGATGTTTGCCGATATGTATATGGTATGGTATATCTTGTACTAGATGTATCTCCAAAGTACTCTCCGTCGTCTGCGATGCTAGCTTGGATTCCGAATCGGCCTAAGATGAAGAAGTTTAAGGGACTCCCGTCGTGACATGATCGAGATATAGGAGAGATTGATGGCGATTTGTCGGGGATTTATAAGTGGTCCAGAGGGGTGTAGAATGTGCTAGTTCGATTGGTGTACGGTGGCAGGCGACGACGACGAGGCTGTCTTACGCGTACAAGGCTGGCGGTTTGTGCTGGCGTTGGGAGGTTTCGAGGGAGGGTTGATATGTCAGCTGCGAACCGAGGCAGGGTATTGGCAGGGTTGAGGGTCTGGGACAACGCGGAAAATGCAACAAACTGACAGCGGAGACTTGCATGCCTGTGTTTAATCCAGTTTGCGGTTAATTGGGTATTCACGGTGGTTGTATATAGTACTTTTTGATACTTCCTCGCCGCTGGATGCGAGCCAAATGGGTAAGTTGTCAGCGAGTGGTGCTTGATCAAATTTGACCGCGAAAAATTCGAGGTACAAGTTTACCATCCATGCTGTAACCAAGTTTGCAAAACATAACATATGTCTGAATTCAGAATAGCAACCAGTTTCATGGATCGGAATACAAGCTGAAAAGTTCGCTTATAAAATTTACCGCGAGGTGATATTGAGAGGGCCGTTTTTCAAGGGTTTTCTGTGGGCGCGTCTTAGCTAGGATCGGTATCCGCCCAACCGTTGTACAAATCTTGTCAGGGAAGTTTAGACGAATTAACGGAGGTATGGGGTTGTATTACATTACAAGATATGCTTTTATCCTCGGTTTTGAGAGGTCCAAGGTAGCTAATATGCGAAATCAATTCTGTCCCTAGCTTGTTGTTGTATCCATTTTAGAGGTTATCACCTTGTATCAAACAGCTTGAAGGATCTGTGATGTATGCAAGGTTTGCGCTGGAAGATGTCGGCGCGAGGCTATGCCTTTTGGAATTCTGTGGCCTTATTACCATCGACCGACCGCCGCTTAACGATGCGATAATACCTTATTCACTTCTGTACCTCTGTAGCGAACATCAATAATAGATATCCTGCGGTCCGAAACAACTGAGTATATCGATATCACGAAATTTACACTAGTCCGACGTCATGGAGGCGGTAGGACTAGCGGCTTCGATCGTTGGGCTGCTAGCGGCCGGCGCCAAGTTAATTCCCTGGCTCGTCGAAATTACAAACAAAATTGCAGATGCTCCCGAATCCGTCAAGTCTGTGATGTCTGAGCTGAAGGAGACGAGCATCATTCTTGAACAAGTCCAACGCTATGTTCTCGAAACGTGGGCGGCAGCCCAAAATCGAAGGGCATTGATCCTGCTCGAGCATATTTCGGTCACCTTAACAGGCTTCGTGGTAACCTACTCTGACCTCGAAGAACACGTTGACTTTGTGCAGCCTAACGGCGAGATTTCAAAATTCGACCGAACCAAATGGCTGTTCAAAGAGAAGGATATCTTGGACGTGATACGTCGGTTACAGAACCACAAGTACTCACTTTTAACTATGCTTAATATTCTTCAATGGTAATATTGCTAGATACTCCGGAGTACGAGACCCGCGCCCGAGATATTTAAATACCCTAACGAAACCGATTTCACAGTTACTCCCTACAAGAGGCGAGAGAGCAAATGCAGCATCTAAGCCAGCTTGTTGAACGTGTTTTATCACAGGATCAACGTCTGGCGTCTCAGCTCAGACACCACAGAGGCCAAAGCTCCGCGACAGTTCTCCCGGTACCAGATAGTATATGGGCACCGTCGACTATAGGAGGAGGCTCCAGAGCACCAACGATTACTTCTGCTAAAGCGAGTAGCGCTAAGATACCTATATCCTCTCGATCATTCAACCTCAGGTCCGTCGTGAGACGGGGAAGCTCGTTCTTTAGCTTCGAGCAAGACCTACTGTCATCCTGGGTCTATAAAAGATCGGGCCTTAACTACTCAAAATCGTCTCTAACGAGCCGGGAAGGGTCGGAAAGGCACATTGCGATGTCTGCGCTCTCACAGTTAAGTTGGGCCGAAGTATCGAATATATCCGTATTCAGTCTACCGATATTTATAACGGACGTCTATAACGGGTTCCGATATAACACTGGCCCTACCGATAACGTTTCAGAGTATTCTGATGATGGGGCTACTCCACACAGCGCACCCGCAAAGCCACCACCCACCCGTCTGGACTCTAAAGCGCCTAAACTTCCCCCAAACCCTGTAACTACGGCGTCTGCCAGTACCACCGATATTTCATATACAGGTCAAAGCTTGAAAGAGGCGGATGTAAAAACGAACGCTCTAAATATCCCAGATACAACGACCAATCTCCCTCTAGAACGTGGCCGGATATCGATTGATTGGGCTCTAACAGGGGGCGAAATTTTTAGAGATCAAGCCGAACGAAAGAGGGATCGGACCTACGAACTACCTAGACGGCCGCAAGGTATGTTCATTGGGCGTGAGGATCTCTTGGCTAAAATGGAAGCACATCTCTACCCGGGGAATCTACCCCCAAAAATACCTTCTACAGGACTTGAAGACTCCAAAGCCTTAGATTCTCCAAGAGACAGACGCAAGACCTTTGCGTTCGTATTGTGGGGTGGCGTCGGGAGTGGGAAGACGAGAGTCGCCGTGGAGTATGCTTATAGAGCAGAGGGTCCTTCCGGGTCCCTGTTTGCTTCTTCAAATACGTCCGAGTCTCGATTTGGTATGATTAGTATTAACTCGCGGTATAAGTACATACTCTGGGTCGATGCAACCACCGTTGAGAGTATCCGTTCGGCATTCGTCCAGTTTGGTAAAGACCTATTATCGCAACGAATACCACCATATTCTTCGCTTACCTTCGGCCCTGTATACACACCGGACAGCTCGCATATACGGGAGGCAATCTCCTATCTCAACAACAGCTGTATGTCAAGGTTCAACCAAGCTCCGACTTTCTGCTAGCTTTTAACGAGTACTGCTGATTTTAAGAAATACTTTTACAGACCTCCCGTGGCTCATAGTATTTGATGGCGTTGACGAATTTGAACAAATAAATCGTCTGAAGGAATACTGGCCCGAAAACCCAAAGGGTTCAATTATAATCACGACTCGCGACCCGGAACTATGCACAGAGGTAAACTGGACGATCAAGTCTGGGGGACTAATTCGAGGGTCCTCGACAGCGGAACCCGCTCTCGCTTCACTAGGAGGAGTATGGGCGATTGAGGAAGTACCCGATTTAGGTATCGATTCAGCATTCGAGTTGCTGGAAACTGAAGTAGGAATGCCCTGCGGCTTTTCCAGCCTTGGGGTTGATGATACAATAGCACGCCGCAGACTTATCCAAGCGATTGGAGCAACTCCAGCTTTAATTCATGCAGCAGCTCAAGGTATAATCATTGGTAGACTGGATATAGAAACTATCTATGAGAAGGGGTATGTGGACCTTCAAATGTTTAATGAAGAGCTGCCTGGGAATAAAGACCACAGTTCGAATTCAAACATCCCAGAACTCGCGGTAACCTCGGAGCCCGAGTCACAATACACAATACTCGCCAGGAAGTGGGCTGCTGAGCTTCAACGTGCAGAAAAAACTTGGTCTGGATCCGAGGCTCCGCCTAGAGGACTACTAGATAATTATAACAGCCAGGCACCCGACAACACTATCGTAGACCTAATCACGTTCTTCGACCCCAACTTTCTGGAAGGCAGACTACTTTATCAGGCAGCAAAGCACATTTACAATACAACTGGGTCAGAAGGTTTCCGGGAACGAGATCAAAACTTAGTAACCGACTTGCGGCAATTTCGTCGAATCCTAGGAAGTTTCCCAAGGCAGTCCTCTAATTTTTATCAGCTTAATGACACTTTCAGAAGATATCTTGTATCCAGAATGGACCGGAGAGGTCAACAGAAAATCTTCGATATAGTATCGAGGGTCCTAAGCGACAATATAACCACGCATCGACTCCAAACTGTCAATTTAAGCTTCGGAGGTTTATTTACCGCGCCATCAGGGGAATGCTTCCCCCATATGAAGATACTCCGCCAATTTCTTCTCAGCCTTCTACAGCAGACACCGGTGCATTTTGAAAGGCCGCCAGCAGATGACACCGCGCTTTTGAAATCCTCCAATCTCGGTTTAGAGCCTGCCTTCCGACTTTCCGTTAGTTTCCTGACGGCGCTCAGGGAGTTTATCTGGTGAGAGCCACCGAGCACTAGCGATTTATTGATTATAATTTTAATTAAATCATTATATTTCCGCCTTTCTTTTGTAGCCCTATCGGCTCAAAACCAACATCAAGCGAACACATCGCAGAAGTCCAGGATTGCTTAACAAGTATCCAGTCTATCATATGCTTACCGAGCCTTCAAATTAAGATACACGGCGGAATTTCAACCGTATCTTATCAAAGAGCCGTATTTCGTACAATACTTGCTGCAGAGGCTGCGAAGCTTGGTAACTGGGAGGGGGCCATACACCACTATACGGAAGCGGGGAAACACTTTACAAAAATAGGTACAGTTAACGGCAACGATGAAGACGATGCCTCTCATAGGCTGGAAGACTCGAAAGAGCACTTGATGGAGCTCGACAAACACGGCAAGGCTCCTTGGCCATTGGAAAGGCTGGTGATTTTCAATGCCAAAATTGCTCGATGTAGGTACGCTTCGAGGCAAACGGGGATGCGCATGATGGCGGAGCCTGAATTAGAAGAAGAAATTGCTTCAACATGGTTTGAAGACTTAAAGCCCTCTAGTGCCGAAAGCCCTAGGGAATGGCATGGGGTTAGAACTTGGGACTACTACGAACAATACCGACGGTAAGGTGCTCTGAGAGATTTTGAACTACTGATGACGAAGCCCTGCAAATAGCTAACTAACCGCCACCCCTTTGGTATGACGCCGTAGTGGATATGCCCTTATTACACTTGGATGCATTGAAATCCAACAGGGGAGGCTTGAAGATGCCCTGGACAAAGTTAAAGAATCGGTATCTTGTTTCTCGGAATCTGAAAACACATCTGCAAAGTACTACTGCACTACTGCACACTGCTTAATGGGGTGGATATACCAAGAACTTGGAGACCATAATCTCGCAACGTAAGACGATCATTCGTAACTCCCAGCCCACAAGCAGCCCCTTTTTGAGGATTTGTTGATATTATATTAATATAAGAATTAAAAAATAAAAGATTATATACTGACACGCGGCATCACGACACGATATACACGTTCTCTAGGCATTATTTCGAAATGGTTTATAGCGACTATATCCTTCCCTTCTGGAGTCCTCTGCCTTGCTACTTTGAGATCCAGAAGAGGCTTTGCCGGCTAGAATATATGCTTTATACATCATACCGCCAACTGAATAACGCAGACAGGGAGTCATACTGGATTACCCGTTCAACTAAATCGAGGAAAATGATGATCCCATTCATACCATGGGGAAGGACCTTAGCCGATGTCTACAAGGGTATAACAGATTTCGGGATCTGGAATCTGATGTCCCCGGAGGAGACAATTCTAGATTGGTTGCCGGATGATGGCTCGGCACCTCACATAGGGCTGTCAGAATCTTCCGAGATACAAGTAATCAATTATTTACCACATAGAATTTGGAGCTAACCGGATGGATTCTTAATAGAAGATGAATTATATTAGCGTGGCAATTAATTCGGGCTCAATCGTCCTCCGTAAGGTCAATAATTGGAGCGCCTAGGCCTATTGTCCCAGATGCGGTATATCTAGTTGGATCTGTTTTGTCTCCGTGATTACTAGATCTGCTTTCAGGGTCGTCCTTTTGTGGACTGGGTGCTCTTCTCGTTCTACTTGTTCGGCATATTGGGTTCTCCCATTCGTCTCCATCATCATCATATTCCTAGGTTAGTCCGATGAGACTACGTTAGCTTACTCTCCTGGGGGGTCATAACTACCCTCGTAATGTAAAAACTCAAGCGGCATCCTACCTTCCATGTTAGTACCGGTATTGGTCCAACGCTTGCAAACTGCTCCCGTGCCAAAACCGTTTTACCAAGTCGTTTTGCTTCGTTAACCATCCACATCAAGGATACTGGATGGTCACTCGGTCCGTTTCTTTCGTCTTCGTAAATTAAATTGAACGCAAAGCCGTACTTACGAGGGAGTTGGGTATCACTAGTTTTGCCGTGAAGACCATGCTCCTGAGCTAGGAGATATCATGATATCAGCATTCCCCTAAGATCCTCCGTTTGCTCATTTAGTTACATAATACTTACCTATTACTTCTTCAACAAGCTCGTCTAATGTCACGTTGGCATCAAATGCCATTGTTCGCTGTAACCTGTAGGTACCGTCAACTTTAACACGAAGGCCGATTCGAAACTTAATACCCTTATTGTGGGCCTGGCGAGCCTCGGGTCTCTCTAATTGATGCTGCCGAAATGTTGGATAGTCGGTGACATAAGCGGTTTGCTTAAGGCCCCATAGTTTGACGACTTGATATACGGGTGTCTGGTAATATGTTGTTTCGATATGCCCTCCACCGTACTGAAAGGTTGGGGGCGGGTGGCGGTTTTTCGGTGGAAACCCTAGAGTTATCCAACAGTGAGTGTTGACTTGATCGGAGGGATTCTGTGCCCCAGACATTTTAGCTTTATTTCTATTGTCAGAATACCTCGTCACCAAAATATAGGAGTATCTAGCAGTATGGTGCTTAAGAATCAGATTGTGTGAGTTTCGATTGGTCTCGTAAACCAGCCTCCACGAAGCATACAACGATCGTCATCTTGAATTTATAGGTACGGAAACCGGAATTCGCTGCATCTCTGAAACTATTTATTTTTTAGAGAAACTACGTTGTTCGAAAATTGCTGAATTCGTGAAACAGTATTTAAGTTTTTCGTATACAAGGGAATAAATCTGTCCCAAAAGTTTCAAAGATTTCTTGAGCGCCTAATCAATAATACAACAAAGTGAGATGAGGTATGCTGGAGCGACGGAGAAAGTGTGCAGATACTGATACAAGCTGAAGTACGACCACAAGCCCACACCTGGCTTTGTAGTATGATGTATACCTACTTAGTCTCGTTCCCAGTACCTACTGAATGAACACTAACTATGACCCGAAACTCACGCAGTCACGATTCGTGACATTACATAGCTATATAGGCAAATACCCTAATCTTAATAGGCTAAATGCGATCGATTAATAGTGACAAAGAAACCTAACTATACTTGGATCGGACTCATAGGCGTCTACCAGGCATGATATTTAGCTTCGGAGTAGCTCAAATTAACGTTGCCAAAAGCGCAAGCCTTCTTCCAGGGTATGGGCGCGGTTAACGGCTCAAATTAATAAAAGGACTATTAGCCCCGAATTCTGACTAAGGCAACCGGCTGGTCGAACTTGGATCCCAAGCTATCAGTCAATCCCCCACGAAGTCCCATGGAGTGACTCTTAACTTTAGTTAGAAGGTAATTCTAATATACATGCTGCTAAATTGATTAGCAAACAACGTTATAGCATCAACGAAAAATTAGGGTCTGTGCTTAAGCGTTTATGAAGACAATTTATCCGGAATCTTTCCCTACGTGGCCCCAAAATGAAGCAAGGTCAAATGTATATATTACACCCGCATTGGACCGTCTCCAGAACCGTTCGCGCGTTAATGTTGGGTCATGTTTAATATTTTGCTAGTTGTATAGATACACGCCCGCATCTCTACCCGCGAAAACGGTGCCGCTACGGAAGCCAAAAACAATGGCGCGTTCTACCCCACCAGAAGTACAAGACCTCATATTAGAGGCTGCCGATAATTCCCAATACCCAACTCTTCGACTGGTGTGCAAAAGTTGGGATACGACTATTTTAAGAATATTCAAGAAGCAGTACCGGGAACTCCCTAATACAGACGAATCGGATATCAAAAAATACTTCGGTAGGGCATATGCCGCACCGGGCGAGAGCTTGACGCCCTTTTTAGTCCATAAAGCAGTTTGCGAATTCACAGGGTACGCACGGATCAAGGAGGATTGGTCTCAAACGGAAAACATCTACCAGATCGATACGGATTTCGAATCGGGAGAGGATCCAGCGGTTATCGCGGAAACCCTCAGGCTCAAAGCATGCGCAGACGACCCCGTCTTCATACGGGATACCAGCAAACCCCATGATATCCGCTACCCGATATATCTTGGCTGGGTAGCGGGCGACCCCGCATCTGTAGCCCTAGCCGGCCAGGGCGGATCCAGCGGGCACAGTTTTATCGCCACCAAAAACAATATCCAGGATTATAGAGACAGAGTCTCTCTCAAGGGCCACAACACAATGAAGATAGCCGAATTCGTCAGCCTGTACTTCCAGTATACGAAACGCGACGAGCGTTACCCGCCGCAAAGAGGGAAGGGCGGCAAGTTCGTTGTGCATACTGGGATGTGGGCCCCGTTTTACGCAGATGCTACGGCGGAGGCCATGGAGGCAGTGAAACGTATCGATATCAAGATTGTGTATATGGAATAGTGGCGGCTAGGTCCATATACGCGACCGTTACTTTAGACAGAGTCCCTGGCCACATGCAGCGCTGCTTTCATGGTGACGCTATTGGTGGAACGTGGGTATTTAAAACGTTGGAGCTTTCGTGTACACTAGCTATTCACTGTATTGATAATTCCAAATATTAGTGCAGAAGGGAAATGCTCTGGGTTAGAACGTACACTTACATTAAGCTTGCTCGCTCCATGGATCCAGCCAATCTAAAGTGTTAAACTTGGCTAGCCTTTCCCAAACCAGTGCTAACGTTGTTAATGCAGTTATAGTCGTGAATCACCCGGCTATCAATGAAGTTCGGATAAGCATGCTAGCACCCCTTCTCTAGAGAGGATATACGTGTCGCATGAAATCAAGAAACTATCAACAGCGATACCCTCGCTCACCAGAAGCGCGTATCTTACGACCTAAAAAGAAGAATCTAGTTAATCAGAGCCACGCGACATTTCATTCCTTACGTAGTAGTCGACCCCTTCAATGCAGCATCGCTGTGTTGTAGTGTTGTATCTTGCTAGCGCTTCCTTTTTGGGCACAACGGCAGGGTTGTTCAAGACGGCACTTGATTGGGCAATGAATTCAGCGAGGGATGGAGGCGAGGCCAAAACCGCAGTAGAGAACCATGTCTTCTGTGATCTGTACCCCGAAATCTGCATAGTCCCGAAGTCAAATCTGCACAGCCATCATGCACGATATGGAAACAATTCCCTTATAAAACTAGGTCTGCGCTGTCGAGCTTGATATCGGGCACGACAGACGCGGAAGCTGACGACCAACGACTTTTATTCCGGACAGCTGACGGATGCACTCTTGCGCATTGCGGATGTATCCGTAGGGATTCTCAGGATGGCTGACGTTCGAGATATCGATGTTCAAATCGAGAGCTATGCCATTGATCACGGAAGTGCCGAATCCCTTACCATCAATTTCACTCCCATACTTCGCGCGGGATCCGAGCTGAGTCTCCCTGAAACGCAAACGTCGGAAGCCCTATACGCGGATTACTACGACTACATCTGCAAGGTCGTCCACCAACATCCGGATATCGATGCGTTAAAGTGCTATTTGGAGCGCCAGGGCGACGCAGAGGAAGACAAGACAACAAATGTTTATTTCGTCGACTTCGTATCTTCAAATGGGAGTTTGTGGCAGCCCATAATCCATGGCGCTTGTTCTAACGCAGAGGAAGTCCAGACTATGCTGGACGAACAAGACGATGTGGCCGAACTACGGCTTATCGTTGTATCCCACGACAAGGAAATTGACCGAGGGATTCTGAAAACGATTGGATACGAGCTCGACATAGATCCTCGGCTGTTCATCGAGCATATGGGAACACTATTCCCGAAGGCTTCGACATATTTTGCTACCCCATACCTCCCATCCGAGGCAGCAAAGTCACCAATTGAGATACATTTTGGAGGAGGGAAGAGTACTGCGGCTCTGTTAGAACCTGGCAAGGCCAGGGTAAGAACAAACACAGGTTTGACCTCTCTATAGAAAGGAGGTTGAGATTAATGTACTGCATACTTACCAGTTATAGTGCTTGTGCTCATCGATTCACCGGCCGAGAACCTGGAAGCCGCACTACGAGACTTTGAACGCCCAACTATTAGAAAGCCGCAAATGTCATCTGTATCACTTGCTGTTCCATCTCGAATGAATCTTACATACAGGTATCTTCGAAGACTGTCAGAATTTCGAGCTGAAGAAATCAACCTTTCATGCCAGCATCCAATATATTTGATTCTGCCGTTGCTTCATCTCTGCGCCCTAGAAACATCGATGTTACTCACATGGGCAGAAGAAAAGCTATATGAGCGACGGTTACCGCACAACTTGGCGGAAAGAGATCCATACAACGCATATATTACGAGCGAAGGTTTTCAGCAGGAGATATTCACCACAACGACATCCCTCAAGACGCATATGAGAGCCCCTTGGCTAAATACAAGGACCGAGACGGTTGTTTGTGTCGAAGAAAAATTGGATTGTGCGTTTCAAGATCTAGATTTTCTCAGGGACAAGGCAGCCTTGGTTCAACAAGCGGTCACGGATGCTCTCAATAGAGAAGCTGCTACCGAATCTATCAACGAAGCCAAACAGTCTATTGCTCAAAGCGAGAGTGTCAACAAATTGACGAGACTCGCATTCGTTTTTGTGCCACTGACATTCGCGGCATCATTATTTGGAATGAACATCAGGGAATGGCAAGCAGATGATAAAGTACCCCAATTAAGGTCATTCATCATTGTGTCTGTGGCGATAGCCTTGACAACCATGCTAGTTGCCGGAATATCTAGTTTGGTGTCTAAGGTGATTAAGAGAAGATGGGAGAGTTCCAAGACTCTACGGTCAGCATATAATTGCTCATTGCTTCTTGGGTTATTCTATTCTGTCTTTGCTTTTTCTCACGATAAAATTACGAATAGGAGGATGTCTGTATCGTTGTTTGATATGGGAGAGCAACATCATGACTTAGGTGACTTTGAGTGGCTGGTGGAAAACGGGTATTGGTTTGGAAAATGGTGGTATAGGTTAGCTAGGGCGGCTTACCGGCGAGCCGTTCTCAAGAGCGAGACAAAAGAGAGTAAACTAGCTGAGAAGATGGTCTAGAGCGCCTTCAATCCTTACTTCGCCTCGGCATAGACGAAGAGTACTATATTAATAACATCAAGGAGCTATGGACTTATCAACCCTCCCATTCCCCACCGTGTTCCAGGCTCTGGAACATCCACCAAAGCGTTCCCTACTAAATCAACCATCCATCCCAAAGGATCGATCCAGCATCTGTACCACTTGATTATATCGTCTAGAACACCTGGGATTGCCCAAGAACCGCGGTTTCTTGGAGCCCAACCGTGAGCGATTCAGTTGAACTCGTGTGTGTCCAAAAATTGTTCGGCGTACCCTACCATCTTTTGCGTATACTTCATCTCCGTAACAAGTTGGGATAGTACAAGACGCCACGAGGTTGCGACTTTCTCCCTCGCTTCTGACTTGATCTTGATTGTTTTACTTCGATAGCTCACTCGTGCCGAGTTGATCATGAACGTGAGGGCCACCAAATTCCTGTCCTGAGGCACTAGGTTGGGTAGTCCTATATCACCTACGGTCGCCGTGAGCAGGCCTCCCGAATCCAATCCAATTAATTCGTCGACTTTCTTCGCGACATGTGACATTCTGTTTCTCGCCCTCGTGGTAGTTGACACTACCTCGCTTAGACGAGCTGAAATACTATTGGCCTGCTCGAGGTCCTGGCACTTCCAACTCGCCAACTCCGCTGCGGCTTCGGTAGAGAGTCCCTCGTCGGAGCAGACCACGGGATAGTTCTGCTCCAAGATCGCTAGCCTTTCTTCGAAAGATTCCAACACGTGCATCAACGTATCGATGAGGTAAGTTAATGATCTGCCATGTATGTAGCCGGCGACGATACTCTGTCACCTTCACCTCCTACTGGGCAATCGGTTCCCCTGATTCGCTTTAATATATCGATGAGGGTGCCGACTCGTTTTATGATAGGGAGTTCTTGGTCATACCAGTTCCTGTACCACTTTATGGTGTCCCCGCGGTAGGTTATTATAATCGCGCTTGATGGCTGTATCGTGAAGGCGCTGAATAAGGATAGAGAAACCCAGATGGCAACGTAGGCCCTGATAAAGGAATGGGTCTGTGGCCTCATATGAGCACGTGTGCGTCACGCGATCGATGTAGCCTCGATTGCGGGAGCGAGGTTCCAAAGATACCAACCATTCATACGATTCGGAACGCCTATGCTTAACTTATTTGTGTATACGAGCATCCCCTTCCGCGGGCATGTGTCCGTCGAAACAAGCTCATCACCGAGAGCTGTTTGAGCAGGTTCTGGTAGTGTTAGTGAACCTCCTACTACTATAAGGTTCTGGCACCCGGGTTCGGAGTGCGAAATGCGTTGTCGCCTTGTAACCGGCCCATAGCCTGTTGCACTTTTGAAGTCACGTGCCAACATCGCCATGGTCAGGTCAGGTTGGCAGTGCATACTCATGCATCTGCATGCGTTCCAAGGCTGTTCGATTTGAAACCGTCTAGCCTTGACTCCTTTAGAAGCCCTCCAGGTCTCATTCTCTTACAACTCCAATTCCCCTAAATATTTTTTTCTCAAATCCTAGCACCAACCTTTAGTTCAACAGATCGACGGCCTCGAAGATGAGTGGGTGAGATCGCTGGCTATACCTCTCTAGTGCAGACCGGCGTCGCTTGGTGCGACTAATGCTAATGTTGAGTTGGGTTTATAGGACTTTTCGCGACCCTTGGGAAGGAGCGAAGGAGCGGTTTAAGGAGGGTTTGACGAACGAAGAAAAAGCGCAATTCAACAATGTTAAGCCAGAGGAAGTACTCTACGCCGCAAGCGCTGCTCAAAAGAAAGTCCAGGCGGACAGTAAGGCATGGTATATGGCTTCAAAGTTAATGCCATTGATAGACGCTATCCAGCAATATAGCGCGGCGCTTGATGTGATATCCAACGCTGAGCCTGGGATCCTTTGTCCCTTATGGGGAGGGATGCGAGTGGTACTTACAGTAAGCCACCGAGCTCTCGCTCAAGAACATTCGCTACAAACTAATACCAATGCGCCGCCAAGATTGCGGGATCTTTTGGCAAATACCACGATAAACTTCTTGATATGTTCGAAAGAATCGGAGATGTTTTGCCGCGCTTTAGTTCATACGCAAAATTATTCCCTACAGAGGCGTATCTCCTACATGCCTTGTCTTTGGTGTATTTGGACATCTTACAGTTTTGTACCGCTGCGAAACGAGTCTTTCTGGAAGCAAGAAACCAGCACGGAAATAGTAACGTCACCCAAATTTGACCCTAACATCAGGCTCTTGCTGCGAAGATCCCGACACTAACACAGCCCTATTTTACGGGTTATTTTAGAATCACACAAATTTTTCTCTCCAAGCCTCAGAGTAATAATGAAGGTTTTGTGGAAGCCGTTCGAGAGCCAATTCGGACATTTCATGGACAGCTTCCGAAAACATAGGGCGAATGTTGAAAAAGAGGCAGGATTAGCCCATATGATTGAAGCCTCCAGGGAACGCGAAGCCCAAGCCCAAGAAAGAGAGCTTCAACGAGCTGAACGCAGTATCGCCCTCCAAGAACGACTTGCAGAGGAACAAAGACGGAAAAGTAAGTCTAAGAACCTTTGAAACTGGGAGATATACTAACATAGTACTTATTGTTAGAAGTGAGATGGGACCTTATACTTTCAAGACTCTGCCCTTACAAATATGATAAAAAAATGCAAACTTCTCAAGCCCTACGGCACGCTGGGACCTGTACCTGGATTAAAGACTGTGACGTTTATAAATCGTGGAGTAGTTCGCCCCAGTCGGCCGTTGTGTGGGTTCACGGGAAAGGTACGTATTTTAACCGTAGTTCTCCGCCTGATACGGAGGTATTCAGCTAAATCGTCAAAAAAATATTGAGCTGGCTCTGGAAAAACGATCCTAAGGTAAGAAGACTCGGCGCATTAGAACAGATCCCTAAAAGCTAACGACAATATATTTGGGTGTTCGGTCCAGTGGCTGGGTATACCAGAACCAAATAGAATTGACAAGAAATGAAGGCAAAACCGTCGTGCTTTCCTATCTCTGCGAATTCAGAGAAGATAGATCTTTATCATCAGGAGCTATCATCGAGGGGTTGATAAAACAAATAATTCTATATTTAGGTCAGGCTAGGACACCAGATAGCCTCCTTGAAGAGCTAGAGTTAGCGCTTCAGAGTAGTAAATCCCTCGACTTTGACCGAGCATCCGAGCTATTCTTTTCATTTGCGCGGACCTATCGCAAGATACATATAGTTCTCGATGGCGTCAACGAATGTGACAGCCACTCCAGAGAAGATATTGTTAAGTGGATCACTCGGGCTCGTTTATTCCCTGACACACAGATTTCGATCTATATTTCAAGCCGCAATGATATCGAGATAAAGCGCTGGTTACAGCGTTACCCGAGTATTTCGCTAAAAGATATACAGCCTGTCAGGGATTTGCGGACATACATTGTCGAACAAGTGAATCTGCTGAAAGCAAAGGGGGATCTAAAGCTAAATACACCAAAGCTCTACGAAAAGGTTATAGAGAAGCTTCTGGCCAAAGCCGATGGAATGTATGAGCCGTTTGTTGGTTTCTCTCCCTATCATTATTGTCTACTTCGCTGACATGGCCTTTGTTTCATCGGCGGAACCAGGTTTCTTTGGGTTTCCTTACAATTGAAAGTAGGCAGGTCCAAGCCCAAACTACCAGCCTAGAGATTCCCACCCTTTATCGCTTCAATTAGTACTACATTTCAGCTAAAATAAGACCAGAATATCTGCGATTGCGCCACGGACTCGGAAGTCGAGGAAGCACTCGACCATTTACCAACCGGACTTTACGAAACTTATGAACGTAGTCTTTGCCGAGTTTTTGTTGACTGTGGGGACCCTCAAGCTCGGGAAACGTCCGGTAGAGTCTACAACTGGATATACCACGCGAAAAGACCTCTCACGATTTCCGAGATTACGGAAGCTATATCTATCAATAGTGGGGACAAGCACCTTAACAGGAGTAAAATTGCAGCCGTTGGCTTGAGATGGAAAATTATAAAACGATGCGGCAACCTCCTTGAGTATGATGAAGTTGAAGAGACCGTTACATTTTTCCACTATACTCTCAAGCAGTACATTACTGAGCTGGCACAAACGCACCACAAAGAAAACCCACTTTCCGACAATGTCAACAGACTTATAATTGCCGATGTTGCAAGTTCCATCTGTTCATCCGGGACGGTCCTAGCAGGCATATGCGTTGCCTATCTTTCATTCTCGGATTTCGAAACTGCTGTTGTACCTTTCCACAAGTCCACACTCGACGAGAATATGCAAATAATTCAGAAATACACTTCAAATTTTATCACGGCGGATTTACCGAACAATGTCACAGGGAAAGGGCTTCAATCTATACTGCGAGGATTCCGCCTGATAAATGGATTCTTTGGAGATGGGGAGACATCTTCACCGAAAATTGATTTTTCAAGATACATATATTTCCCTCGGCGGCCATCAGAATCTATTCTCGCCCAATATAAGCTATTAGAATACGTTAGGACATACTGGCTTCAACATTGCCGTGCACTAGGCGCTGCAATACTCTATGACGAAAAGCCACTATCCCAGAAATTCATCAAGCTGTGTTTCGAACGGGAGCCTTTATTCGACATCCTTCCCTGGGGAAAACGGTACTCACAGGGTTCCTACCCATATACAGATTCTTTCGTATGGGCTATCGAGAATGACCATTCCCTCCTCTTAAAGCTAATAGAGACGAGGAGCAACTTGGCACAGTGGACGTATTATCGACATCTTAAACTGCAAGGCGGTGCCACACCAGCCCACATTGCAGCTTCTCATCCCACGATCGGCACCCTAGAGACCTTGTGTAGGGTACCAGCGACGGACCACGACCGTAGCTACCTCCAAACGATAGATTCCTTGGACCGAAATCTACTACATATCGCTGTGCTTAACCGATCGATCGAGGTTGCAAAGTACCTTTTTTCCTGTGCCGTGGATAGAGCATGGTGGAATCGTCAAGACATCTACGGGAACACACCTTTTGACTATACCATCGAATTGCGCGATATCAGCACCCTCACTTTGATAGCCAGTAACAGAGGCGACATATCGCATCCAAGATCTCTTGCCTCCCCGGGCTGGTCGATAAACGGCGAAGCCGCTCCCAAACTGGAGAAACTATTTTCTTTGATTTGCTCCGCCAATTCAGATTTGTGGCACCAGTTTTCGGGCCTATTTGGACATTGGATCGAAAACTCGGCCGTCGACAACGTGTATATCATAGAAGGCTTAAAAAATATTTTAGAAACTCAGGATACCGTCCTCTTGACGCTAGTCTTTGCATCGCTACCACAGCGGTATGCTACAGGGTCGGAATCGAGGCTTTTGATTATGCAAGGCATATTGCTCGCGCTCCAAATGGGAGACGGTAGTGGAGCCCGACAACTGTTCGACCGATATCCGGAGCTATCATTCCGGGTTATCTTTAACGAATACTATTCTAGAACTCCAATAAACCATGAGGAGATGGAGCTCATCGCTATACTCGGTCCATCTCCTAAGGCCGTACCACTTCTCTTGGACCACTACCTTAATAATAGCGTACCGAATTTCGATAAATTTGAGCTTGTACTGCCGAGAGGTGTCGACTTCGGGGACGTCGACGCCAAAACCTTCTTAACAGCATTGGTCACATTGGACGTCCCAGCTTTCAAGGCCACCGTCCAACAAATTGTGTCGAAACGCCAACATTTCACTGGGCAACTGTTGGAGTATTTTTGGCAAAACCTTTCCATATTGCTCTACATACATTACGTGCACCCCTACGTCTCCATTAGCCCAGACTCATTTGAGAGCTACCAGATACCAGCAAAGAGTACTTTAATCGAAATAGCAGCCGCTATTTTTCCGTTGGCTTCTTTGTCTCGAGCCTTATTCGAACCCAAACCCGGACCTCAGGGTATTTATCTCCTAGGAATATTTGCGACCCTACTACACATAATCGTTAAGGATAATGGGCCGCAATTTCTAACCTGGGACCAGTTATGGCAACCCGGCCTCCTCACCTTTGCAAGCCTCGAAAAGTTTAGGCAAGAACAAATGGTGTTGCTCTCACTTATCGGCAGGATTGCGAATTCTTTGGCACCTGGGGAGCTCGGCTGCATCTTGATAGAAGGTGGGGTAGAGACAATATCGTATCCGGATCTATCGCGTCATATCCAGCAGAGAGTTGAAAAAAATGGCATTAAGATACCGGATGGCTACCTTACGCCCATTGCGTGTTGGGCGAACTCTATACCAGGGCTGCATCCTATCAATCTTGTGGCCAGCTTAGGGAACCTGGCCTCTTTCTTTACGGCTATACATGACATATACCTGCATATGTTTGTTTCAAGGCCACCAGGAGCCGACAGTATTGGGGTCATAGACGGTGATAAATTTATCCAATATACTGATAGACTGGATGTCACCTTCAGTCAAATCCTTCAGAAAGCCGAGTTTACGGAAGACCTAAAGGACAAGATTCTTAAATACTGCGTATCTCTGATACAAGGCTGTTGCCCATTGATGCCCTGCGTCCTTTCGATATTACTCGACAAGTATTTTCCCCAGGATAGTCCGATGAAGATAAAGTTTGGTTTCATGGGTTTAAACTACGGCGCCGACGTCGATATCCTTCAAACATCGATAGAGCACGTGTCAAAATGGATAATTCGCCAACATGCCAGTATGGAAGTGTATTTGAGGTGTTATCACTGTCTACTAAATTTGCTAGCTGCCGGAGCGAACCCAATGCTCAAGTTGTCTTCATCCGGTAATTCTGAATCTGCTTTCGACATAATAGAAGGATCCTTTAACCTCCCCCAAACTCTAAAATCTTCAATTTTAGAGTTATTTAGGAGGAAAGAGGACCAGATGTTTTACCTGCACGTCAAGTCGGCGATGGAAGATTTCGGGAAGACCCTCATCGAAGATAAGAAGAAGGGCCTCGATTCCAGGAACGGAACCCAGGCAGAGGACGAGCCAATGCTTTATTGACGGACAGACCGCGTCTCGTAAACTAGCCGTTAACGAAACAGGACAGACAGACCGAAATCATCTTAGTAACCGATGTTGACCTTATCCCTGTAATACAACGTCTATATATTCTCATTTTTTGATATTTTTTCTATGCTTTATTCGGGTCTCTTTTCTCTACCTTTTCCAGAACTGCGCAACCCATCGAGAACTCTTCAGATTTCGTACCACATTCACAGCGGCTCGGGATGGACGGACGCATCGGCTTCCAGCTACCTCCTCCGCCAAGATATTTAGGGTTTGTGTACAAACTCCGAATAAGCGACCATTTATTCAGAGACTCGTTAGAGAACCAAATTTGCTAAAGAAATGTATGTTAATATAAAACTCAGCGTTGATTGTCAGCCAAGTATTGGAGTCCAGCATACCGCTCGCGAGACCAACTTAACCCTTCTAAAGCAATTTAGTAAGAGCTAGGGTAGCCTCGTAACCGGACCTTTTCGAACCCAATGTGAATTCCAGCCTTTCCATTCTTGCCAAATCTTTACTGATGTGTTACTTATAGTTGCTAAATTTGGTTTCAGTGCGGAGAATATCCCACAGAATTTGTCTATGGATTCGAGATTCTCCGAGTTACCACTAAACCTCATCCAAAGGACTTTCGTATTGTAAACGTAGCACTGACAAGACATTGACATTCAACAATAAGCTCTCTATTTCTACAACGTAATATTGCCTAATGAGTTAGATAACCAAAGTCGCCTTGATTATACAGTCACCCTCGCAGAAGGCCGTACAGGTCTAACATTCAAGTATCTATCGTCAAAGAACACCCGGTTCCGCCGATATAGGCCCCTTCTTATCTCTCTTAGGTCATCTGGCAGGTCTTGCACCGACTCGTAAACTTCAGCGCATTCGTCCCGCCTTATTCGCCACATAATCAATGCCTCCGCCTGTTCTTCTAATTCCCTTTTCATCACACTATCTGTCTCATTCGAACATCTACGGTCAATGGTTTCGTAAATGGCATTCAGCATTCCAAAAAACGTTGGAACTCTGAGATTTGCTAGAACGCCACGAAAGCCGAACTCAGGCGGTGGTTTCCCAATTTTAGGGGGAATCTCAGGGGACTGTGGCCCATCTACGTCAAAGTAGAAAATATGGTCGGGTATCAGTATTATCTGCCATGGTTGAAACCGCAAAACCGTCCTTGTAGCTTGTAGGTATTTGCACCTCTTAAGATTCCGTCGCACCAATGCGCTGACTTCCCTAGGGAATATATAGTCGTCAACGTAATCGAATCTTGCAATCCGGTGGTAAAACGAAAATCTATCGTTCGCTATTACCATAGCAGCTTGTTCTAAGTATCTTTTAGGGACTAGAACTTCAAGCGGGTCGCGAGGGTGTGTTGGAACGGAATTACAGGCAAGCGCTTCCAGTCCCCAAACTACGAATGGGATTTTGGCTGATATAAGGCAGTGTAGAATATGCAACCGGCCTATTGCTTCTAAGCGGGTCATGGTGGGTGCTGTTGATTTAATGTTCCAAGGCGATACCATAGTGGCGGCTTCAAACCGAGGTAAAATGTCAGCTTGTCTCCGATTAGAAGAGTCGGTGTCCGAATTCTGGTGCTGAAGAGAGATATTTCGGACAACGGACGCTATAGTTCTGGGGACTTTAGTGATGAAACGACCAACCCGTTCCAGAGTGATGATAGATAAAGGTTGCAACTTTGACTTAGTGATCTGCTGGCCACCCGTGGGCCCCCTTTGCCCCAACCATCGATTAAGTCCCATAACTTAAGTTCCTATATATAACTCCGTATCCCGAAATCGTGAAAACATCAAGATTGGCTTTGTTATTATAAAGTGAACGAACTTCTTCCTATACCTCGAGATATGGTTTGGCCGATTCTTAACACCACTTTGCTCTCAAATATATAGTTTCAGACTTTGAGGTTCGGGGTGAGGTACATGCATACAGCGGTCCTTTAGCTACATTTTGTTTCAGGATATTCGAATCTACCAGCAACAATGAAGTCATGAACTACGCATTATGGCTTAAGGGCCCAGATGAGAATACTCTCCACATATTTTTCTATCCTACCTTCCTGTATTTAGAATCAAATACCGTATCATATCCGGGCTAAAAAATCGTAAAGGCTCCTAGCTGACAATAAACAAACAGTCTTGATTAGCAGCTAAATCAAGCATCATAACAGAGAGCATCGCCCTAAGCATTCGATCAATCTACAACATCACCAATCATTCGAAAGAACTTGACAGAAATAGTTCGTAGAGTATCCCAGCGGCCCACCGCCTACCCTATTCCGTGTATTAATTGTTATTACCGTAGACTCTAAAGCCTCCCAGGTCACCACTTTGCCGCGAATCGACGAGACGATATTGCATCCCTCAAGCAGCCCCAACCAGAAAGGTTCTGTCGATATGGACCACCATAGCCACCGCGTCAATCAATTCCTTTTTTCTCTGTTAACGTCTATCACCGTTACTTTTGTCTTTGCCGAAGCTGTTCAATATACTGTTGGTCGTGATCAATTGAGCGGCCTCGCTAAACAGTTCTTAGTGAACAACACGTTGTTCACTACAATGCTTGGGCTCTTGAACATCCCATTCCCGAAACTCGGACCCCTCCAGCTCTTCCCTATGGCCCTCTTTGTTACGATCGTTCAACTTTGGGCCGCACCTTTAGACATTGGGAAAGGTGTTCTCAACCCGTGGGGATAATCTAGAGTTAGTGAGGGTTCAAATCTGTAATCCAGAGGAGTAAAATCATGCCTTATATTAGCCAACATCTTGTAGAAAGACCCTAATCCAGGAGCAAGCTATAGAGTACCCCATCTATTAATCCTATCCAACCGATTTGCTTTAGCTGCGGAGCAGTGTCACCTTCACGAAACCACGCAGAATCGCCCTTCCCAATACACAACCACCAGCCCATTCTTTCGACCCCCTATCTCTAGCTGAACAGATTACAAACAAAGCGAACATAGTTCTAAGTTATCCAAGCCTTAACTGTTTACCGCAAATTCCGATTATCGTGTGTCTTACTAGAGTCCAGCTCAGTTTAAAACCTGCATTTCTCGAGCGGATGTCTCGCACGCAACGAGTCTTCAAGACCCATGTTTACTCATAAATGACAATTTTGGCACGGATTGGGTCGTGCCAGATAGAAACCCACAACTTCTCGTTCATGTTGCAACTATTTCGAATCCAAGTCGTGATGAACAGCACGAGCACCCAGCGAGAATTTGAGGCCAGCGACGTCAAGTAAATCTCAAAATAATCAACTTTGTAGCCCGTGCAGTAGCATTTCTGGAAATCATTTCACTCAGAAAGTAAATCATTGAGCCAGATCTTCATTCCCTTGCTCCATATACAGATAGCGCCGAGGGCCTTGCCTCGGATGGCCTACACACCAATTTAACCGAGTTAGTGTCTCTTCCTATTACCCTTATTAATCAGGAGAATACACCGCAAAGCCCAACAGAAGTCTAGTTACGAGACTAGCAAAACCCAGGGACAGGGCACCCGCCTAGTTGATCAACAGTTACACGCTTGCCTCAATATCGCAAGTTGTAGAATACATAGAATATCATTTCAGTCACCTATTGACGTTCGAAAACCTCACAGGTTTACACCAACGCTTAAGCGCCCTGCATACGCGTGTTAACGTGTTAAGGTAATAGTTCATAACTCATCAATTCGTAGCTCCGGACATCCGGATTCTATAATCTGTCTAAGTACAAAGCTAAAGCTTCTGTAGCTTGTAAAGTATACCTAGTACCACTCATCTCACCTCACCTCACCAGGCACTGTGAAGGGTTTTATTCCTGCGAGCGTCTGGGACCACCACGGAAAGTCTGCGTTTAATTTGCCAAATCGCTGTTCATCTGGGCCTCAGCGACAGCAGCGCGTCTGGCCTTTTTAGCGAAAGCCCCTCTCTTCATCTTTTTACCCTCTGCCTTCTTCTTCTTTTTAGCGACTTCCTTTGCAATCTTCAGCTTCTTTCCTTCTTTCATAATGTGATCGTGGGCCTTTCCAATCTTTCCAGAGTGTGTTTTCTCTTCCTTTTTTACGCTATTCATAGCACGGTCAAGATCAGCTCCGCTAAGGGCGGGTACCGCTTCCCTCTCCGTTTCTTCCCCTTTTTCGTTGGTAACATTGCGCTTTTCAAGCATCTCTCCTGTGATCTCGGTGGGGCTACGCTTCTTATAGTAGGCGCTATTACCGTAGTTGACAGTTGGAGGTGCTGCGTAATCGGCCTTTTCGACTGGCTTGTCGATAACGTAGACGTATGGTTCCGGTTTTGGCTCGCCTGCCGGTGGTTCTGGGACGGGATCCGGGGCTTGGTCCGTGATGTGGATTGGAAGACACCCGCCGAATGGACCGTTCCTAGTGAATCACTTAGCACACTACTGCATAATAAGGTGTGAAAACTTAGTTAACTTACTTTGCCGTGTTCTCAATTCTTATTATGCAAATGTTTTTCATGTTGCCGGACTGGCCGTAACACTTCAGTGACTTTGGTACTCTCCATTTAATGGTGTGAAGTTGGCCGACTGTATCCCAACGAACAGATTCGGGCCCGTTCGCGCCCAGTGAGTCAAACTCGCTGTTGTCTCTCCAGCCCCAGGGGTAGTTTCCATCACCGTTAGGGTCAATGTTGACCCTAAATGGACCAGCGCCATCGGCGTTTACTTGAAGGATCCAAATGGTGATGTACCCATCTTGGGTATTACCGGCAAGCGAGACCCTGGCAATAATTCCAGCGTCGACTTGCTTTTTAGTCTCCCACCAAGTTTGAACATAGGCGCGACGCTCTGCACTCGTTCCGATAGGCGTTTTCCTAGCCCACCAGTCTCCTGGAACCTTTCCGTGGAGATCTCTCCAGTATAGATCGATGGTTTGCAGGGTGACACCGCAGTGTTGTCCAAAGTAGCTGCGTGCGGCAGGCCAATTAGGGATTGCCGGGTCGCTGAAAATAGTGCACTGGTTCTCGCTCTGCCAGTTCGTGATGTCGTTACCCATGCCGTCGGAGTTCCATAAGGAGAGGAGCCCACGACCGTCACCACCAGCATTACCGATAGCACGGATAATTCTGCAATGAGCAGCTGCCTCTTGAATAGAGGCGAGAATCGCAACCGCGGCGGCTCCAGAAATATTGAAACGCATTTTTGAAAGAATGTGATGGATATTAGATAATATCCGGGATTTCTAAAGAAAGGAATGGATGGAACAAATTAAAAAACAATTGTTCCGAGGTGAGGGAGTGACCAATGCGATACCACTGCAGGCTGGTTGAAGAAGATCAGGAAAGAATGGATATGACGACGCCTTATATAGACGAACATCTCCCGACCACGATAGTATTGTCGTGCATGTCGGAGATGAAGCCTCAAACTTTTCAATTTCCTTTTGATCCATACAGTCACGAGCTCGTGAACAGGAAACCCGTGCCATCTCGAGATCTGTAGATCCGAGCCTGAACCCTAAATTGTCTAAAAGAAGCTATGATACCATCATCAAAGGAGTAGGCGCATGACAGATTGCCACTCCGCGATCGACTTGCACGGATTAGTATAGATTGGTATCGTGTATCGATATATTGATTGCATCACATTCGTAACTCCGCAGCCTCTGATGTCGGAATATTGAGCTGAAGCTTGTGAACCTGGCTACGAGAGCGCCAAGTTTATGCGTAGAGGTTATAGCAACCTATCACGACGGAATAAACAAAGAAACGGTCTGGATACTAGTGCTCCTCGTAAAATTAGTATTTGCCTGGTTTTTGTTGCATTTTGGCATTATGGAATCGGTCAGTATAGCCTTCAGATACTCGAGTCAATGCAAGGCAGCCTAAAGTACTGGGAAGTTAACGTTACCCATGCCGGAGAACCGGACCGGCCTAGTGGCTCCAATGTGCGCCGACAATTTCTTTTTTGATAGAAACATTACAACATAAAAACAAAGCAGAAGATGGCGCCGAGCTATTATAAATACGTAAACACAGATTTTGACGGTGTCGTTTGCGTTTGCATTTGATGCAACCATTCGGCCCAGCCCCAAGCTTTGATCAAGTCAAGCGACCTTAATTGGACTTCTTATTCGCTTGTTGGCGATGTGGTCAAGGTGTTGTTTCCCGTACCACGCTAACCTCGCTTGGAAGAAGCTTGATTCGGAAGTGAGTGGATCCATGTGACGATCCGCAACACCCCAACCAAGCCGAGGCCGGGTTAGACTCTTGCCAGAGAACCCTTAAAAACCTTCTGGGAGATTTTACACCCGACGGTTAACGGGACGGCGCTATGGCTGGGTGGGACTCCATGTGGAATACAGATCGCGATCCTATTATTTGTAGCCTCATAGTACGTTTCCTCTATGATATAGGTCGCTTGGGGTAGCCTAACTTTTGTCGTTGCGGGTAAGCTACATAAGCTCCGTAAGCACGCCTAATGCACAGTAGCATCTACCTGCCACTTTGACCGCATCTGTTTCAATAGATATTCCACCCGTTCATGATGGGAAACATTGTAAGCGAACTGAGCTGCTAGTTCGCCAAATGCGTCGAACGTTACGAAGGTGTCTTTAGTTAACACTTGTACCACGATGGCAATCCCCGAATGCAACACAGGGCCTTAAGGGTCACCCTGTCGACATGTCTAAGAGTTCGGCTGCCATATTTTTTAGCCTAGGATATCTTCCCGTACCGCACCTTCCCCATACTAAACGTGTAGCTTCTTATAATATCATAGAATGTTAAAGTATAGGAAGTTGGAGTGAGTCCCCTGCTACAACTGTAGCAGCGAGAGCCACACAACTTAATAGCTGAGTGATATTAAGAATGTAATAGCAACCGTTTCATAGAAAAATCCTTGATTAAAAGTCTGCGTCCCAAGGAGTAAACCTGGCTCTCTCGATAGTATAAATTGGCCGTTGTTCCTCTAGTGATGCCCAGCTTTTCTCCAAGCTCCACACCTAAGGCTTGTTGCTTTTTACACTCACTAGTATTTTGTTATTATTAAAAAACAAATACACCTTCACAAAAAAGCCATTTCATCGAACTTTATTCCCAATTCATCGTCTTTCGTTGAAAATTCTTAAACTAAAATGAAAGGCACTTTACTCCTCGCTGCTTTGGCTACCTTGGCTGCTGCAGTGCCAGCTGTAAGTTACCCAGGAAAGATATCACTAGAAGTACATAGTTAGTCTGGAATTCTAAGCTAATGTGTTTAATTTCCAAATAAACAGCCCAAAAGATGCAATGGGTCCATTTTCCCACCACTTCTATGCGACGCTGGTTGGAAATGCCAGCTTCCGCCAAACCCTGCCCCGGGCCAAAGTGGCATCTGCGTCCGCATCGAACCAGTCGAGGTGAAATGCAACGGATCTATTAACCCACCGCTTCTATGCCCAGCTGGTTACGACTGCAAGCTCCCTGCCAAACCAATGCCCGGCCAGAGCGGGGTTTGTGTCCTCGAAGAGCAAAAGAAATGTAACGGCTCAGTCTTCCCACCGATCCTCTGTCCGACTGATTACAAGTGCCAGCTTCCTCCAAAGCCGATGCCTGGTCAAAGTGGAGTCTGCGTCCGCACAGAATCTGTCTGCAATTACACTGTATTCCCACCGATTGAATGCCCATCCGGCTGGAAGTGCAAGGTTCAGGCCAATGCCCCTCCCGGTGCTAGCGGCATCTGCTCTCAAAACTAAGCACCCGACCTCGGTAGCATAGAATATTAGAGAGTTTGGGTCCTTAATATTCAGTGGATAGAATATATACAAACCTGTATCTGAAAGCTGTTTAGTGACTGGAAGTTGTATATAGACAGACAATCAGATATATCTATGGCCTAGTTTGTATAGCACGTGCATACTGACTTCTGACGCTTAATATTTATCAGTGCATACGTACACCTAGAACGGTTAGGCTAAAGTTCATATCGGCGAATTCGTGGACCCGATCCCTGCCGGTATTATAGGTGTCATCCGAAAATAGGCTTAGGTCTTTGACGAATAAAAACTGCGGGGTGCCGGTATACCGAAAGTACATCTAGCATCTAACAAGTGTCCCCAAACGTTGACGCCATATAGTAAGCCACAGATAATAAAATACAGCCGTTATGCGGGAACCCAAACGTTGGTACCTAATCCTTAATAGATATAGTATTGCATTCAAAGTATATAGATTTTCCCGAAAGGTTTGGGCAAATAACCAGGTCCAAAATTCAGCCACGTAACGCCATGGCCCGGCCAGAAAAAGAAATCCAACAACAAAGTTGCGGCCGTCTCATCGATCTCGGGGAACGCAATTTCCTGGAAACCATCCTCAAGACTAGTTCTTCTGAAAGACTTGATGGGTCTCTAATTATAGGGAAAAGAACGAAGAAGAAAAAAAATAAATAAAAGAAAATCGTGATATAATAATGCCCGGGAGACAGATGCGAAAATAGTCTATTCCTGAATTCAGGGATCTAGGGCGGTTACCTACTGACGGAAAGTGTATATAGCGTAGGTTCGAATATTCAGGATACACCTCAAAGTTTTAACTAGGGAACAATAATTTTTGTTTCGAACTATTGTATTTAGACTACATGTCGCAGGAAGCCCTCACAGCTTCGCTAGCTTCGTTATTCTTGGTAAGTACTGGGTCATATCTCTTTTGGCTGAGTTCACGATCATATGAATTCGTGGAGCAGTTAACACCCGCTGACAATCGCAGTAACCAAATAAGTGACGACGGACCACTTAGCAGAAATGGGCGTGCCTAAGCGTACCCTCTAGCGGCCAGCCACTATTTAAAACCCAGAATTCTAGAAGCGATGAGAACCAGCGGCTGCCGGCAGCCCGCTAGTGCGCGCGCTAGGTCTGGATAGCAACGACCTAAAATTCATCCCCTTTGACGGCGCAAACCCAGTTTCTCGGGACACAGGCAGAATACGACCAAAGTTTACCCCTATTGATAGTGCAGTGCTCACCGGCGACCTCGCATTGGCCCGTCCGCTTCTTGAGCAAGGAACATATGTTGATATTATGACGACTAACTACGCGATTACGTTCGGAAGGTTAGACACGGGTTCTATAATTATCCAAGCTGATCCTGCGTTCTATGATGTGGCCTTAGAGTTCGCTCAGTTGAACGGGGAAAGTTCTATTGCGAAGTATCTCGTGGAAATGGAGCTCAGAACTCGGACTAGGAGGCTTTCAGTCAGAGCATGGCATGGATGAATACTCTGACCGGATGGAAGATATGGAATAATGGGGATGATACCAACTTTTAACAGCATGTACTCGTCGCGTAATGCTCGCTTAGACTCATGATTAGTATCAATTGATACATTCTGTTTACATTTGATCTTAGATATAGGGATAAAGATATGTATCGATGCTGGTCCCATGGCCCGCGCTGCCGTATACAGATAGGCGGGAAGTTAACTTCTAATAGAGAAAAAATACAACTTGAGACTCATCAGCAAGTTACAGGGTTATCAATACCACATAGTAAATTAATTAGTCACCGAGAGCAGATTTCTAGTGACAACTCGGAGAGGCGTTCAGGCCCACCAGGCTTGTTGTATTTTGAAACTCAACACAGGCTGCAGGGCTCAGTGCCGAAACTGGGGTTCAAGTTTCGTCTCCCGGACACGCCGAAATACATTGAGCACGTCCAGCAGATCAGTTGATCGAAAATTGGGGCCATCGTTGCATATGAAACAATGCAATAAACAACATTTATAAAAGGCAGCTTAGATTTAATCGTAAACCGTAATTAAAATGTGAGAAAGTCAGCTTTTACTAAGCTGTTCCGAACGGTCGGTCTCACTCCGAACTTTTACCCTCGACCCACCAAGTTGCATATAGTCAAGATCTATATCGGCTTAATTAAAGTCAATCGAGCCCTTAAATCTACTTCCATTAGCCTTTGTATTTCCTTAACATGGACGGAGCTCCAGGCCCCTCTGCATCTGCACTTCGTCCCACAGCGCCGTCATTCGAGCCAGACGAACTTCCCCTCAACGATATCGAGATTGATCTCGACGACTTAAACATAGACGACATCCTATCCGCAATGGGAGGGGATAGCCATGGATTGCATCGATTGCAAATATCAGAAAAACCGCCAAACAAAACCGTCGTCCTCAACAGCACAGCAGATGGTCATGCCTACACACTAGTTTCCACAAAAGACCACCTCGCTAACGTTATCGACATTCTCGCCAGACTCCCCACAAACCCACCATCAATCGCAATCGACATCGAGGGTATAAACCTCTCCCGCTACGGTACAATCTCGATTATCACGATCCACGCCGCGCCTAGGGGGGTTACTTTCCTAATCGATGTTTTTACCCTAGGAGAACTGGCCTTCACAACTCCGGGGGTACAGCATAAACAGACGACCCTAAAAGTTATCTTCGAGAATCCAGTTGTCCCAATTATCTTGTTCGACGTCCGGAACGATAACGACGCTTTAGTAAACATATTCGGCATCCACCTCAAAAACGTCATCGACGTCCAATTAATGGAACTTGCTTGTCGAGACCTTAACAGAACCCACGTCGCATCATTAGTGAAATCGATAGAAAACGCACAAATATTAACCCCGCCACAAATGAAAAAATGGCATGACGGCAAAAGAATCGGGAAGAGGCTATTTGCGAGTGATCAAGGCGGCCATGCTAATGTTTTCAACGAAAGACCGTTGAGACCGGAGATTGCGGAATACTGTGTTCAAGATGTTGTTCTATTGGGCAAATTGTGGTTACGATATAACAGTACCTTGAATTCACCGGGGAGAAACCATTGGAGGGTCAAGATTAGGATCGAGACAATTAACCGGCTGTCTCTTGCCAATGATCCGGGTTATGACGGTTTAAGCTCAGGCCGACAAAAAACCAAAGCGCCACCAGGCTGGCCACAGTTGGGTAGTTTCTCGCCTACCGATATTCCCCCCAGTCCGAATGGTTGATAGAAAGAGGCTTTGGGCGTTTCGATGCAAAAGTGCGTTACGGGAACCATTGTGGGTCGTTTCGGTCCCATTACCAGGTTACATCCTGCCTTAATCATAGAAAAAATCAATAGTTATAAGACTGTCCGGAGGGTTTCGATTGAAGGAGGTCTCCTGCGAAGTGCACATGCTATATCGTATGCGGAAATTCAAATATTATATTCGCCTGACCGCCGTATCCTATTAATACAGATGCAGAGCTGTCCTTTTGTCTCTTTCCATGAAATGCATATCAATAATAAAGAATAGCCGGAAACTACGCAGTAGAAAGGAATAGCGGAGGGGGAAGCAATTTTTTGTGCCAAAATAAAAGCCTTTAACCGCAGAGTATTTGTCGGTGTAGCAGGCAGATATTACGAACCGGTAAGAGAAAAAAAGTGTACACCAGAAGGGAAAAAGGAAAACATGATCAGGTAAACCAAGGATAATCGCCTACATCAAACCATAATGTACAGCTCGTGCCTCTGAAGTTTCTCTTCATCCAGGTTGGGGTAGAACGGAACCATGCTGTCGGCTGATTGGACGTATGCGTTATTGTACAATCGCCCTGGAAGTAAATTTGTTAGTGTATACTCGTCATAAGATAGATAGAGTGAGTGGGTAAAACTTACAATATGGTGTTCTAACCTTCCTCGCTGGATGGAACAACCCTGCCCACACATAATTCATCACCAAACCGGGTCCAATCGCCATCCTAATCGCATCGATCGCCTCAATGATACGATCGATAACGTGTGGCGAGGTCTCGAACAAGTTCGGATACAGCAGATTCAACAAGTGCATCATTGCATCCTCACAGCCCAATCCTACCACACCCAATGCCACGTGCTTCACCACGCTAGCCGCCGTTTGTCGGTGCACCTGATCACGGTCAATCAAGGCATCCTCCAGCAGTGGTGTAACGGCATAGACGTAATCCTTCGCCATCTCTCCGATATACTCAAACAAAAAGCTCAAACTCTTCAAAACACCATTCTGTACGTTAAGTTCGGGAACTCTGTACTCGTTCATCAGGGCAGGGAGAACTGTAAAGGGCGCGCAAGTTTCGGCGACGATACCGATGGCGACGGCAGTACACACACGTGACTGACGCTCCTGGACCCTCAAGTTGTTGAGCAGTGTTGCAAGGACATCCTGGGGACCGATAGCCTTGGCAATAAAACCGAACGTGTTGTTGGCTGCACGACGGATACCCTTCTTGTGCGCCTTCAACATGTCGAGCAGCTCGAAGCAAATACGCATCCACTCTCGAGCAGAGACAAACTCAGGCCCTCTATCGGCAATACGACCAACCAAGTCGATGGTATTCTCTTGCACTTTCTCATGACGATTTCGAAGAATTGGCGTGAGACGTGGGAGAAGGTCTTTGATCGGTGGCTGCATGGAGTTGATACCAACGACCGTAACGATAGAACGTAAAGCGCCGAGGATGGATCCCAAAACTTCAGGGTATTCTTCACCGAGGTATTCGTAGAGCACAATACCAAGCTTACCCATCAACGCGTCCTCGCCGCACTGCTTCATAACCATTGCAATACGGCTGATCAAGTCGGCTGACTGCTGTCGTACAGTTGAAGACTTGTTGTTCAGCCTCCACAAAATAGTCGAGACAATCTGTGGGAGGTAAGGCTTGCACCGGGTCCCGAGGGCGTTGACGACGGTTCCGAACCCGTTCAGCATGACCACATCCTCCACTGTTTGCTCTTGGAAAGCATAGAGCACACCATCGATCAGCCGTTCCTCCAATCTCTCTGCAATATCAGCCGCTCCCAACGCCGCGATGACCTTCTCAATTGTCTCCAGTGTCATCTTTCTATAAGCTTCGCTTTCATCCTTCAAGTGGTCCACCACTCGTTCGATAATCTCAGAAACCCCGACCTTCTGTGAGACATCTACCGTAGTTTCCACCACTTGCCTATAATTCCTCTTATCCAGCGCCATTCTCCTCACCCAGAAGCACTTGAAAAACTCTGGGAGAACCTCCTCTTTCAAGTAAGCCGCAGTAACGCCGTCAGTTGACGCACATTGCGACACAACCTTCAAGACAACCTTCTTCATTTCCTCGTCTGGTGAGTTGAACTCTCTGAGCAAGATCTCCATGACTTGCACAGTATAGTAGTTGGCATACTCCTCGTCCATCAAAGGGATAATATATCCAACGGCTTTCAAAAATCCAGCAAGACCCTTTCCTCTCTGCTTCCTAGCTCCGGTCCACAACGGGTTCAAGATGGTGTCGAAACTTTCAATACCGTACGGGTGAGAAGCCTCTGCCAACGCCGCAATAGCAAGAGACGTCACCGTCCGGACTTTTGCTTGTTCATCCTCCAGATTCGGCCCGATACAATCAACCAAGCCTTTCAAGTGTGGCAAAATAGCGCAACCCATAAGAATCGGTATTTGTTGAACAATCTTGACACCAGTATGCCTGGCCTGCCACGACTTCTTACTCCTACACACGGCCCTCAGGAAGGGCAGTAATGCCGGAATACCAAGAGCCGAGGCAACAACTGCGAACGCTCTAGCGGTGGTGTTTCGCACATACTCGTCAACGTGATCAATATCGGGCCTCATCGTCGAAATCATATGGGCGAGACCAGCAGCCTTGGACAAATTGCTAATGATTTCTCGACCTTCCACACGGGCGTAGTAGTCTTGGTCAATGAGAAGGGGTTCGATAACAACGAGAATCTTGTGGACGTAAGGTCGGACGAGGTCGTCAAGTTTGTAGAGGATACGGTCGATAACTTTGACGAGCAAATGGCGTTCTTGATCTTCGAGGGTACGCTCCATAAGGAGTGGGAGGATTTGGTTGAAAAGGGGTCCAGCACCGAAGGCTCGTGCATTATCCGTTAATTGACGTAGAGCAGTCTTTCTCATAGGAGGGGTTCCGTTCTTGACCTTGAGAAGGAGACGCATAATCTTACGTTCCTTGAGTTCATCCACCGACATCGCGTTCTCATCGCCACCCTCAACTAGTTTTCCAAAATAGGCCATATCCTCAGGTTTGAAGAACTGGAGGTCGCCGACGCCGGGAATGTCGGTGGGGAGCTGCTTTCCTAGAAGTTTAGCATTCTCGGGGTCCTGCATCATGAAGCCGCCGATTCCAGAAGCAGAAGCGATGGGGGCTGGGGTGGCCATGAGTTTACGAGCAGGTGTACGGATAGGCATGTATCCGGCTGGCGGTTCGAGGATCTTGTAGCCTTCCTTCGGCAGCATCGCATCGAGCTCTTCATCTGAGAGCGGGGCATTGCGACCGTAGTCGACACCGAATGGAACGACCGGGGCAGCTGGGGCCGAGGATGGGTGCATCGGAGTCACAAGGCCCTGATTACCAACCGGGGTAGCTTGAGCAAGAGCGGGTGCTTGATCCCATCTCGACCGCTTCGGAGCATCTCCTGGGGCAACAGGCGCAGGTGTCTCATCCCATCTTGAACGCTTCTTGGGTTCCTCTGCTTTTGTCTCAGTAGCTGTACTCGCAGAATCCGTCGTCGAGACATCCCACCTTCTCTTCCTCCGTCTGCCTTCCGGGGCGTTTTCCTTATCCGCGCTCGCATCGGCAGAATCTTTGATGGAAAGGGTAGCTTGATGTTCGTCGGCGTCGACTCCGTCGCCTTGTCTCTGCTTCTCTTCAATAGCCTTCATAACTCGAGCTTTTTCGCGTTCAAAGTCGTTTTCGGCCATAATCTCGCGGTAACTGCGTCCTCCATCCTCTCCGTCTTGTCGGTTATTCGCGAAGGCATCAGCACGGGTAGGTGTCAGCGGTCCACGGTTGAATCGTCGTTTCTGGTAGTCCGTTTCGCGGTCCATGATTCTGCTGCCCTCTGTCCGTCCAGCTAGCGGGTCTTCGTCATCACGGACAAATTCGTTCATCATCTCTTTCGTCGCGGTATACTGCCCGACCAACCGTCGTTCCCCATGTGCATCCTCCATCTCCTCGTCCTCGTCAACGATTTCTCGACTATACCCTTCATATCGATCGCCATTGGAGTCGCCATAAAGGTCTTTGTCGAAGTTGTCGGTCAGGGAGGCTTTAGTAGAGAAATCCTTACGCTGGGTCGACGAGTCGAGGGCGCGTTTTGAACCGAGTTTAGTAGCGTTACGTTCCTGTTGGAGCCGCTTGACTTGTTCAAAGTCACCTAGATTCCGTGAATTACGATTAGCAAGGGTTATGTGGTGATTCGAGGCCAAGGTGGCGATGGGCTTACTGTCCGACATGGTTGGGAGATGGTGTCGACGCGCGACCAGACGGGTACGGCGCCCCTGAGGGAGAGTATTAGTATTTGAACGATCTTTCTGATCGCACAAGAAGCAAAATGGAAGGGACTAGTGATGTGTACCGACGGCCAAATGGAGGTCGATGAGTCGTGTGATGGTGAATGAATCCGAGGTGTCGTCGCGATGGTGTTTTTGTCTTGCTCACCGCAATTTGCTGAGAAGCCGCACATTACTAATGCAATCACGTGATAAAGAATATTGCAACAGCACAACACGAAGTTCCTACGCCAAGCCCAACAACACAAAAGCATTCCGCTTACGATACCCCTCAACCCAAGAAGTACCCGTTGAAAACCATCCGCCCTCAACGAGACCATCCGCCCTCAACTTCATTACCGCCCGTCATCACCATCCGGCCGGTTCCACGGTCTTTAGTAGCCGTGGCTCTAGCATATTTGACGAACTATGGTAGAATTTTCGATGAAATCTGACTTACGAACCACCTAACGCTCTTGCTACCTGACTTTCATGCAGCAAGCACTACCACCCCCTGCATGACCCTCCCACGCCAAGAAACCTTCCAGAAATGAATACACAAAAGGGAAAGAGCAGCAAGCAAAAGGTTTCGAGAAATCGCGGCCGCCGTGATGGTTGGATGTGGAAAGGCATCACAAACCGACACCCAATCGGGAGTATCGATCACGCTACTCTAGAACCATCCAGTAGTCCCGTTTCGAGCTTAACCAGCTGCGAGTTGCTCTGTACATACAACTGGCAAAACTCCAAGAAATTAGAGATTGAAATTCCTGGTACGTTAATTTACTTTTTAAGCAGCAGTAGAGCCATTTTCTAGAGTGAAAGGCAAACTAACTGCTTGCTACTAGGACATGCTCCAGTATGGCAGGATAAACAACTCCCTATCACCCTCCCACAGGACCGAGGAACATATTTCGTGGACCAAAATGCTGCTCGTCTACCAGAATACCCATTTGAGTCGCTATTCCGTGCAGCAGTGTCTATGAACCCTTCCTTTCGCTTTGACGATATAGACATCGTTGTGAACAGGAATAGTCTCAGGAAACTGCTCGACTTCTCCAAAGGTGTATCCCAAGACAACTTTCGTGTCAATCTCCTCATAGTCAACAACACCTTATTCATTGAACGTTGCGAGAGAAGTGCAACGATGATGATTAGAGGATCTCACCAGACCCCCGGATATGGCAAGAGTTTTGAACAGGCGTTTACAAGGTCCCCAGACGGAATGGACCGCGGTGCAGGACACCACCGCGTGTTACAGTATTCACTGGGAGAGTTGAATTGTGCAGTACAATTCGAGGTAGATGCTTGCTACCAAAATGAGAGCGAGGAAGAAGAAGGCGAAGAACTACCGGATAGAGGAGTAAGATTAGTAATAGATACTTACGATCCACTCCTTAAAGATACAAGAACCGAGGAATCCTTACACAGCAAGATGGAAAACTTGAATATAGCGACCTCAAGCTCAAAGCGGCCGCTAACTTCCAAATCAGCATTATCTCGACCATCGCCATCATCGCGAACCGGTCCAAATGCTACCAAACTTATCGCTAGTATTGGCAAATTAGATCAAGTGATGCCTCAATCCTCAGCGCTTGAACTGAAAACTACAGCGAAGCACAGAGGCACAGGGAAGTATCTCCCACAGCTCTGGTTCGGCCGAACACCTTGGCTCATTGTTGGACATCATACCAACGGAAAATTCGACGAATTAAAGATCACGAATCTCAAATCGGAGGACTTCGTCGGATGGGAGACGAAGAATCAAACTGCGTTGCAAAAAATGGTCAGAGTGCTAGAGCAGCTGAGAGATGTGGCAAAGAAGCACCAGGGTAGTCCCTGTATCGCAATCTTTGAGCGTCGAGAATCAGAGCCGAGGGCTATCAATATCTATCCCTCGAGCTTGTCGAACAAAAGGGCATTGCCAGAAGACTTGATTAACCGACTTTGGGTTTCCCTGGAAGCGAGTCGATTGTGAGGGGGGTATTGTCTTACCCTGCAGGATATGACGCCTCTGGGCGACGTCGAGGGGGCTAGCTAACACCTTGAGGAGAGGTCGTTTCTCCTCCAAAATGCCAGAATACCCTGCGACGTGAACTTGGCTTTAGCTTTAGAATAAGGAGAATATGCATAGCATACAAATAAACCCCCTTCCGATATCGATATTAAACTTTAATTCGGGCTTGCAATTTAAATTTCAAAGCGTGCAGTAGCTATCATCTAATAAAGGATGCAACAACTATAGGACCAAATTATGTAGTAGTCTTGCGCTGAATTTCTAGACTATAGTGGCATCACTGCGACATATGCATCGCACGTGTTTGTGCAGCCCAATTTGCAATATTTTGAGCCTTGGATCCCAATCAGTCGTCAAGAGTCAACTCCCAATCAGATGCCTCTAAGCAGCACAGGAACTCTTGGCAACTCCCCAGTGACGTCCCCTTAATTGGACTCACCAACAATAACCACAATTGACGGACGGAGTTGGAGATATTGGAAACTCTACGATGGACGCTCATCCAAACCAAAATAACTCGCTGGCCTTGAATTGGGTACTCGACGTCGACGCGAAAGACATAGGGAGCACGTCAACTTCACCACTAGTAGACGACAACCGTACAGACGGCACCGGAGGCAGTTTTCTTACAAAGGATAAACCTATGGTGAAGACCATAGAGCGTTCAGTTGAAAATGATTTCCTTTTAGGAGGGAAAAGGAAACGAGAAGCGCTTCAGCCCACAGATCTAGTTCATTCGAGTGAACCACAGATTAGGGATCTTATATTCCCCAGTGACAGTCTATCGCAGGTCGACGTTGAGGAGGATGATTCCTCCATCACTCCACCACCCACTCGGGCCTCAGGCCCCTCGAAAACGGCACTTCAGAGAGAAAGGCTCAGCCACACCGTTCCAAAATTCACATTCCTGAGCGCTTCTGGGCGAAGGGGACTGACACGGAGCGAAAAGGCGGAGGATCGGGTCCCTTCGAGTCTCCAACTTGTTGTTCGCCATCTTCGCGAAGCTTCGAGCACGATCGGATCAATATGCCGATGCGTAGAGGTACTCGGATTTACAGCTCGCACTCATAACTTTCAACTAATCTGCTAATAGGGGATAATCCGAGAACATTGGCCATACGAACCCTGGATTGAGGGTACGTTCTCAGGGCCAGAACTTGACTGCCAGAGCCAACGGCGACATTCTCGAGAGGCTAGATTCATAATAGAGAATACAATCCTAGCCGAAGGCTATCATTCACGAATGACAGAAGAGTTAGGTTGGGTCATCAGCACATCCAGTATCTTATATTTTGCTGCCGGCTCCACCGAAACATTCCATCCGGTATTCATCAACAGCGTGTAGGTGTCCTAATGGTTAACAAGTCGTAGCATCTTAGAGGCTAAATATCAAATCTTGCATAGTACCTCAGTGGATGTAGATCGTGAAACGCTGCCGGTAGCCAGAAATTTCGCAGCTCGCAACCGCTCTAGATCTCCCACTAAGAAGCAGAGGACATCAAGCCCTCAGGCCTCACTAGGCGAAGAAGTTTTCACTGCCCGGGCTGATATTGTGGTTATCGTTAATCTTGAAAGCAAACGGGTCAAAGATGTTAACAGCCAAATCTGCAATAGTTTCGGCGAGTTCCCATCCCCTTTTGGTTACCAGGCGCAGTCACCTATTGTGCCAATCAAATGCAAATCTTACTATGGCAGTACCTTAAGCGCGGAATTTCAGTCCACGTTATGCGCCAGTGCAATGCTAGAATCATGGTGCTGGCTTGGGAATCCGACACCCATAGTTCTAAAAGAAGAAAATATCCTCCTTCTAGAAGCCCCTTCGGAGCCAGTCGTTTATCCTAGGCTACGTAAGGAAGAAATAATCGATGGGACTACAATGGTCACGGAGGTCGGGATAGACCATGTTATTGCGCTTCAAATCGTTTCCTATATCTGGTCGTTCAATGTTACATTCATCCACCCAAACGATTCAGCGAATGACGGTGATAATAGGCCCCGAAAAGTGCTCGGCCCATTTATTATCGGAGACAGCCGGACTCCTAGCGGGCTGTATGCGATTCTTCGATTTCTAGACAGACTTTTCACATACAAAGTTTCCGTCTGGCTACCCGGAATTTTGCAGCGAGGCGAACTTCCTTGATATGGTGATAATCAAATAATATCTAGTGGCTACTTTTGTGCATCTTTGATAGAGGTTTCGTCTTAATAATGTGTCCCACTTGTGAATTTGAACTAGCCCCTATATTCCTATTTGATCTAACACTCATCAAATCATGATTGATGAACAAGACAAGCATATGCCACGGCAGACTCAGGTTTTAATTATAGCAGTAATATAGTGGTTCGTTGGAAGGGATTACATTTCCATCCCTACCTAACCCTAACAGACTAGGCTGAATCAACGTGTCCGAATTAGCCTCTTTTACGCCGTCAAAGAGAGCCTTCGGTCAGCCATTCACTTTCGCGAATTCGAAGTATCCCTTCTTCTTCTTCTTCTTCGTGAGTATCCCACCTAGATGCTCCATACACATATTTAGATTATGTCTGCTATCGATCGCGACTGATAATCCATCGAATCCTTGTATGTTAATCAGTATGACGAATTTCAATCACCCCTACAAGTGTTGTGATGTTTACGTGCAAAGGTTTTGTAGTGTGACCATGGATTGAAGGCGTCAAGTCACCGGTCTATATATTCTAGGCCGTAGATAGATTTACCATTGGTTTCGATGCATGCAGTGACAAGGTTTATGCCGAGATCAGCATCAAGCAGAACACATGTCCCGTACTGCAGTACTACAAGCTACAGCCTCAAATCCAGGCACTATCCCATACTAGCTACTGCCAAAGCGCAAGGCTGACACATGCAAGTGTATAAGGAAACTTTACCGAATTCTTCCAGCCCCGAATCCGGATATCTAGGCGGCCCGTATTCGAGGCTAGCTAGAAGAATGCAAAGTGGCCAAACAAGCTTAGAGGGTGGTACTCGAACTGCTATATTAGGATCCTCCAAGATCGTGAAATAAAAGGGTTGTTACCGGATATGTCCACGGGAAAGCCGTAGTCCCTTTTCCAGAGCGGCCTGCAGGCCATGCACATCATGGAACACGATTATATTATTCTACAACCCCAAGCACATAATTAGTTATACTGAGAGATTTCCTAGCATCGGTTTGGTTCCTTAGCGTCGAATCGCTGAACGTGTCTTAGTCCGTCGGAGGCCTAAAGGGAAAAGACACCACAAAGTAATCATACGACTGGTTATTACAAAGAATGGCTTGAGGAGACGGGTTGAACCAGGCAGGCCTGGTGATTTGATGGGCCGCTTACCCTGTATAGTTTAGCCCGGTGGGTATAAGCCGGTCTGGTAACTACGTAATAAGCTTGGGTCGACGCGGTGTCAGGCTAGCTGATACAACTATAATACCGCTGGCCGTGCAGCCGAATGAAACATTCATGCGGAAAAAAACCATCGCAATTCTATGATTTAATTGGCAGTACTCCGTAGTGCAGTGGAATTTTCCTGATTCGATCCTGGTTATCGAGCTCGCCGCCAAGAGCTACCAGCAGCTTGCCGCGCCCCTCTTCAAACCGAGTTTTAGGTCGTCCAGTGAGCCAAAGGATTTTGTCGTATGCGCGTGTGTGGTTCCAGCTTCTCACTCTAAAATCCGGCCCCGAATGCAATGGTGCCGATCCAGGATCCTGAAATTTAGGCCAGACCAATTTTCTAGGATTCCTAGATTAGTCCTGTGCTACATGTACGAGACCAGTCCTGGGAATTTTAGCGAGCCGTGTTTTTCGCCAGTAGCTTCGAAGCACAATCTAGCTCGACACCGAAAATGCTATCAACCCGTGTAACCTTTTCTCTGCATTCGTGAGACATTTAAAATTTTCGTGGTTTACAGTGGGCTCAATTCAATGCAGGTCTTATAGTAACGTAGTCACGTGCCAGGCGGGACAGCTATATAATGCATCAAACAGCCCGGAATTTGTGCTGGACCAACACAGACTTTTAGTTGGAGGCAGATGGTTTTTATCATACAAACTAGGCGCCATACACTACGGGACTACCATACAACTTGAAGACTGCGCAGCAGTACTGAAACCCGACTGTTTTAGCTCGGGATCTTGAGCGCAGTTGACCGCATTATTGCGCAGTCTCCTTCAAAGCTCCGGCCGGCCTTTCAGATCTCAGTAGAAACTGAACCAAGTTAGAAAATAGAATTTTCTAAAAAACGACAACACTATTTAAATATCCGCCCCCTTGAATTTTTTCCGTCGGGCCCGAATACGAAGTTATTGGTATAGATTCAACCCGACTTACAGTCGGACACTACACAAAAACGCTCGAGCACCACCGGTATTGTATATGAACCTGCACTCACGTGTTTTGGTTTGGTTACAATACTGCATCCACGCATTGAACATAGATTTTCTCTCCAGGCTACATAATCTTGTAGCTTGTCCGGCTTCCACGAAATTAAAGACTACGGCTCACTACACCACGGAAGCTCCCCGGTAGAAGGTTGATTGGAACTAAGACGAGTTCAAGCACTTAAGTCCTACACCGCAGGGACTGAATCTGCTTACTGGAATAAGGAGTCTCGTTGAAACTGAGACAAGCTTTGCATCAGACAACTACGTCTCCTACAACAGTTGCTGCGTTCTCGGGACTACACTTGCCTTCGTCAAGAGGGTAGGGGGTCGAGGTTACTTGGGCTGGGTAGCAAACATATATTAATATATTCATTCTCAAAGACCCCTGCTAGTTCGTATAAGATGGAGTCTCGCGATGGCTTTTTGTTTCCTATACTAGGTACCAATACCCCGACTTCCTATATATCTTCTCGTTGTCCCCCAATCTTTTAACTCGGGAGCGTACTCCCGGGCTCTGGCGCATAGCCAACTCCGTTTGTTTCAGGGTACTATGGTACCAACGGCGGGCCGGCGTCCACACCTATCTTCGTGTAACAATGGGACAGCCATGAGACTCGGAAAGCATGTAATTTTTGCAATTTAATATAAGTTCGCCGCCGAGCGTAAGTTGCAGAGAACACTGCGAAGTTGAAGACTGCAAGAAGTGCGGTAGCCACCCGGCAAAAAATAAGCATGATCGAGATTCCCCATATCCCTATCAATATTTGGTCGCAACTATCATGGCAATCCACAGGGGCACTCTCTTTAAGTATTATTCTTGAAGTGACCAGCCTGCCCAATTACATTAGTTGAGGCTAAAGCCGAGAGTTAAGGCGGGCACCAAAGACGGGTTCCCGCGGGTCTATATCCTCGTTTCTGGGATGGCTTTAGAACGACTGCCTGATTTGCAGACTGGGAGGCCTGCCAGACATTTGACCGGTTCCTCCGGAGTAGATTTGACCTGGTCTCGTTGGATTTGGCCCGGTCTGGTCCCGCGTTGAACCTGGTCAACTGTTCAGGAAAACTAGGACAACACGCTAAATTAGGACGGCCGAGTCGGACTTAACTTCAGGCTGGGATGTCTTTGAACTGCATATACATTTGCTTGACTTAAAGGCCGCTCACTCGCTCAGCTTTTCTAATTACTCCTCGGTATACTACTCGCGACCACCATCATCCATTTCGTTTTCTCTAGTTGTTCCTCTTTGCATCAAATATTATCGATCGGTCCGAATCTAATTGTTAAATGGTGCAACCTTTGACTAGATCCCAACCCTTATTTTTCCCCTTTCGATTTGGAGAGTAATCCAGGTAAGTCCATCATGGTGCCATTAATTAACTTTAAGATTAACTTCAAGATCACTAAGCGCCTTGACCAGGTTCACCGGTGCCCATTGGGGAACTTGGTGATGAATTTGTTCGGTCCGAAACTGGCATAAACGCATCGGCAATCTTCATCGAAGACAATCAGTTTCCTCGAGATCGGTTTTCGCCCCCCCCTACTTTCATCTTACCCCCTATCCAGGGCATACATGCCCCTGAGCATCAGCAAGCTAGCCCTAATATAATTACTTCAAAACCATCGGGACAACTACCAGTCAATAAAAAACTCAAACCGAAGGAAAAAGTCTGTAGAGATTTTTCCGGCGTCAACTGCAACAGGAAATTTACGAATCAAAAGTCCCTAGACAATCATATGCGAGACGAGCACAATATCAAGGCTTACTCTTGCCCGAACTCTGGGTGCGGGTATCGAACTGCAAGATGCGATAACTTGGGAAGCCACCGGAGGAATTGTCAGGCCGGAGCTGCATCTAAACGGCCTCGTTCTGCATTCCCGCCACCGGTTTCGGATTCCTATTCGAACCCACGAAGGCGTCCACGGTTTAGTATAAAAGATTTAAGACCCGGAGTGCAGGTATCGACGCCACGACCCCAGTCCCCGGAAAGCCCCTCGGCCCCTTCCCCCGGACCCATCCGCCTGCCCACTCCACCACCTCGCACCTTTTCTCCTGCTTCACTACAACTGCCGGTCGATATCACTCCCCAATCCTTTGGGGGGAAACCTAGGAGCCCCATCACAGATGATAGAGTGGCCCAAACAAATTCCGAGCTGATTGATAAGATAAAGGCTCTGGAGGCCAGGTTGGAAAAAGCTGAAGAGGAAAAGGCTATAGCTCAGTATAAACATAAGACTTGGAAGCGAACAGCCCTAGAGCAGCGCATCTGTCGCAAATGTTCGAAGTGATGTTGTATACTTCCACAAAATCACAGTGTGGCCCCGGAAATAATTTCTTCTCCTTTACTTCTGCATAATCGTCCTTAGCAGTGTATACATGTAGCAACCAGATTACTTTTATAAGCGGAGTTGTTGGATGTTGTGTATAGAAATACCTAAGTGAATCGGCAAGAACTACCACGCAAAATAACATCGAGATGACGGTTTTATAGTATGTATATGTATAAGGTAGTTATAGGAATACATGCAATCAGTCCTTTTTCTCGCAAAGAAATTCTTGTTCGATGCTCTGCTCAGGCACAGACCGGGTTCTAACTGGGACTAAGTTTCGGGATGACGAAGGCGCTACATATCCTAACTACTAAATCATTCAGTATTAATATTCGGCCATCTACAAACTAATAATAGCAACTATCCACCCGAGATACATACATCAATATATATATATATATATATATATTTCACATCATTATTCAGTATCCGCAATTCGGTACACAAACTTCACAGCACTAGAGTTCCCCTCCTTCAAAACCTGCAGCGCCCCACCGACTCCATTCAATCCTCCCTTTACAACTTCATAAGGATGCCCCTTAAACCACCCTTCATCTAACCCTCTCACCAACCACCTCAAAAACAAAAACCCTATCTCCCTACCCGCCGTCGCAGCACTAACTCCCTGTTTAGTCTCTTCACCTGCTTCCTCCCACTTATTCTGGAATACCCAAGCAACGCTCGTTTGAACCCATTTGACATCTTTACTCAAATCCTTCGCCTTAGGATCAAGCGTCAAAGGCAAGACGCCAGTAATAAATCCAGTATCGCTCGACACCGCCGCAGCGTCAAGAACACTTCCATGCTCGCTAACTGCATCGAAAACGTAATCAACGCTATCAAACCCATTCTTCGCCAAGGCGGCTTTGATACCCTTGACAACGGCTTCATTACCGTCTCTGTAGTCAACTAAGTCATCGCCTTTGGAGCGGTCGATTAGAGTTTCTGCGAACTCCTTGCCACGGCCGACGACGCCGATGATCGGGTGGATGTTAGAGAGCTGGGCGAGCTTGATGCCGAAGGCGCCGACAGCTGTGGCAGCACCGTAGATGACCAATGGGGTCGGCTTGGTGGCTGGAACCCATGGCTGTGGAAGGCGTAGAGTGTGGTAGAGAGCTACAACGGCTGTAAGTGCCGCAAGTGGGATGGTTGCAGCCTCTATAAAGTCAAACAGGATGATTAACTACTATATATTTACAGTTGTCGTAGAATGGATTATATACCTTCAAAGCTAACCTTTTCCGGTAGCTTCACAACCATAAAATCGAAAGCAATCGCATATTCCGCATAACTTCCATACGGATTCTCCCAGTGACGGTAGGCAATAACCCTATCCCCCTCCTTAACTTCATACACTTCAGATCCTACGGCCTCGACGATTCCAGAGAAATCATCTCCGGTGTTCGAGGATTTGTTCCACCAAAGGGGAAGTTTCCAGTCCTTCGGGTTTGACCCCGCAACTACGACTTTGATAAGGACTTCATGGGGTCCTGGGGTTGGGATTGGAATGTCGGAGATGGTGGTCGAGGTGTCTGGGTGGACAGTGAGAGATTTCATTGTGCCGGACATTTTGGAAGATTAAGCAAGTAGATCTATAGAAAGAGCTTTAAATAATATCGCAATTGAGAGATCGAGAGCTAAACTGATGATTGTGATGATGTTGATACGATTACAAAAAGTGCTCCGACTTCATGCAAGGTCCAGCCCTCTTTATACCCTAATGCAATAACCTTTTCATCCTCGACCTCGCGATAGAGTTAAGCCGATTAAGACACTAATTCCCAATAAAGCTACCAAGATCTCCGAGCCTCACGATCGTACGGAGCTATGTGAAGGTGAAGGGCCTTGAAAACTCGCCTAATATGCTGCACATTTGTGCCCAATCGACACATTACTAATGCAACTTTGGTAAACAAAGTGAATAAGGAAAGGCCCCCAATGCAAGTATGGCGCAAAGATAAAGCATTAAGACGATTTGAGAACCCGTTGGGTTAAATTGAAACAAACTTTTTTCCCGCTGGCGTCTAATATCTGATGCTTGTTGCGGGTTAACTTGGTTCCTTGCATTGTCAGTTGTGTCGTTCGGACGCAAAAATGTGCCGAGTTCCGGAGCCTCAACGCAACGCAATTTCAAATGTTGGAAAATGTTCATCGCGAGAACCGTGGAGTCCACGTGATCACATTCAGTTTAGAAATTCCAGCAGTTTTCAAACATGGCTCACTAAGTCAAGATATTGGTCTGTCCGTTCAATTGATCCCAAAATTAGGCGATTTGGCGAAGAATTGAGTTCGCTGTGACGATTGATAATTTGTGTGTAAATGGCCATCGCAACTTTTGATGACGGCCATGCAACACATCTATGAAGACCTTCCCTTGCACGAGCGAAATAGTGGGATTGAGCTGGTAAAAATACCTGATGAGGAATAAAAGTCCTTCGAGAGCCATTATATAGGCTCTAAAGACCTCACGAAGGTAATTCGTGCCGAGAACATGGCCATACACGTGTATCCTATCTGGGTATCTACACACTTCAAGATCGATAGATCCTCAAGGCTAGCTTTGAGGTCGTCCGACGTCGATTTGCAGAAACACGTTGCTGAAGCTCCTAGCTGGACATCCCAGCATTACGGACATCATGCGGCTTCTAGCTAGGCTGTATCAGGCCTGGATCCCAATTGGAGTCTGCATCCTGGTATTGGTAAATGTGTATGTCATCGCCTCCTTGATCACTCGAATCCCTTACCCTGACCTCCTTGCAAGCTTGATGAACTTTGCAACTGATAATATCCTTCGCATTATCGGTAATTAAGAAACTTTAGTCTACTAACAGTTTCCTAAAATATACTAGACAAGCACTCGATATCAAAATTCCTCACGATGTTTTCCAAACACATATAGCGCCCTATATAAACCGGCCCGCGAAAGGTGCAACTGCAAACAAGGATACCAATAGTCCCAGTTTTAAAATCAACTATGAAAGAATGCTCCTCAACAAGGCTTCGAGAGATCTTAAAAAGTTCACGGAAGAGACACCTCTATTTCAAGGAATCCCCGCCCCTCCTGGCTCTGATGACCAATCAATCTACGACATCATCAGGGAACTAGTCGTCGGGTTTGAGGAACTGGTTCTAATCGTGAAGGAGTTCGAAGATAATATAACCGTAGAACATCATCAAGCAGATCCGGATATCGGCATGAAGCACGCAACCGCGCTGAACGGGGTTCAGACGGTGAGACGCTTCTTTACTCGAATGCCAGAATTCTCAGTCGACGCGCCGGTAGACTTCTGGAAACTTACCCCTCTGCAGAAGGGTAGTCCCGATCGCATCATTTGGAAAGTTCTCGAAAACATCATTGCACCGTCAAATCCAGATATCACGGACAACACTCTATCCATCATGGCGTGGCTGGGATATACATTCGAACCAAAAGCAGCTGGCGATTCAGGAACGTGGCATATCAACCCCGATAAAGCCACCCTTCGCCTCCGAGTCCTGGATTTAGTCCAAAAGGGGATATCTGAACTGGCCAATTCATGGTACGAACCTATGGGGAAGTTTGCAATGGGAATTCATGAAACGCCTATCGAGAAAGCTATCCCGCTGGAATTTCAGGACAACCTGATTGGCGTTCTTGATACAAAGTTTACCCCCAAGTTATCGCGCCTTGAGAATGATGTCAGGAAATTGAAGCAGTACTATATGGAGTTTAATAAGGATGTTACGGCTTTGATTGATGCGCTTCCTGAGGGTTGGGATCGCGATGATTGAGTACGGTTCTATGTATATGATATACATTGCAACGTTGATCACGTTGATATCATGTATCATGATTGATACATTCTATTCTATGATAGGGCGCCCGGGCCTATGAATATTAATTACACGGACATCTTGTATAGAATGTTTCTAAGCTGAACGTCGGGTTGAAAATACCTTCCGCCTTCCGCCTTCCGAACTGCGAACCCTATAAATCCTTGTCATCACCTGTTTCACCATCGTAGATTACATGATTACATAGCGCTGTAAAATTCACCCGATTCAGCCCTATCAGGAAATCATCATGGTCGAAAATGTGTTGAGTTACCCGATTCGGTAGACGTTTAGGTCCGTCGACGGCCGAAAAGAGGGTAGGTCACGTGAGGTGGATTGGTCAGTCCTGGAGGGCCGTGAGGGCTGACGAAAAAAAACGAGATCGGATTTCCCGAGTGATTTCATAATAATAAATTAAGTCGGCAGTTAATTTTAAAAGCTTCGTATCAACCGTGGATTTGATAGAGAAGCGTCATAGCTTAGATTTCGTATATACTCAAGAGTACTCGGGTATTGCCGATAAAAGTTGTATTCGAATTCCTAGCACACAGCCGACCCGAGTTAACAATCACTAAGTATGAAAACTTTAGCTGGTTGTATGGTAGCCTCATGTGGGGTTGGGGTCAAGACAATGGTACTGGGCGAAAGCCTCATGTTATACTAGCCCCAGAAGGGTATTCATCGGTAAGTAGCACACACATAGTTATATTATACGTTACGCTGGCAACTGGACCCCTTGACAGTTCTGCATCCGATTTTCGGGACCAATACTATGAGACTAATAAACGGCATAAACCCGGCCAGAGCCCGGCTAGACTTCAGACATGACGCCGGCCTCATTGGCATTGGAAAACAAACGAAGGATATCCGAAAGCAAAACCCGGTATCCGCGAGCGTGAGAGGAGCTCAATCGAATCGTTGTCCAAGTTCTATCAAGAAACAACAAATGCACTGCATGCATATACGCCCTGCAGTCGCTAATAGTGCTTGGTACGTACATTCACTCCATCCGGATGGCTTATTGGGCAGACTTCGGGAGACTGTGACACCAGAATGGCTTTTTAGGGCATACCACGCCCTACCCATGTGATTCGCCCCCATCATTGTATTCGCGAGTCGGCAGTATGAGTTCGGATAAGTTTTTATAGTGGTTATACCTACGCATTTAATTAGGTGGCACAAGGGATCTAACGAGAATCGGCAAGAAGGTGAACATCTTATGTCTATAGCCAAGGACTCGCACAAGCCCTTCTCGACAAGTAAAATCCGGGATTGCGTAGAACAACACAGCTACGCGGTATACGAGGTCTAGGGAGTACTCGAGTGCAGAATATATGACCAGTTAACCCATAAACGTAACGTTAAGATGACTCCATAGTTCAAAGAATGGCAATTGTCCGACGTGGGATGGTTGCAGAAGTAAGAGACTCTTAGCTTCAAAAGGAAAAGTTTCATGTTCTTCGTATTCTGTGCCGCGAAGCGACGTTCTATCTGATCTAATACCTTGCTATACTAAAATAGTATTGTAAGCTTCACAGCAATACGTGCCGGGTTCCCGAGCTTCTGTGTGAGCGTGTGGGGCGAATAGAGTAGTGTATGGAAGGTTGGAGCTAGCTGTGCCGCGAACGCGCATATGCTGTGGCTTATGCAAGGGTCATCCTCGTGGAAGCTGCATTGTATTCGTGGTGAATTCGTATTCAGGAAATATCCAGCACTCCAATTGTGAGCCTATTCTTGTTAATCGTGCCTAGCATATATGACGCGGGGTCGTATGGGAGCTAAGCTTCACTATCTAGCTATGATACGATATACAGGCCACGAATTGGTAGCAGAAAATAGCTTCAAAGCGAGCTATATAGAGAACTTTGTGCAATTGCAGGTTTCAGGTTATCGCTTCTTTGCATATATTTGGGCCCATAAACACCTTTGGGGGCTTAGCTTCGCCGGTTTCTAAGTCCTGGGCCTGTTGGCATACATACTTGTGGAGCACCCGAGTTTTAAGCGGTCGAGTGTAAGGGTGACTATAGTCATTCTAGTACTAGTTTCGCTCGTGGTGTAGCGAATGGGGGTTTGAAATGCCGATATTTCTCATCAGATTGTGCAATTCTGGCCTTCGAGCGGTCTTCTCCAAGGACCCACTTACACGCATCCACTCGAACCATTCCTTTTTTTTCAAGTGATAACCTCTTGCATCACCAACAAGGCACAACCCTAGCGCTTGCCGGACACCGCGAACGCCGCCGAATGGCCGTATTGCTTCACATCGCAAGGGTTGTCTGCGTCAGTACCAAAATTTTTCCCAAGGAGCCGAAGCTGTGCCGCGATAATGCGTTTGTTAGGCTAAATGGACTCGCCAGGAATGCCAATCATCACAACAACGAGGTTATAGTGTTGGATTTTAAGACAAGTGGAGACGTGCGAAAACCCTTGGCTTTGCAATTGAGTGCTTGGTTTTCTTCGTCAACTTCGGATTGTTGATCGGGTTGGACCAATGTGAGGGGTTTCGGGTGGAGTTGTGGCAGAGACTCGTATTTTGATACGTAGATGGGTGAAGAATGCTTGCGCAGAGGGAGTCGGTCCCATGATCCTCGTGAAGCGGTAGCTTTTGCCAGACATGACATTGACGTGTCGAAGGCAATTTCTAGAGGTTGATAGGTCTCAAGCAAAGGCTTTCTGTGATAGATGGCCAAAAGCGAAAACAGGCTCTATTTAGTATTCTCGATTATAAATTGACCTTGATATCCTTCCGAGTCTGAGTTTGATCCAGCCAGAAAACAAGTAGTTCCTCTTCATCTTGGAGTATCTCACATCTCAGAACACCTACTTATAAAAAAAAACTGATATAACTATATCAAACAAAGCTACACCTCTTAAACCTTCACAATGTCCTACCCATACGCCTTCACCGTTAAGAACCAAACCGCATCGGTAACCCTCACCCTCTACCAAGACCCTTGGGACCCCATCGGTGTCTCTGGCGTTCCAGCTCCCAGCACTCCACCACTTACCATCGCCCCCGGCGCGACCGCAAACTTTCTCGCCGCAGGCCACGGCGGTTACGCAACCTACAACGTCGCCAGCCCGACTACTACCTATCCCAAACTCCGCATCCGTTGGGTTGGAGTAGGGTCCGGAGTAGCACTACCAGGTGGCCCGACAGGCCAATGGCAAAGCTCGCCGATTCCTACAAATATTTATTATGATGAGACGGATAGGATTACCGATCATGTTTTGTATATTAAAGATGGTACACCAAGCAAGATTAAGAGAGGGTTGTTGAAGGCTGGCACGCCGGCACCTGCGGAAGAGGTTGCGGCTATCAAGAGAGCTGAGAAGGAGTTTAGGAAGAGGCAGGTTGAGGAAAGGGTTAATGAGAGGAGGGCGGCGGCCGCCAGTGCTAGTGGTGGGCAAGAGAAGAGGGAGGCTAAACCGCTGGGGAGATTTGGAAGGGTTTAGAAGGGCCCTAGGGGGCTGGGGAGTTCTACTATGTGAGAATTTATCGTACTCAGGCTTAAATGCTGGATTCATGGAAGGATTTTACCGATATCTTTATTATGTAGGGTAGAAGGAATTAGTAACGCTATCCGTGCGGGCATATTCATGTATCTACATGTTAATGCAATATTGACGAATACTAAGTTAAGAAACGACCAATTGGTGCTTTAGTATACTAATTAAACTTCAGCACAGAAATCTCAAAATAAGTTAGCTAGCTTTATTCTCGTTCCTTTGAATTTTGTTAGTAGGTGATATACACAGGGACGAACGTAGCTATAGCAGCTTCGGACATGTCTCCAATAATGTATGTATATGGCGTCCTGAAGAGGTCATAATATTAATATAATACTACAAAAAGCGGACGGCCAACTGGCAACTGATGTAACCACTAGTTACCGGACCCACTACCAGCACTGTAACCAACCAATTGGTAAGATTAAATAAACAAATAGACGGATAGGTTGGTATGTACGCTGACTGAGAGAGCTAATGAAGCCAGCACGCGTACAGTAATCTGGTGCCTAGGCCGGCGAATTTAAAAAGAGTTGATAATACGGCGCATAAGTGTGTTAAATTAACATACTTATGCCTCGCTTAATGAGGTAATATATTTCTATAATATCATTTCTGTGTTATATACTTGACCCATTTGGCTGCCATATATGCGTATCTGTGTAACGAAATTGATGTTATGTACGTTGGTGAATACGGACATGCAGCTACATTACCCAATCGCAAACTCCGATGTGTCACAAGACGCATTCGAATGCATTCTGGAAGGTGAGTCCCTTGCATGGCGGAGAACCTTGCCTGATGTTCTGGGTAACATCGGCGACCAATGGTATGCTCCCATATAGCTGTGCGGCCAGCCATTCGTGGCGACACGCATGTGCAGCTGTGCGCTTCTGGCTGTCAAAGTTACCAGTTGTGTTGGGCGGGCGAATTCTCAAGAAACCGAATCAACAAGCCTCGGTATATTGCGTAGACGTTTGGTTCGCTTTTGGTAGTAACCGAGACAACAGTAGTTTAAATAGCATTGCTGGTCGAAAATTATATCTTTTCCGCGAGGTGCATGTCTTATGGCTCCAACTATTCATAGTTCCAGATCCGGAAATGGGCAATGCGCATATGCAAGTTTTACCATCTGCCGACACGGCGACGTAAGTTGTACAGGGTGTGTTGAGGCTGTTGTATTTTTTCGATAGAATGTTGGATGAAATATTTTGCCCGGTTTCGATGTTACTTATCCGTATTCGAGGCGTCTTTAATAAGAATACGATTCCAAGACCTGCTATGCTATGCTATGCAATTCTATTCTTGTTGAGGATTGCAATAGCGCCGACGCTGCGGCTGGATCTGAATGCACCAGATAGCAATTGACAGCCGACATGTCTCAGGTCGCCGTCTCAGCCATAGAACTATACCGACAGTTTAAGCAAAGAAAACTCCCCAATTCTCAAGATAGGTATATCGTGAGAAAGGCTAAAGTATATTCTCGCCTCAGCGGGGGCTTGCATATTTATATATTTTTGTTCAGCTCCCGAACAAATGGGGGAAAGTTCGATAGAATGTTTCTGCATGGTGTAACGTCGTTTCGTCGATGTTTCTATATTTGTCGCTCCCTGTCAAAACGGCAGTGTCGCAGTGTCGGTTTGCCCCTTACCAAGAAATCGACTTTTCAACGCTGACTAGTTCGCACGGGAATATCAGGAGTTAACTGAATGCGGATGCTTCTCACGTGGGAAGCCCCAAGAACCAGGGGCGGCTGAAAGCGTGGGGATTCCGGCGCAAAAAGAGCAAAGAGCACTTCGGATTGCTTCAATTTGAGGATAACTAACTTCTTTTTTATTTTTTTTATTTTATTTTAATTGACCAGTAATCTCTCTCAACCTGCACTGTATACATATGGTACTCAATCAGTAATCCTTCTCTGCGCCAGATATATCTCAAATAGTCCCTTCTGACTCTGGTGAGTCGGCCAAGGAGGAACTGCAACCAGGCTGAGATTAGAAGCAGCAAGGGGCGCATTTTGGTTAGTTCTTTCACTATTCTTTCTGGACTGCTGCAGACCTTCTATCAAGGGGCTGTCTCATGGGCTTCACCGCTGACGTCGCACTTATATTGGCAGGTTCGGACTGCTTGTTATAAGATATTTTATAATAGTCTCCTGTTCCCCGCCTGCCCTTTTACATTCTTCTCGATATCGAATCATTTGAAGTTATTGTTATTATCGCCAGTACCATTAGTCCAATTCTCGTCGCCAAACTCGTCGTCGCTCCTTTTCGCCTTCCCCTTGTTTGGACGAACAACAAATTAAACCCACCGCCAACACACCGCAGCAACGTCAACATCAACATCACAGCTTCATTCCAAACCACTCGCTCGCTCGCTCCTTCATCTCGACTTCACATCTTCCTCCTGCTGAAACCACTTACCTCCGAGGCCTCCTTACTCGACGAATCTTTCCCCCCAGATTGTTATATATCGTTCATACTCATTTAGCATGCGCCATGGCAGATGATTCCAACGAACTCCGTCCACCTCCCACCGGCCGTCGCCCCACCGACCATGAACTCTCCTTCCGTCCATCTCTAACCCGTAAACCCTCCGACCTCCTACCACCGCCTTCAAAAGGCCAATTCACACCCGAACTCTCCCCTCTCGACGCGTTTGTATCCCGCGGCCGACAACTCTACCGCCAGCTTGAGCTTGAGGAACGGGAATTGCGTCGTAGGGGGACGAATAGTAAAAGTCCCGATGGAGGTGCCATTGCTTCCTCGCCTGTTTCTCAACATGGACCTTCGCAACAGGGATTTCCACCACTGCAGCAGCAGCAGCAGCCGCAATCTGGACCGACAGGACAGTTTTTACAGCAACCACCGAATAAGTTCATTCGTTCCCATAGCGCGGGAGCTGAACAGCAACTGGGCGTTGGTACGCTGAACGCTGCGGTTGAGCAATGGGCTATTGGAAATTCAAAGTCCCACACTGGAGGCGATAGGGCTACTCGGTTCTTTGCCGGACGACCGGGTGGACCTCCCGGGCCATTCGCAAATGGAGGGAAGATTCCACAGGTCTCCGTTGGGGCCCCGATGCCTAATTCTGGCTATCCTGCTCCGAGAACCGCTCCTTTGCCTGGTATGCCGCAGACTCTGTTTATTAAGGAACCGGGGTTCAGACCTGTGTCGCAGCATCCGAGGATCAGTGGGATTGTAGGGTTCGAAGATGAATTAGGACCGCCGAGGACTTCACAGCATATTGTGGTGGATAGACGGGGGTCGAGTGTTAACCGGTCGACGGCTTCTTCGCCGAGGTCGCCGAGGATGCCGTTTACTAGTGATGATGATTCAAGTGATGAGGAGGATGAGAGAAGGAGACGGAGAGAGAGTGCGAGGAGGAGGGATTTGGAAAGACGGCGACCGGTGTCTACGGGGAGGAGGATGGAGCCGTCGCCCGTGAGGGAGGAAGGGGAAATGAATCCGCCGTTGAGTGCCGGTGCGAGAATAAGTGTTTCCGCGCAAGGTGGAGTTCCACAGAGAAGTTTCTCGGGGGCATCGCCATCGCCGAAACCGATGGATGCGGTGGAACAGGCGAGGAAGGGGAGTTTGGACTCGAATTCTGCAAGGCAGAGCGGTACGCCTTCCACGCCGTATCAAACACGGATTCCTACACCGCCACTTTCATCTTCTCCTGTGCATATTCACGAATCACCGGGGAGGACGAGGCAATCGCCGAATCATGCAAGGCAAGGATCGAGTTTGGCGGCTCCTACGCTACCAGTGGCGTCGACTTCTACGCCAAATTTACTGTTACGGTCTAATACATCGGATTCTATGGGGCCTGCGCCTAGAACACCGGTGGAACCGACGATCAGAGGTCTCGTTAGTGAAGATGATTCTCTGTTTTTACCCCCTCAACCCGCCTTTGCGAAATCCGCACCCAACACTCCTAGACCGTCCAGCGCAATGAGCGACACAGCCTCAATCTACAGCGTTGGCGGCACAAAACGACCCTTCAACTTTTCCCGTCCGATGAGCAAAACCGGATTCTACAGTGAGGAAGGCCACGGTCGATCACCTTCTATGGATTTTCCTCGAAACCCGCGACGAACAGATAGTCTTGACTACAGATCCTTCGTCGAAGAAGCGGAAAGGAGTAACGCCGATGAAGAGAATTTTGGCGATAACACTGAAATGCGTGGCCCCAGCAGCTTTACACCACGTCATCGGACAACGGGCAGTGGGATGTCCGGAAGGGCAGGGCCTACTGAGTCGTATACTTACTCTGCATACACGCTTCCTAGGGGGAGACCTATGGATCGATCGAGTATTATCTTCTTTGACGGTGAGAGGCATAGATTTGAAGAAGGGAATGGGGAAGCGGTTGGTGACGGGTTGAAGCAACAGTCCGCGGAAGAGAAGAGTGTTAGTCCCAGCAGCGCTGTTGCGCCATCACCATTTGCAGCTATGAGGGCTAGCCAGGAGAGCCAGCGGCCACCAATGACGCCTAGTCAAGCTCAGCACCCGCCACAGCAGCAGCAGACGTTGGGTAGATCACTTTCTTCTCAAAGTGCTGATTCGAATATATCAGCTACGCTTCGTCCTAGAACTTCAGGAGCACCAAAGCTTACACCGGAGGAACATCTTAACATCGGTATTCCGCTGCACGAGAAGGGAAGTTACGCGGAGTCGACGTATCATTTTAGGTTATCGGCTATGGGTGGTAATCCCACCGGAATGCTCATGTTCGCACTGGCACAACGACACGGATGGGGTGTGAGAGCAAATCAAGCCGAAGCATTTACATGGCTACGAAAGGCAGCTAGTATAGCACAAGAAGAGATGGCGTCAGCGGAAAAGGATCCTACGAAGCCCAAACCGACTTGGTGGGAGAGTAAGAGTATGAGGAGTAAATTTGCGTTGACGACGTATGAGCTTGGGATGAGTTATACGAACGGATGGGGGTGTACGGAGGATAAAGCCGTGGGACTTAGATATTTTGAGATTGCGGCGAGTTGGGGGGACGTGGATGCGCTCAGTGAGGCTGGGTATGCGTACGCAAAGGGGCAAGGGTGTAAGAAGGATTTGAAGAAGAGTGCGAAGTATTATAGGATGGCGGAGGAGAATGGGGTTAGTATGGTAGGGAATAGTTGGTAAGTTTATCATCTCTTGCTGTGGACATGTACAATGAATGAGGATGCTAACTTTGGAATAGGATATGGAAAGATAAATACGACGATGAGGACGATAAGGGGAAAAAGAGAGGTGGGAAGGATAAAGAGAAGGAAAAGGAAAAAGAGAAGCCGGGACTGTTGAGTTTCTCTAGGAAGAAGTCTGTTGTGTGAAATGACATGATAGATGGATTGCATCTCTTGAAGTAGAAGAGGGAGATACATTTTTAATGACGAAGTTATGAGCCATATGATCTAGCGGCAGTATTGTTTTTCTTTCTTCCCTTCTTTCGATTCCTTTTTCTTTTCTAATTCTCCATTTCATGAATCCAATCGACCCGACCTTTTGGTTCAAAGGGGAGGGAAGATATGGATGAGTAGTGAGCAGGCCGGTTGTGTATTCTATGGATTGGGGAGGCCTGTTTGCATTTTTCTTTTCACTTTCACTTTCACTTTTCTTCTTTTTTCAAATAGCTGTTTATAATACCACCTGCATGACGAGTATGGAGTTGAGAGACATTACTACTTTCCTATCTTCCACCATCTACCATCTATCATCTACCATCATATCTATTGTTCATTCCATCATTTTGATCCACAGGTATTGAGATATCGAGATGTCAATATCAATTGGAGGTGTTCGTGCATGTTTGGTTGCCATGCTGCAGCTTGGCATGTTTACCAACAGTCGCAGTCGCACTAGCTCAACGGCTAAAATGAACTCAACATGAACATGGTCATTACATAACATCGATGAGATAATGCGATGAGCTGCCTAGTTGACTACCAACCAGTTAGTTAATATAGTCGATACTTGTATCTCTGCGTAGTTCGAGATGAGGTTGTTGGGAAGTAAATAAATGGATGTTGTGTGGATAACAATTGGAGAGGCCATCGATAACCTCTCTCAGTCGTTCAGCTGGTCCCCCTTTAATTCGTTGATTCCCATCGCCAACCTTCTTCCTCCTCACCTTCCTCAACTTCATCCTCCTCCTCCTCACCCCCTTTAACCAAGTACTTAGCTGCCTGCAGCTAACTACCCCTTTCCATATCCATCCGTCTCGAATGACCTTCACGATCCTGCCATTTTGCCATTGACGAATCGCTTACGACCCTTTTCCTGCATCCCGCCGTGCTGTCGGTCGAGACATTTCGCGATTGGTTCGCTCGTACGCCTTTTTTTAATTGGATCTTCAGGAGGTTTCTCTATCGCTGCGAAACCTGTGATTGATCGCAATTGAGGTTTCGAACGGACATTCCTTTCTCAGATCTCATCGTCCGTTGCATTCTCTCTCTCTCTCTTCCTATTCTCCGAAAGTGTCTGGGTATGTGTTCTCTTGTTCCTTCTTGTCGTGGAACTGCCCCTGTCCTGTCATGTCCTGTCATGTCTTATTCCGTCCGTGGTTTTGTCGTGGAATCGCTGCTAATAGTTGCTCCTGTTTATAGTTCCCCGATCTGCTGCTGCTTTTTAATCGCTCGTCTCCAGCGGATAACCACAGAAGCTACCTCGCTTACCCTCGCATCGACCCTATCAATCTTGGACACTCACATTCCTCACCCCACCTGTCTCTCTCTCCTTGCATTTTCCCCAAGTTTCCCATCATCCCTCCCCCGTATCAAACTCGAAATCTCCACTATCGATAGCTTTGTTGATATAGAAGAGGGGGAATAAACGTTCCTGAAAGTCTCGGATGACGACACCTGCGACTCCGACCGCCGCTCCCCGCCGCTCCCTCGCCCGTCTCCGCCTCCCTTCCGGCGCAAACGCGCCCAACTTGCCTCCGATATCGCCTCCGATGTTATCGCCCGACACCGTCCTCGCACGGAAACAGTCCTTCAACCAGCTCAACCAGAATAGCTCGTCCAAAGATAGTGGATATGGCGGGGACAGCGATGGTGGGCTTGAGATTGGTGATAAGGTGAACGTGCCCGGTGGCATGTACGGAGTCGTCAAGTTTGTTGGAACGGTAAAGGGGAAACCCGGTGTTTTTGTCGGAGTCGAGCTTGAGGGGCCGCATGCGGTTAATGGGAAGAACGATGGCACCGTTGAAGGGTGAGTTTTACCCTTTATCCCTGGTCTCGTGCCTTTCAAAGGAGGGAGAGGAAGAGGTTGAAAGGAAGTCTTAGATTTGAAAGGAGCTAACTGAGCTTTATATACACAGGACACGATACTTTACAACGTCAATTCCACACTCAGGAATCTTCCTTCCGCTAACTAGAGCTGTCCTACGACACTCTGGGTCCTCAGTGAAGTCTGACACTCCCTCAGTGGTCACTTCTCCAGCCGAGCCAACGGCTTCATCACCCCCTCTCCAACCACCCAAGAAGCCCTTCGGCCGCCCATCCCTCCCGCGCCCACAGTCACCGGCGCAAAGAAACATCACCCCACGTCCAGGTCTCTTACCTACAACACCACGGTCAGGAAGTAGTCTCTCCAACCGCATGTTCTCACCATCTCCCACACCTGGCATGGGTCCACAGGGTCCCATTGGCGGCCGCGTCCGAGGAGGTAGTGTATCCTCAAACGCCGGCGATGTACCACCAGGGACCCCAGGAGCTCCCCATGGCCGCCGAATAGCCTCACAAAACCCTCGCGGCCTTCGTCCAGCCTTCACCGGCAAGCCACCACCGCCACCCTTCTCGCGCGAGCAAACTCCCCGCGCAGGATCTTCCATGTCATTCACCGATTCATCGCCTGTCGACGATAACATGACTACTCCAAAGGCAAACGGCAATCCCTCATCAGGGTTTGTTGCAAAACTCACACGGATGAGTAGAGAGGAAGGGATGAGCAAGGAGGAAGAAGACAAAGGCATGATTGCAATCTTACAAGCACAGCTAAGCGCCAAAGACCATCAGTTGAAAGAACAAGCGAATAATCTGCTTGAGATGGAAGGTAGCTTGAATGAACTCCAAGCATTGCTGTCAGACGGCGTTGCGGCTCAACAGCAACAACAACAGGCGCAACAGGCACAGGCAGCCCAAGCGGCACAGACGAATGGAATCCGAGGGTTGGGCAGGAAGACTAGTTCTCTTAGCATCAATAGCAACGATGGGGAGGAGGAACTGGAGCTCGCACAGTTACGACATTTGTTGAGGGAGAGGAACGATAAGATTGGCCAGTTACAAGTGGATTTTGATGCCCACCGTGCGGACTTTAGAAGTACGATTGATACGCTCGAGATGGCAGCCACGGAGACGGAAAGGGTTTATGAGAAAAAGGTTGAGGATTTGTTACTTGAGCTTAGAGAGAGTGAACGGCTTAGAGTTGAGATGGCTGAAGAGAGGGAGAGGAGGGAGGAGGAGAGTGGGATGGTTAGAGGGGTTATGGATGGGGGGGTTGAAGGGGTTGCAAGACAGTTAAAGAGTTTGGAAGGGTTGGTGGCGGAACTTGAGGAAGGGTTGGAGGATGCACGACGAGGGGAAGCTGAAGCTAGAGCTGAGGCTGAGCATTGTAGGGGGGAAAGTGAACGGCTTAAGGAGGAGTTGAGGCGAGAGAAAGAAAAGGTTGGAGCTTATGAGCGACGAATGGAGGATTTGAAGGATCAAGTCAGGAATGGAGATACGGAGGTTGAGAAGAAGAATGATGAGATTAGAGGGCTTAAGGCATTGATGACGAGTTTGTCACGTGGAAGAGCGCCCGGTGGGAATCCTGAGGAGAAGAAGAAGTTAGAAGAGAAGATTAAGGATTTGGAGGGTCTGTTGGATAAGAAGAATGCGCGGGAAGAGGAGTTGGAGAAGGAAGTTGAGAAGCTGAAGGCCGAATCTACCGCCGCTGTCGTTAGCGCTTCTGAGCCAGTTGGGTTGAAGATTACGATGCCATCCAACAGGGAGGAACAGAAGAGTCTTGTTGCTACCAAAGATGTTGCTGGCGTAGCCAAGAAGGCTGGGTTGAAGTCACGACTACAGGATTCACCGGCACTCACCGATATCGATGACGATGGCGAGGAACTTATCAACGGACCAGGATTCGGTGGACCTCCGCCACCAACTTCTGCTCTCCCCGCCCTCCCAACCGTCAGTCCATCCGGCCCACCACCCCCACCACCAAAGAAGGATACACTTCCAGCTATCCCCCCACCCCCACCAGCGAAAGAACAATTCTGCGACCTATGCGAGAAGCCAGGCCATGATCTATTGAGCTGCACTGAGATGTTTTCCGGAAAGAACTCAACATCGGGAGGAAACAAGAAGGATAGCGTCGCTACTTTTTCCACCCTTGAAAAGGCTGGGATGACACCTTTGCCGTTGAACACTGCGGGCGTTAACCCCGGTCGAAGTTCGTTGGAGGCGGAAGATGAAGGACGTGGAGGTGTTAGCCTGGGAAGGGCGACGACACCTAGTGGGAATGTTAATGTTAGTGCGGCGAAGACTGACGAGGATGATGAAGGTTTGCCGGCTGTGGCGGGGAAGAGCAGTGGGGTTGTGGATCGGACTAAGTGGTGTGCGCTGTGCGAGAGGGATGGGCACGAGAGTGTTGATTGTCCATTGGATGACTTTTAGACGTTATACATGTGGTGTCTTCGGTCCCCTAGACTGCCGTTGGTCCTCATGTTAGACATTAGAAGGTGGTTTAAGACGGTCGTGTTTCTTTTTCCTGTTACATCTGCTCTTCTTTCATTTGATACACACTCTACTTTTCCCCTCCGACGTCGACTCGACATGTCTTTTCTTTGCCGCCTACTCGAATACACCGTTTACTCCCGTCATAAACCCTTACTCGACATGTCCTCTCCCCCCGCCTCTTTCCTTTTTGTTTTTATGTGTTATTCGATTTACAAACTACTAACCTTTTGTAAAAGCCTTAATGTACCCTCTTTTCCGTTTTTTTTTTTTTGTTGGACCTAACTATGATTCCCCCTCCAAGTCCTCTTACAGCTGTGCTTTTTTAAACGTTTTTGTCGTTCTGCTAAAAAAAAGTCATGACGAATTTCTTCTCGGAAAAGTTTGGCATGGCTTCTATTTGTTCCTTTTTTTTTTGTGTAACTTGTCGTTTGCGTTTTTGATTTTTTGATTTTTGAATTTTTGTTTTGGTTGGGCGTTTTATAGCTTGACCGTTCCTTTTTTTACATTTGAGATTAGTTGGTACATTTTTGTAATACAGCTGTTGTGTGTGGGGCGGCGAGTGAATGGGGAGGGGGGTTACATAGATTTTGATGGTTAGAAGAGGGGGGGTTAGATTGGACGGTTTTATGTTGGTGGTTTTGAAGAAGAAGAATGGGGATGACGAGAATGAGAATGTTATTCATGATATCATATCATACATAGTTGATATTTTCTTGGGAGGGTGCTATAGGCGTGGTCGTAGATTGCTGTGGTGCGATTCACATGCACCCCCGGGCTCGTCTTACGAGACTGGGGCCCGTCTAACTTGTAGAATGCGGTGGAACCAGCTTGAGACGGTTGTACGGCAGACGGTTTCGGAGGAAGTTACGTGAGGGTGCTTTGCCGTATAGCGGTACGTATTCGGCTTTGTCTCGCGTAATTTTCTAGAGAGAGTATATTGCGAAGCTGTTGGGTATGTCATGAATAGAATATAGCCATGAGGGCGCATGATCTGTAACGAGGGTGTTGGAAGTTGCATATTTTGTGATCCCGTCGTATGATGTCGTATAAGGGAGTTAAACGAGGTTAGTTACTCAGGCGAGTAATGACTACTGTACGGGAAAGGTTGCTGTTAGGAAGTTGAAGTTCTAAAGTTGAATATGAGGTAGCGGCATTCACATGTTATAGCTAGATTAGTTTTTATGGGAGGTAGTAGTGGTTTACGACTCGTAATGTTAGGGTCAATGGCATCGTTATATGGCTTTCGTGTGATGTCGGAGATCTAGATCTAAGCGTGGTTGACTAACCCCATCTCGAGTTTTCTGCGGATTCAGAGATCTATATTGCCCTGATCATATGTTGGGAGATCCAGCTAACTTTTGCATTTTGCCGCATCAACATGCATAGCTGCTGCGCTGTCGCAGAGAGGTTTCGTCGAGTTCCGTTGGGATTAAAGTTGCAAATCTCGACATCGGCCGCTGGCATTTGCATGTCATGTCATGGCGGTGTAGAACATTATGAATCTTGTAAGTTGTAAGATTAGCGTCTTACCTCTCGGATCGATCGATCGGTTCGCTGTAGCTAGATCTATAGATCTCAAGAGGAGCTCGTATCAACCTGCACGAGGGGAAACTACGGGAAAGGAAAAGGATATATACCCCTCCAATCCTCTCCTTCCGATTCTTGAATACTCTTAGAATTCGAAGATCGAAGCTGGTCTTCCCGGTTTAAATTTAAACTGTCATTACAATTACCCTCTCGGCTGCACGACTACCTTTATTAGTGCATGCACTCTATTATATTATATTTTACAACTGTGCTTGGGCCGTTCCCGGTCCATGCGGTCACAAGTCTCAGACTATAGCCATCCAAGCCAATTGCAATCGCATGGTGGACCTCCAAACGGTCCCTGCTGTGGCTTCCCGCCTCCTTTTGTTTGGTGTTACCACTTTTATTGTATTCCCTAGAGAATTTAAACCCGGATCATTCAAACTCGCGAATTTACGGACTTTGCGATCACGCCTACGTACGTTATTATACGCCCATGAGCATCATCAGGCCAATAAACCAACTTCGCAGACGGGAATACATTCCAGCATTACTATCAACTAATACGAGTTTGCGATCAACATCCAGCCCATTATGCGATAAACACACCATGCACCTGCAGCGCAGGCTTCAATAATGACTTTTGACTCGCTAGTCACTCCTAAAAGTATGTTAGGCTACGCACTACGGGGAAAAAGAAGACTCGTTCGTGCGAAGGCTAATGTAATGTGCATCGATAGTACGCACAAGATCAATCTGCTGGGACAGAGCGAGGCCGACAAAGCAAGTTATATTGGCCCCGTGTATGATGGCACTTATCTTTAATCGTGCCTGGTCATTGTGACTTCATGTCGTTTTTAGTACATATATATACGCATGTGTAGGTACTGCCTACAAGCCGGCCGCAGAGTTGGAATATCAGAACCCCCAGGATCTATGTCGGTATACGCATATTTTGCCACGGCGTCAGATCACCGCAAAGGCCTCCCTTATGAATTTGTCCCTCTGTTCTTCTTAGCTGGACCAGGACGAAAGATCCATTAGACTCCCTGCTGAGCGTTCAGTGGAAGGACTATCTGCCGACTCTCCGGGCAGTTCGAAGATTCGAAGGTATGGAAGTATTGGTATTTCAAAGTCGATTGTCTCCGGCTGCTCCTGCCCCTCATCCCTTCCGTGGCTGCTTAATATTTATTCATTTCATTTTATATTATATTTTTGTTGGGGCGTATGTTGCATGTGTTCCGGAGGACCAAATCCATCCAGAATAGTCTACCTAATATCGTCAGGCAGAGATACATCTCTAGACAGATGAATGGGATATGCGCATCTTATTGTTCTCACTCTTTAAGCACTTTCTCAAAAATCCGAGGCTTTGACCCGCCGCAGACGAAGCAACTAAATCACTGGACGGTATTAATATTCTGGAACGCGGGTACAGTAAGAACTATATATGCAGGGAGTATGTAACATCCCTGGAAATGTCGTCTCTGCTTGTTACCCGAGATACAACATACAGCATACGCGGATGCGACCTACGCATACGTGCGCGACGCCACTTCAAGAGGCCATTATATGTCTGTGTGCGAAGCTGGTTTCTGCAACTTGGGCTGTTGGCGATGGCTTTCCCTTTTTAATTCCCCAGATCGCACCTGTAAGTTGGATTCCCTCTAATATATTCAGAGTCGCTACTCAAACAAAGCAATCAGGAGAATATCCTGAACGATCTGGGATCGATATTCTGACAAGTATATGCGCACGAAATTATAGCGCTATGAGAGGTTGTCTGAAGATAATATGGTTAAAGCCCTAAACGATCCTGACTTCACCGACAGTAAGTGAATTAAGCTGCTTAAGTTTGATCAGCTGAACATGCGTTTATATATATTGTAAGAACCCAGTTTAAATTCTAAGAGCAAGGTATATATAGACTAGTAGACCCAGATGCCGACAAACCTTTCGGACGTGCATATTTTCACTGCGATGAACAACAATAACGTGGACCTAAAAGATGGAAGGCAGCCTTCCCTGCAGTTTCAACTAAAACCCTTTACGAGGTGTAGTCAATTGATCAGACGTCACAAGGTTTCATTATCTCATAATTCTCGCCTTTGCAATCGAACTAAACCTCCAACAGCATTTGCGGGTAAAACAGATAATTCAAACTTAAAAGACACTGGAATGATACCGGTCGGCAGACGTTAGCCCCGGTTAACCGACCAGCCCAGCTCGCAATTAAAACCAAGAGTTCTAGAACTCTACGATGGTTTTCAATCTATTTCACTCTTATTGACCATCAACAAAGCCTCTACGTCGATCACGCGGCGTAATTTGCACGCACATAAAATCGATGTATAATCGATGAGCAGCGCCCACAACTATGCAGAATTCTCTCGGGCACTATGTCAACCGGTTAATATAATGGTTCCCATAACTTTCGCAAGGCTTTTCCGACCGAAGGAAGAAGCGGGGGGTTAGCAGAAACGCAAGCTTCACTGGAACGAAGAGTTGCAATAGGCCCGGAGGCCAATATAATTTGGGTATAATACCTTCATCAGTTAAGATGTTCGCTCGTTGGGTCTGTCGCGGCCTTCCAGATACGTTTTATGCGACATAGATATTATCAGAGGCAAATTCATGGCTCTGGATCTGGAGATAGCTCTGTTGCCTATCATAATAGAGCAGTGAAGTATACTGTAAGGGAAGTATTGGTGCATGATGTGGAGGTGACGGAGGAGACGCGGATGGTCACGAAACGATTCATTAATTAAGGTAGTGCCCCCGGTTCGTGCCGGGGGCATACTGAGGTCGACCCACGAAGAATACTCTTTGATATCATGACTCGGTAAGTTAGTTCTTGAATCTTCAATACCACCGGTTGTTACATCGACAACCAATATTTTGAAAGGCTGCTGAACAGGATATAAACGCTCAGCTCCCACATATCTGAAATCGAACACCTGGAAGAAAATTACAGGGAACCGGTTAAAGTTATTGGGTTAGCGAAGAGCTGTAGAACCCTGCGATATTTGCTATACGCAACAATCAAAATGTGCGGTTCTACCGAAAGACACGGATTTGGCAACTTTGGATGATTTGGATGGCCACATGGCGGTATATGTCTAATACAAGAAATTTTGCAGGCTGGTTTACGAGATAGCAATCAAATTAATATTGTGAATTTCGAAAATGGTTCTATGGAACTTCGGTATTTGTACAATTGTAAGCTTCCGTAAGTCTCCGTTAAAAGGGGGTGTGTAGCTTGATGCATCGAGGGAATAGCTGTGTCATCCTCCGTCGTGCAGTATCCAGAGGCCTTTAATTGGAACATTAAGCCTAAGAAACAAAACGAATTCAATAGAAAGGTTACACTAAGCAAATAAAAAACCTAGCCTCTGTGACCACTATTATTCATGATAGATTATATTAGTTCCCCACCCTTGCGGAATATGTTCGTCATCCATTCCTTCGCCCCTTGGTCGTTAATCAGCGTAGCTCCCAACAACAAAAACAACAAAGGCGTCTCCTCTGCCGATAACAGTACGGTTCTCTTGGTTTATGCGTGTGAATATGTTTTTGAGGGTAACGTCGGCCAATGCTTGCTACATATATTAATCCTTACAGGCGGGGATTGTCTTGGGTATTACCGCCGTTAGTATGTCTACAGACTTTTGGAGGGCATCTTTCGTATACGCGGCTTAGTTCTAGTCATGAGCCTTGAGTTTGGTGAGGCGTGAGGTTCTGCACGGATATCTCGTTTTGCTATTTTGCGGGAGAACAGTGCCGAAAAATATTACCGTATATGCCGAGTTAAATAGGTGTTAGGAACACTCCGATAGACGCAACCCAATCGCTTCCTTTTACTATCTATATAATAAGCACGCAAGGATTTGTCATAATAAGATGTACCTAATCAAAGTATATACATTAGAGTTCCACAACAAAAAGCGCGCGAATGGACGTGTTTGTAATAGTGCATGTAACTACAACCCTTCTTAAAGCTTTATCGTAGGATTTGCTGGGTGGTACTTCATAGCAATACCGAATTTGTATTAAGCGATTTAATATTCGAATGGTAATCGTTCATAGGTCCTAAGCTAGCAATGTTATTCGATCGATGTGGACTTTACTATTTAGATATCTTGCTTCACCCGTGCCGACCTTGCGATATTTCGGCATATGTAACCAACGAATGGTTTCAATCTAGGCCCCGTAGCCCCAGCGGCCCTCTAACCATCTGAATAATCCACAGCAATCGCAATGCAGAGATCCACCGTCGTCCTCTTCTAAATCTTTAGTTTTCTCGTCCTCCTCCTCATACTCTCGAACCTCGACACAGAACTCCTTCCGCATTAAACATTGTTCAGCTGGAGAAGGCTGGCTGCTAACGGTACTTCCTGCAGAATGGACAGTTGCCGAATCCATCGAGTAGGTGGTATCGGAAAATGACAATGCGGATTTATGGCCCGCATGACGATATTCGTCATGAAGATAGTCTTCATCGTCTAGTTCAGCGCCGACTTGGAAGTAAGAACGATCGGATTCTTCGAAACTTGGGTTCGGAGAAGAGGTTTCGATAGTGGTACAAGTAAGCCCACCGGCTGATATACATTCGGATCGAGGTCTAACTCCAAGTTTGGAATCGCAACGAGTATCAATGGTGATTGGGACTCCCGTTCTAGACTTGGATTTCGTACTAAGCGGTGACTTGGTGTTGATCTTTTCTGAGGGTGATGGCTGAACGGACTGTGCCTCAGTTAAAATCGTGGGGATTATTAAGGCCGAGGCGGAGCTCCATGAGGATGGCCATGGAGTGCCCGATACGGGAGAGGCCCTGTTGACGGACAACATTTTTGTGTTGTTCAGGTTGCAATGTTATATGTGTGTAACGATGCGATACAGGGATGCCACCTCGAGATCAAGGTTCACCGTAGAGTGGCCCGGCCGGTGCTTTGTACCTTGGAATGGGGACGGTATCGATATGTAGCCGGAAAGGCTAGTCTCGAGCGAAAGGGCAAGCGACTTGAACTCAAAAAAATGGGATTCTGAAAAATGTAGATGTTACGGAGGGAGCTAGAGTACATGTCGAATACTTTGGTTCAGAGCAATGTTGAAATGATGGGGGCAACCGGAATTTTATACCCGAACTGTACGGAATGCCCTCAAGCCTGTTTCCACCGGCCTAGGAATTGTAAGCGCTTCGGTGATGCAGCGTACCTCACAGTAAATGACCCTTTGTAACATTTGTGGAGACGATTTCGTCTTCATTCAGTATAATTCTCGTAAAAGTTGTGTCCTTGGCTGTTGGTCGTTGGACCGAAAGTGTTATCGTCCGGCTGAGGACTGGTGTTGCATGTTGGACCTCTCGCGACAACAGCCTTTCCAGCGCTGTGCTAAGGAGCATTAAGAACGTTAGGCATGACCATCAAGACAGAATACCAACGGAGAGTGGTTATCTCGAGGTTGGCGGCTGGAGCAGACGGCAAACTGGGCCAACATGAGCATATGAGCAAGTGATTTCTCCAAGAACGAGCTTTAGCCTGCTGATCACATTTCGAGTTCGTACGATCATACCGGCCGTCCCAGAGTTGGATAGCTTCAAAGCGGCGGGCCGATACAAATAGAGTGATCCTTATACGTAGCTTCCACTAACTGTCAGCCATTTTTCGAAGGGCCATGTAACGGGAAGCTCTCAACGGACCGACCTTCTTTAAATGCAGCGCTATGGTAGTTACTAGTTGTGGTATTTTCGGAGGCATTGTGTTGTAGCTAAGCCGGTCCAACTATGCGTTCGGTATTGGGTTCGTGAGCCACACAAGGCAAGCCCGCTCGAATGAGGCGGATGGAGCAATATCCAGACTAGCCAGCGAGCTGGTTTACCCGAGGCCTTATGGCAAGGGTGGTATACATGGGTTTGTATTTTCGATACGGGCCGGTGATTGTTGTCAAGATAGCTATAGGCCACATGCGTACCGCAATCTTGGAGAATGGATAACCGACCGTTTCGATGTCTAGGCGAGCCGCAGCGTCGCTTTTTAGTCGTCCTCCTCATTATCTTCTCATTCTATAGCGAGAGCGTAGCAGCATGGCAACAACTAAACTTGTTTAAGGACCGGAGAAACTGGTGGAACAGGCCCGACATCAGCGTTCCCACCGATATCATGGTTCATGAAACCCGAGGGTTTACATGTACCGTCGCCGGTCGCCCGGCAGCAGATACCATATTGGATGTGACCGTGATATGGAATCGACCGGAACCGAGGGGTACAGTTGTCAGGGCAGTGGCGTTCTACGATGATAATAATTGTGGAACCGTCCCAGACCCGATTACTGGACAACTACCGCCGCCGTCCGTAATCCTAGTGTTGGATTTGGATAGGCCAAACGCGATTTCCGTCTATAATTTTGCGACTGCTGATATCAAGTTTACCTGGGGAAGTTACGGAGCCTTCGATTTAGCAGGTGCGCGGAACCCGAAGGGTATTCTCCACCAGTTTATGGGACAGGACCTGTCGGGTACTGTAATTCAAAGAGACCCCGAATCTACTACTGGAGATAAACTATATAAGACACCGATGAAAATATTGCAGACCTACAATGCTGAACGTTTCCAATATCTCACACAGACTGCTGGAGTAAATGCATTACTACGGCACATAGCTGAGACTTCGCTAGTCCCTTTATTACCCGAACAGTACAGAACTAGCGGACTGGTCGAGAACATGTCAAGGATACTAATGACCCAAATAAATCAGTATATTGCGGAGGAAGAAGCGCGGGCTAGGAACCTTCGACAACAGCTATTATCCACCTCAGCGGCTGTAAATGGAGCTTCTGAAGCAATAATGGGAATGTCTGGCGGACGAATTCAAGGACCGTCGCTACCTCAAGGCGGACAATCAAATCCAGACGTCGGTCGACAACAGGGCGGCTCTAACCCGAGTTCCTTTCAGATGCCTTCATATCAAACTGATGCTCGATCAGTCTCAAACTTCCAAGCGCCGAACTCGAACTCAAACGTACCCCAAATGTACGGGAGTTACGGAAACCCGAGGAATAATCCCCTGCTAGGAGGGCGCCTGTATCCAACATATAACGCGGATACGCAACTAGGTCAATCTCTGCAAGACACGGTTCCTCAATCCTCCACCCAACAAGGCGGTCTCTCGCAGCAATACTCCCCGCACGTCAATATCCCACCACAAGGGAGTAATCCTGGATCTAGTATACCACATTCTAATATTCCGCCGACAAGTATGCCCCAGGGCCAAAACGTCTATTCGAATGTGGGAGGCGGATACCCAGTGGGCGGGAACACGAATACTCTACCGAGGCTCCCACCAATACCGCTTCATCCAGAACTTCTAAATGCCCTCGCTCGAGGAGATGATCCGCAAGCATTCGGCGGGAGACCCCCCGATACGAGTGCAATTTTACAATCATATTATCGGGAACCTAACAGCCGGAGGTGGATGAATATGTTTATAGCTATGGAGAGGAGTTTTCTAGCCGCTTTCCAGGTAGCAAGGCAGGTTTACGATTTGGGTGAACGGGGGCTAATCCCGCGTCGACCTCCACAAACCCAGGGGATTCCTCAAGAAGGACAGAGGAATGAAGGTGGTCAGGTGGAAGAAGAACTACAGCAGCAACAAAATATGCCTTCTATGAATGAAATCCCACAGACTGGGGGTTTGTCTAATACAAATCAACAAGCGCCTCTAGATCAATCGCAGCAGCAAACCGGGCAGGATTTATCCTTCAATACGGGGAACCATCCGCCTGGGCGAATGCAAATAGAGATTCCTGAACAAGAACTACGCAGAGAGAACCAGCCAATGAATTCAGGGCCTCCAGCACAACTAGGACCTGATTACAGCTTAGGAGGTCGCCCATCTAGCCAAATACAATTCGAACCTCCGACTTCAGAGACGCAAATAGAATTTCAACCCCAAGGGACAGGTTCCCGTGGGCAACCGGGAATAGGCCAGTTGATGCAACCGCAGACAGAAGATATCCCACCGGCTCGCTCTGACGCGGGCGTTTTAAGGATAGGACCGTTAAATGTAGGCCCGGGATCGGAGCTCCAGCGACTTTCAACTCCGGGCGTCTTCAAGATAGGCGTGCCTCAAACCGGTGACCAGGCCCGTCCAGAGGTTGTCCAAACTGTAGCGCAACCAGCAACTATCGAGCGAGTACCGCCGTCAAGTACAGGCAGTAATCGAAATGATCGTGCTCCGGGATCTCAAAATCAAGCGCCTATAGAGCGAGAAGGCCCGGCGAATAGGGATTTACTCCAGCCATTGACCAATAACGTTCAATGGTTACAACAACAAAAAAATCCCTTTGGGAGACTACCAGTACCCTCGGAGCAAGTGCCGCAGTCTCGTTCACAAGGCAATACCCTCCCCTCCGCCCAAAGTTTTTCAGAGAACAGACCAGGTCTTGAAAACCCAGCTACAGGGCAACAAGTAGGACAAAATAATGTCCAGGATGTCACAGGATATATTCCATCTCCAGATACACTGTTTCCAGATTGGGACGACGAGATCCCTGCTCGTGACGAGCCAGAGATTGCCACAGCGCCTTCAAACCCGTTCTCTATTACCCTTAGGAACGATCCCAATAGAGGACTAAGAGTCGCAGAACGAAATGATAATAATCCAGACACAGAGCAGAGCATCCAAAATATACCCGCAATGTTCCAGCGGGCACCTTCGCCGAGGAGAAGCAACATTGCACAAGAGGAAGATGAGTCGCCTCAAAGTAATCAACGGAACTTCTACAGACCGTCGATTGGCCAATTGCGCCCCTCCCGCGGCACATCCGCGCAAACAGTTCCAAATACTGCCCAGCAACGGACAGGTATCGCAAGAACCATGACTCCAGCTATGGAGTCGGAGGAACCTAGTCTCCGAGACGAAACGGAGACCGAAGAAGAAGGGGATGTGGAAGGAGATGAGGAATGGGATCCGGAGGGGGAGGAAGAAGAAGAGGAGGAGGAGGAAGAGGAATGGGAAGAAGAAGAAGTAACTCCCGTGAGCGGGCGGGACGAGCCGGAGGAAGAGGAGGCCGCCCAAAGTCCCAATATTGAGAGGCAAGAAGCCGAAGACCCAAGTATCGGCTCAGAGGTCGTGGAGCTACCTGACAGACCAAACGTTTTCGACAGAAATCGAAATGCGAGTCCTGGGATAGACCTTTTCGAATTCAGTGAGGAAGTGGGCTCCCCAGCGTCCGTTCAATCAGTCATCGACGAACTTGAAGGCGTACCTCAAGATATGGCCCAGCCTTCACGAATAGTCGCCGAGCAAAGGAACCTGGCCTCGTATCCAAACTTAGTGAGCCCGGAGTTACAAAGGGAAGACGATGTTGGTCGCGAATATTCAGACATGGTCCGTGATTTAATCTGGGGGAAGCCATCACCATCTGAACGAATCCCGCAACCTTTATTCCCAGGAGCCGGACAACAAGCAGGCAATAGAGATAACAGACGTCTAGAAGACCTAACTAGTAAGTATTCAATCCAAACTAAAAGATACGATGTCTATCCACTAACTAAGGTAAATATCCAGGTCCAGAACTCCTACGTCCGCCCCCGATGAGAACCTCTCAAAACACTCAGAATCCAGCACCCAGAGAAGACCCAACATTGCTCAGACTTAGCCCACAGCACAAATATGCCAACCTCTTAGGTCAATTACAAAGGCTCGACCGCAGCCAACAGCAACCGACCGCCGCGAAGATACCAGGGTATATTACCCCGTCGTTCCTGCGACCTAACACGGAGGACCCGATAGTAACCCCATTCTTAGAAGAAGACGACACCCCATTACGCCCGCTTGAAATGTTACTAAGTTTGAATCGAGATTTAACACCCCAGCAAGCATGGGATCAGGAACACAAATATATGGACCCGATGTTAGATAGAGATTTAGCTCGCCAAATGCTTCAAGAAGAGAGGGACAGAAGAGCAAAGGAATTAAACGACAATCCTACGATGGCGTGGCGGGATATGTTAAAGTCTATGGCCAAGTTCCAGCAGCAGGGGAGACTGAGGCCGGACGATATTCCCTATTGGGCGGGCCCACCGTTCCTAAGTCAGGAGACCGGGTCAGCGCTTGATAGAAGCAGGATCATGACAGCGGAAGAACTAGACGCTGCAAATAATCCACAAGATTACGATTGGGATTGGGACGAGGCTGAGAACACCTTGGTGAGTAGGAAGAAGAGGAAACTGAATCCTCTTTACCCACCGCGGTGAGATATTTATTATGGATAGAAATTTTACTACGAGTTATTAAAAGCGGCTAGGAAGAACTGTAGTATTTGTAATGCTAAGATTTATCATACGTACTGTAGATATATAATAATATTGTATAAAATGTTTGCTTTTGAGCCTGACAAGGTTCGCAAAGTCAAGGAATACATAGCCATGAGGTAAAAGGAGAACAATATATAGCCGGGATCGGACCGAGGAGGAGAATCAGGAAAGCAAACGAGCCGTATTTGCCACAGGTGGCTGTGTAGCACCCTATTATATACCCACGTGAGAGGATTTGCTCCATATGTTTAGCGTATATGCATGGCATTAGAGGATCAATATTCAGCCTGAACGTCCGCAGGTCTCTCAAGATCTCGTCTTGTTATCGCCAGGGCGTACCCATCATGATGGCTACAATAGTCACCGGTAACCGCCTATGGCCCCTGCTGCTGCTTCTTTTCCCCTTGACAATCTCTGCCTTCTTTCTTGAAACCGCCATAAACAATGGCGCCTACTTCAGCCGCGACAACGCCCTCAAAACCGGTAACGGTAAGCCTGAGGCCAAGGCTCTATATGAGTGCTTCGCGGGTAGTGAAACCCTTCACGCTCACCCAGTCGAGGGCGTGGTTGTCCGGAACCGCCCGGATACCCAACCCACACTCGCTCTAGCCCTTTACTCTGGCACCGCTTGTACTAGAACACGTGGGAAGGCTAGACCTGCTCTCCCGCAGGTAATGATGTTGCTTGACCCAAATAGAATACGGGGTGTGCATGTTGTGAGCCTTAAGGCTTATGGGATAGCTCCGATGTGTAATAGCTGGCAGGGAGTAAAGATACAAGAAGAATTGAAGCCGGGAGGGGCTTTACACGGTCTTGACCCCAAACAGTTACCGGGTAGCCTTGTACACTGGGACCAAAATGGCTTTAGAACTGTTGAGCAGAACGCGATAAAGTGGATCAATGCAATCCCATACGAGCCGCTTTCGGCGAAACGACAGACTGCACAGTATTTAAGAGAAGTTGTGGAGGGACACGTTAATCCTGAGATTGCAGCGGATCCAAAGAATGTGGAAATGAAAGCCTTGATCAAAAGTCTTAATACGTTTTTGGGAATTTCCGGGGATGCGGTTTTTAACGCTCCGTTTCCTATGGAGTTTTTACCGCATTTAAGATTGAACATCGACGATGGCTACGATCTTTCGGAGAGGACATGGCAAAGCGGAGGTCCTAGGGCAGAAAATATGCCGTTTATTAGGCATACGTATGAAAAGAATACCCAACCGGCACCGTTGATGTGGAGTCTCGGGGATTTGATCGGGAATGACAAGATTACTTTGGAGGATATTCGAAGCCTGAAAGTTCCGATGGAGCAAATGATGCTGAGCTTTAATCGGGTAGTGGATACAAAGGAGAACAAGCGGGCGTGGTACCACAAGTTCGAAGCCCTGATGGAGGTTCATCTTCAAGTTTTGGCGAACGCGTGGAGGACATTTTGGGCTTGGCAGAAAGCGAATTCAGAGATTGAGGCAGCACGACAAGGGATAAGGGGGCCAAGCCAAGATCAAAATGCGAGCGGGAATCGAGATACAAGCAACAATCAAGGTATGAATACGGGCATGGGCCAAGGGGTAAGCGGGGCACAGGCGACAAGCGAGAACCAAGCCGAGCAGGCTGTCGATCAATTGGGTCCCATCCGAGTTGAGATTGAAGAAGAAGAGGTGCCCCAGGGCAGCAATAATAATGTTGACGTTGAAGGCCAATCGATAATTCGGGACGTGCAAGCCGAGAATTCCCCGCTCGGTCTGAGGTCTGGAGTAAGTGAGTTTTTTGGAGATCAGTCGGACAGGTCTGGTAGTGAAAAGTATCTCGACACCGACTTCAAGTTCGATGCTGGGATGGCATCTATGTATGACATCGAGTCTCCTGAGAATGTGGCACAGGGCAATAGAGACCACCTTGCAGTTAACGAAGAAGCCAAAGAAGCCGATATCGCCCAGGACGAGGAAGGCAGTGATAATAGCGCCACGCTTACCGTTAACAAAAAGAGAAAGGATACTTAAACTCACCACCAGAATCTCAAATATTTCTTCTGAACCTTTACAATTCACTGTTGAATACCAGTATGTGGATGTGCGTAGTTTCGTCGCCCGAATGTTTAAATGCGTTGGTCCGGCAAATGGGCTATTTGTGCGTTGGAGGACGTTGACCCTGTTGCATTGTGACATATCCCAATTAGGACTAGCTCCTTGAAATTAGTAGAGCGGCATCGGCCAGCACCTGAGGCTGCCCTCCGTCGCCGTGACGTGGGGACTCTATCGATATCAAATTCGCCTGCCGAATAGAACGTAGCCAGTGGACTTCCTCTCGACATCATTGCTTCTAGAAACAAGCCAATTGACCCTCAAGCATGTGTTTCCCCCGCGGAAAATACCGCCAATGTCTACACACTCCCCAGAAATCGGCGAAGTAGAATCGGAGCTCAAACCGGGCGGGATCTGAAGAAAATTCTGATGGTTCATTCCGGCCCAGGGAGCTCCTTGACACTTAGCACAGGAGGCTAGCAGGCTGTCCGGGATGGCTGTTACTCAGAACCGCAAGACTACCGCATGTTGGGACCGGTACCTTGCTGGATCGGCCCTAGCGCCAATGGATAAACTCAACAGCTGCAGCAATTCCCCGCCCGATCGAGCATGCCTTCGTGTGACCTGCGTTCCAAGATTGCTGTTTGTATTGGGACCAAAGGAACCAATTGCCCGCTGCCGATTATGAGCCATTGTTTGTACCCGGTGGTCCTGTGCCGTACTATAATTGAGGCAGCGAGTGGGAGAGGTTGGAGTTCTTTGTCCAGCCCACGCGCCGCTTCGCAGCAAGTTATTCCTTCCGCCAAAAATTTTACATCATATTAAACCTCTCGCCCCAACCTCAATTCACCTCTTCCACAAGTACACTTTCCATATCCAAGATACCTCTGCCTCTTACCAATTAATTGGTACCCAATACTTTTCTGTCAATTGCAGAATAGAAAAAACAATTCGTAGCGTTTGCTTATAGCATAAAACCTTTCCGAACCCCTCTCCCACATTATAACCACAGGCAAGCTGGAGTCTCGGTAGCACACTCCTCAATCAATCCAACATGTCCCAAAGACTTATGATCAAGAATATGCCCATTTCGAAGCTTAACACCTTCGCCGCTTACACTCGTTCTTTCAACTCCTTAACGGCTATCCATAAACTCGTCCCGCCTTTAGCACCTGCCGCGGCCCCAAATGTCGCCGGGAAACGCCTTATTACTACGGGCCACAGGGTGAAGTCCATCCTGCAGGCTCGCACGTTTTCCACGACGGTCGCGAGGAAGGTGCATGATACAACTCAGGTAGCACCTTCTGCGAAGGCATACCTTGAGTCGGGGGTGATTGCGGGTAGCGGCAATTTGGTGGATGTGAACAAGGTGTTGGTTATTGGTAGTGGTGGGTTGAGTATCGGACAAGCTGGAGAGTTCGACTACTCAGGTAAGCTGTCATACCCATCTCTGCGAAGTGCACAACCCCAATGCACGTTGGTTGTGAACTATGTCCTAATACCTCTCCCTCAACAGGCTCCCAGGCCATAAAGGCTCTCAAAGAGGCTGGCAAGCAGTCTATCCTTATTAATCCTAATATTGCAAATATTCAGACTTCTCATTTCCTCGCCGATGAAGTCTACTTCCTCCCTGTCACCACCGAGTACATCTCTCACGTCATTGAGCGAGAACGTCCGGATGGTATCCTTCTCACCTTCGGAGGTCAGACTGGTCTCAATGTCGGTGTCAAGCTCGACAAGATGGGTGTGTTCGAGAGAATGGGTGTCAAGGTCCTAGGAACTCCAATCAAGACATTGGAGACCTCTGAAGATCGTGATTTGTTCGCTAAGGCATTGAAGGAAATTGATATCCCAATTGCCGAATCCATTGCGGTCAATACTGTTGAGGAAGCCCTAGCTGCGGCTGAGGTGATCGGATATCCTATTATTGTCCGATCCGCCTATGCCCTAGGAGGTCTAGGTTCCGGTTTCGCAAAGGACCGTGCAGAACTTGAGTCTCTGTCCTCTCAATCTCTCTCCCTCGCGCCCCAGATTCTTGTTGAGAAGTCCCTGAAAGGATGGAAGGAAGTTGAGTACGAAGTCGTCCGAGATGCTTCCAACAACTGCATCACAGTTTGCAACATGGAGAACTTCGATCCTCTGGGTATCCACACTGGAGACAGTATCGTCGTCGCTCCATCCCAAACACTCAGCGACGAAGAATACCACATGCTTCGATCAGCTGCCATCAAGATTGTCCGACATCTTGGTGTAGTTGGTGAATGTAACGTGCAGTACGCTCTTCAACCCGATGGATTGGATTACAGGGTTATTGAGGTCAATGCTCGTCTGTCTCGATCATCTGCACTTGCTAGCAAGGCCACCGGATACCCATTGGCCTACACCGCCGCTAAGATTGCACTGGGACATACTCTCCCGGAGCTGCCCAACGCTGTCACCAAGACTACCACCGCCAACTTCGAGCCTTCCTTGGATTACATTGTATCCAAGATTCCACGATGGGACTTGAGCAAATTCGGCCATGTGAAGCGTGATATTGGATCTGCTATGAAGTCTGTTGGTGAAGTCATGGCTATCGGCCGCACGTTCGAAGAGTCTATTCAGAAGGCTATTCGACAAGTCGACCCCAAGTTCCTTGGCTTCCAAGGTGATAAATTCGAGGATCTTGACTACGAACTCGCCAACCCAACTGACAGGCGATGGCTCGCTGTTGGTCAAGCCATGCTTCACGAGAACTATAGTGTAGACCGTGTTCATGAGCTTACCAAGATCGATAAGTGGTTCCTTTACAAGCTCCAAAACATCGTCGACTGCCATCACGAGATCCTCAACATCGGCTCTCTCTTCGGACTGAACCAGGATATCCTACTCAAGGCTAAGAAACTCGGTTTCGGCGACAAGCAGATTTCTAAGCTCGTCGGTTGCACCGAAGATGAAGTCCGCGCCCGCCGAAAGAACTTCGGCATCCACCCTTGGGTCAAGAAGATCGATACCCTCGCCGCCGAATTCCCCGCTGACACCAACTACCTGTACACCACCTACAACGCCTCTTCGCACGATGTCACCTTCGATGATCATGGTATCGTCATCCTCGGTTCTGGTGTCTACCGTATCGGTAGCTCCGTCGAATTCGACTGGTGTGCCGTTTCCGCCACTCTTGCACTCCGAGAACTTGGCAAGAAGACTGTGATGATCAACTATAACCCTGAGACTTACTCCACCGATTTCGACACCGCAGACAAGCTCTACTTTGAAGAATTGAGCTACGAGCGTGTAATGGATATCTACGAACTTGAGGCCGCAGCTGGCGTTGTTGTCTCCGTCGGTGGTCAGCTACCACAGAACATTGCGCTCAAGCTCTCTGAGACTGGTGCTAAGGTTCTGGGAACTGATCCAAAGGATATCGATAAGGCTGAGGATCGTCACAAGTTCTCTCAGATCCTTGATAGCATTGGCGTGGATCAGCCAGCATGGAAGGAACTCACTAGCTTCGAAGAGGCTCTCAACTTCTCCCGCTCCGTTGGTTTCCCTGTTCTTGTCCGTCCTTCTTACGTCCTCTCTGGTGCCGCCATGAGCGTTATCCGCGATGAGAGCGAGCTCGAGGAGAAGCTCAAGAACGCCGCAGCTGTTACACCTGATCATCCAGTCGTCATCACCAAGTTCATCGAAGGCGCTATGGAAATCGACGTCGACGCTGTCGCTCACGAAGGAAAACTCCTTATCCACGCTGTATCTGAACACGTTGAACAGGCTGGTGTTCACTCCGGTGACGCAACACTTGTACTACCACCTCAGAGCTTGGACGAAACCACCATGGCCCGCGTCAAGGATATCGCCATCAAGGTCGCCAAGGCATGGTCTATCACCGGTCCCTACAACATGCAGATTATCAAGGCCGATAACCCAGAGGGTGGAGAGCCACAGCTCAAGGTTATCGAATGTAACCTTCGTGCTTCTCGTTCATTCCCATTCGTCAGCAAGGTTCTTGGCGTAAACTTCGTCGATGTCGCTACCAAGGCTCTCGCCAACACCGATGTTCCCGAGCCAGTCGATGTTATGGCGAAGAAGGTTGATAGGGTTGCTACCAAGGTTCCACAGTTCTCGTGGACTAGATTGGCAGGTGCCGATCCCTTCTTGGGAGTCGAGATGGCTAGTACCGGAGAAATTGCATGCTTCGGAAAGGATCTTGTTGAAGCTTATTGGGCTAGCATTCAGTCTGTCATGAACTTCACAGTTCCAGAGCCCGGCAGCGGTATTCTCATCGGTGGTGATGTTTCCGCTCCATACCTCAAGGAAATTGTGGAGTACATCTCCCCTATGGGTTACAAGCTGCTTGCTGCCAACCCTAAGGTTAAGGAGGCGCTAGAGAAGGCCGTACCCGGGGCTAGCATTGAGGTTGTAGAGTTCCCAAAGACAGATAAGAGGAAGTTGAGGGAGATCTTTAAGGCGAAGGATGTTAAGGGTGTGTTCAACCTTGCGGCCGCCCGAGGAAAGGATTTGTTGGATGAGGACTACGTGATGAGGAGGAATGCTGTTGATTTCAACGTCCCATTGTTTATGGAACCTAAGGTATGTTTGGGAAGTCCTTCGTTTCTGGTTTAAGGAATTATATATGCTAACATTATGGGTGTCTAGACGGCTGTGCTGTTTGCTAGGTGTTTGAGCGAGAAGCTTCCCAGGAAGGAGGGTATCCCAAGCGAAGTTAAGCGATGGAGTGAATTTATTGGCGGAAAGCCATTGTAAAGGCGCGACGGCAGGCAGGTCATCGTTAGCATTATATGAAGAGCGTCTGTATAAAACATTGGAGAGGACGGTGGTATGAAAAAACAAAAGAAAGGTTCATTTGCTACTAGTTAATTCATTATTCTTCCTCGAAGCATCTACGTTGAGGGTTTTCGTATGGGTGGGTTTTGGTGATAGCTAGCTGTATATAGAAAAGCAGAAAAAACATCGAAAAGCGATTGGAATTCGCATCTACAAGTCATTTACTTCGGGGTCTTCCGATAATCATGGCCGTGCTATAAGCTTAAGCTCGCACCAATACAACATCTAGTTGTAATACTCCCTAATCCGCTCACATCACTATCAACATTTAAAGGCAGCAATCGTTCGGTTAAGAGTTCATGATCATATTCTTCAGTTTTTTTTTCTTTATGAGACAAAGACAAAACCATAAGCTACCCCCCATCCATACTAATAGTACCACTAATACTAATTTTTACGCAAAAATGAAATAATGGGGGAGAGGCAAAAGGAAGAAAAAGCAAACTATATATACACCGCATGAGAGAGAACAAAAAAATCATGACAGCAAGCAAGAGAAACAACTTCAAAACTTGTAAAGTTAGTGAAAAAAAAGAACAACCGTTAAAGGTGGCATAGCGAGTGTGCACATACGAACGCACGGAGAGATATCGTGAGCCCGAAGGAAGGGTGGAGGGTGCGTGTGAAACGGCTTTTGAAAACACAGACGCAGCAGGAGGAAGAATAAAGGCGCATATGCTCGAACCACCCAAAAAACAGAACAAACACACATGCGATTATATGACAACTTCATAGGTCATATGGGATAATAATGTTACCCTGTCTTTTCAATTTTTTTCATTCACTAGGAAGAATAATTTTCTTCTTCTTCGCCACTTCTTTCCATCTGCTAATCGCCTTCGCTAGAATATTCAAATCAACGTAGAGAGAGGGCGATACCGTTTATGTTAGGATCTCGTTCCATAGACATGGCAGGAATGAGAAGTAGACAAGAAAGGGGTTAGGTATGCCAATGAGGTAGAGAGAGGGGTGGGGAAAGGGTGGCAGGAGTAGAGGTGCAGAGGAGCGACAGTTAAAATGCGTATGAGAAAGGTGCTTAAACAAAGTAAGAAATCCATACAGAACATAAAAGACGAAAGAGTAAAAGTATATCCAAGTCGAGAAAGAGAAAAGCAAGGCTAGCACGTAATTACCGTAATTAAAGCCTCCTATAGGGTAAAGAATCGGAGATCATCATAAGCTTCAAGTTTCAGGCTTCGGTAGCAACTTCCTTGCTAGCCTCAGCGACAGGCGCAGCCTCATCTTTCTTTTCTTCAGCGGTGGTCTCTTCCTCGGCAGGAGCTGAGGTATCGGCCTTATCCTCTTTTTCAGCGGCGCTCTCGGTGCCCTCTTTAGCGTCAGATCCGGCAAGCTCGACTTTCTCCTTCGGTTCTTCGGTCTTCTGCTTCTCAGGCTCGCCAGAGAGCTCTGGACTCTTGGCCGCCTTGTCCTTGCTGCTTCCCTTTTTCACACCGTTAGGCTCAGCGCCAGAAGTCTCAGGGTCATTGGCGAGGAGCTGGTTCCATTCGTTGAGCATCTTGATGGTACGGTCCTTGAACTTGTATTTGTCATCAAATGGAATGCTGGCGAGGCGGAGGAGAGCCTTCAAGACCTTGTTGATCTTGGTCTTCTTGATTATCGCAACTTCAAGATTTGGGTATGATTCAAGCTTCTGGAAGTAGTGGTCGATATTGACGACCTCCTAAATTTGAAAAATACCCTTAGTATGGAAACGGGGGCCTGCCAGCGGCGAGGTAGAGACTTACTGCTTCAGTTGGGACCTTATCTGTCGTGAGTAAGGCCTTTTGGATCTTGTGGCGAAGATACATGACTTCTTTCTCCTTCTGATCCTTCTCTACAGTTAGGTTTTTTGCCTTTGCAGAGGAAGATGTTGCCTCGTCAGGAGTATCATCCTTCTCAACGGCCTTCTTTTCGGCGCCCCTTGTCTTCTTCTTCGCGCTCTTATCGATGGTGTCTTCCTCTTCTTCGGAGGCGACAGCAGCGGTTCGCTTCTTCGATGATTTCGGGGCTGGGGTCTCTTCAACGGCCTTCTTCTTGGATGCACCGTTGACAGGTGTCTTCGTCTTAGAGGAAGCTGGGGTCTTAACGTTCTTTCCGGTATTTTGCTTCTTCGGGGTCTTAGAAGTCTTTCCCGTCACTGATTAGCCGTTGCAGTCGCACTAAGCGGATTGGTGGAATAGCTTACATCTTCAGCCTCCTCTTCCGCCTTACGTTTCTTTGATGCCGACTCTTTCGCTGGAGCTGCCTTTTTCTTGCTCTTGGGCGCCTTGACTTCGATCTCTTCTTCCTCTTCCTCTGGTTCGTCAACATCCATTGCATCCGCTTCTTCCTCTTCCTCGGCATCGTTGTACGCATCGGCTTTGATGTTGCGGATATCTTCGAGAGAGTAGCCCTTCTTGGCATTTTCGTATGCTTTAACGATATCTTTCGCCTTTCCGCGTGGCGAGAAGGCGTCGATTGCGGTCTGATCAAGTGGCATTATCTCTGTAAACATTGTCCAGGCACTGGGTGTGGTCAGCAAATTTTGCGGTAAAAACACTTAAACGACCTTGGAAGTGGCGAGGTGGCACGGAAACTTACAAGCTGTCGAAATTGTCAAGGAACATGATGGGCCAGTGACCCGCAGAGCTGCCTCGAGCTGCAATAGGAATATCCTCCTCTGCCATGCCTGACATGCTGAATTTTCCCTTTCGCTTGCTAGTGCTGTCTTTGGGACGGGCGTTTTTGACAGCATCAGGGAGCATATCGTCTTCGACAATGATCGCTGGCCAAGGAGAATACCCTTTCAATCGGGCTAGAACGATCATACCGGGCTTGAGGGCCATGTCAGGACCTGCCTTACCACCGAAAGATTTGCGTTTGTTGGCCGAGCTGGCGGCAGCAGCCCCAGAAAGATTGGCTGAACTCTTCTTCTTAGCGGGTGTGCGGGTTTTGGTAGCCTCCTGTGCCTTTTGGGCGGCAGCACGAGAAGGTCGGTTGGCTTCGGTGATGGGTGAGACAGCAGTGACGTCGTCATTGTCGGCGCTGTCAACCGGGACTGTGGTTTGTGTCGTGTCATTGTCCTCACCTCCCTGTGGAGCGGGTTCTTCGGACGGTTCGTCGTCGTTGGCTTCCTTTTCCGCGTCTTCGGAGGGTTTGGCTGGTGTTGCGTCAGTGACGGTATCCGCAGGTTTGGATGGCTCAGAAGACTTGCTGTCGGTAGTAGTGGCCGGCACCTCGGCCTCCTTAGTCGGTGCAACGGTGGAGGTAACCTCCGAAGTGGTTTCCTTAACTTCCGATGGAGTTTCGGTGGCTGCCGGTGGTGCGGGCGATTTGGCCTTATCTTCGGTAGACATGGTGAAGGTGGTCTGAATCAATCAGATGAGACGTAGAATGGTTGCAAACAAGAATAAAAGGTTGGCCTAATGCGGAGCCAGTCGGGGAGAGGGCTTCCAACGGTGATTGTAGGTGTATGACGCGTTTTCCAGCGTCTTTTGGGGGTGCCTGAGGAGGCGGCGGACTTCAACCAGCGGTTCTTTGGTAGAATTTAGGGATTGCGATTTTGAATCGCGCGTATCTGATGGTGACGGATTGGTTTAGCGCTTGGTTAGGCGATCGTGAATGCTGTCTTGGTGAAGTTGGTGGGGGTTGATGGATGCCGGAAGGATTGTGGAGGAGGAAGAAAGAGAGGGAGAAGAGAGGGAAGAGGAAGAGGAAAAGTGGGAAGGCTTAAGGCAGGCAAAAGAACGACACCAAAACGGGCATCGGCAACGGCAACAATGCGCAACAACGCCAACCAACACCCAGCCACTCTTTGGCTCTTTGCTCTTTAGCCTCCACCAATGCCAAAGGAACGATACTAGTTAGCAGACATAAGCAGACAAAGAAACCACTATCTGGCGGCGGGTCATGGTATGTATGTTGGTGTCTTTTATCGGTATCTCATTTATGGGGGATGAGGGTAGTGCTAACTGTTGTTTACGCCACAGGCAGAGAGAAGACGAACAAAGAAGCTCTCATATCGGAGATAGGAGCATGATATGGAGAATATCACGCAGACACGGGCACGCATCGACCTCCCTCGTATCTGCTCTCGAAGCTCATGCAGAATCGCAGTCGCATGAGAGAAAGTCCAGCTCTCCAGTAGTGTTTACCTAAAACGGGTCGGACAGCGGAAAAATGGACCACCCTGGTCCAGCCGTGCATGATGTCACTGGCATAAATACCTCGCCATTGGCTCGCTTTTTAGCGGATGCCATCGAAGGTCTGACAGCTTTTTTGTCGAAGCGAGCTAGCTGCTTGGGGAGTTTTGTGGAGCGTATTTGGCGACCAGGACAGGCAGGATCCAAGTGTGCGCGAGCGTGCATATACCAAGCCATACCTCGACGAGGCTTCGTTCGCGCTCGAGATTATTTGACGATCCATTTCAGAGCTTCGGGGCTCAGTACTTATATTTTATAGTTTGCAAGGCCCCGAGACTAAAAGCTTCATACCAGTGCAGTTTCGACATTCGGACAAGGCTTTCAGGCGTAGTGCGAAATGCAACAAGAACTTGCTAAGATATTGCGTTGTCAGCACATCTCGCACATTTCTTGGTTCCTATCGAACCGATGACCAATGATATTTAGAAGGGTTTCACTAACCTACGGCCTTATAGTAGTAGTATATTGATCCGCGGATAGCAATACTTTTTTTTGAAATATCAAAGCGAGAAAACGTTTGTTGAATACATAAATACAGATTCTGCGTTCCGAGTAACTTCCTATCTAGATCCGAATCTAGGTACTCCCTGCACCCGCTGCTGACGGAGGATACCGGTATTATAGTGATGCAGTAGCGGTAGAATAACAAAAGAAAATGTCATGCAACAAATCGACAATGCAATATAAACATGGTCGAATACTTGTCAACATTTTAACCTGTCGAAGTAATTATAGTACAAGGGTAGTCTAGAAATAAAAAAACTTAGCAATACCGACCTCATGATCCCCCCACAAGCTACCCTGAAAGCTGAGGTAAATGACGAGACTGGTCAGGAACGCCATTATTCAACAGCAGTATCTCGGGTGCCTTTTCCCCGCCAAGTAAATCTTTCGCCTCCTTGGGATCTTTCCCCACATCTATCATGCCCCTCAAAGCCTTCCCTAGGATATACTTCTTCATACCTGCCGGGTCTAGTTTAAACTCTGAACTTAGCGACAGTTCATATGCAATCATCCCAGCTACAAACGGAGCCGCCGCTGACGTCCCATCACCTATGAACCTCGCTTCTTTAAACCCCGTGGCTATGATATTCTCACCTGGGGCATAAATATCGACGCATGGCCCCCAGTTCGAGAAATCAGCACGCCTATCGATCATATTGCTCGCACCAACCGAAAAAACAGGTAGAATTTTCGTATATGACGAGGGATAGTTATTGCAAGCATCCCTATCATCGTTACCTGCGCTGGTAGCAATATGTATCCCAGCTCTAACTAGACTCTTCATTCCCCAAGTGAAATACGAGGGCTCGGCATCAGAGTCAAACCCAAAGGACATGTTAATAACAGACCCCGCAAAATTAGGCCCTTTCATTCGTCTATTGTGGGAGCTGATAATGGCCGCGAAAGAGGCCATGATGGAGGCCATATCAAGATCTCCGTCCCTAGAGCCAGGTATCCCGCCCGGTACCCCAAATATATTAGCGGCTTTCGCAACGCCAAACGTTTTGCTGCCGGCAATTCCAGCAACCCAAGTCCTAGTAATTCATTCTCCACGTCAACTGTCGGTGCCTCCATAAAGTAAAACCATGTATATTCATCTCGGGGGCATTGATTACGACCCATGGTTAACTCTAACACTGGATAATACCTACCCATGTCCATTAAAATCCTCCCCTCCTTCGTCCGTCCAAATATATCTCTGGGCCCTTCCTTCAAAATCTTCATGCTCCGGATTCAGACCGGTATCGATAATATATACATCCGCCCCGCGCCCTGCGTTTTCGTGATACTTGTAGCTAAAAGTCATCTCCTCACTAATAGGAAAAACTAGTACATAAGGCTGAAAGGGGTCTTGGACAGGCCTATCTTCCACCTTCTCACGGGTAGAGATCCTCTGAAGGCCCCAAGGAGCCCCACATTGCTCGATAAACGGCGGATCTGCTGTGAAACCTGCAGAGCGACACCTCGGGAGAGGTACAGCCTTTGGGGGAGTAAGTGCAGTGGCGGGACCAGCATCGCCATCCCTTGCAGCGGGGGCAGGGGGTTCTTTAGGTAGCTTCAATTTAGCTCCCTTTTCGACCATCTCAACGTACTCCAATGATTTAATTCGCTCGCTCTCAATCTCTGTCATGTTCATTATTAACACGCGCAGAGAATCATCACCGGCCGCTGTAATGCGGCGTCCTGAAGGAGTTTTGAAGTGATGGTAACTAGCGGTAGAAGCCGAAGGTGCGGATTCAAGTATTTTGGTATCCCAGCCCATATCGACAAGGATTTCCTCCCATGGCCGGCTCTCTGATTCCTTGAGAATGGCAATGTAAGAGAACTCAGGCCCCGACTCGTCAACTTGAGGGCCAAAATTCGGCGCCCACGGATTAGCCCTGCTATCTCCTCTAAGTGGCACGCAGAATGCCAATCGGATTGCGGTGAGATAGAGCGCCACAAACAGCTGCAGACTCGGAATTGACTTCATTCGGGACTAATTCGATATTTATCGAATTGATTTTTGGATCGGGAACAAGGGTCGCCCACTGCCACTATATAAGAACAAAACGAGCCAAAGGGAAGCAGATAAATATTGAGGGGTATCTTAGAGCGAAGCCGGCGTACTATAGAAATAGTTGTTTTGTGTACTCGATGTGTCTAAACTGGAGAGACTTGAAGGTCGCGTCGATTGCAAAATTGGATCAAAGATGAAAATTACCTACGTGTATTTCGTCCATAATATACCCGATACCTGGCTCCATAACGACTATTCAGTCTGCACACAGGTATACAGCGGCAGTTCATACCGATTCCAACGGTAGTTTACGGTAAATTTAGATTTTGCTATATTGTGTCGCCTTGAAACCAGACGTTGCAAACTACAGAGCCTTCGAAACTTACAGTTGGTGCGCACGTGCAAAACCGGACTTAGGTCCTTAGGGCGAGAAGAGCAGCTAATTAGCCGTTGCTATTAAGTTGCTCCCAGATCTAGATTCGAATTTGGATTCTAGAACATATCTACTTATTTATATAACAACAATAGCTGCATTGTGGTACCAACGAGACGAACGTATACCCTAATGTACGAGATCCGTACGTTTGGTATAATTACGACCTATCCTAACAAAGCTTACCAACTTGAAGGTTTGAGAAAAAGATATAACACCTCTGGCGTACAAACGGGAAACTTGCACTGCACTGCCGCGAGCCTCGCTGGTTATATTGTTGCTGCAACTCCGTGCGTAGACTTGCCTGTTTGGTCAACAGTTGGCTGGAATTAGACGGCATCCAGCCCGGCTTTTGGAACATCAGACCACGCCACGCTATTTCTCCTCATTTGCACTGGCTCACGAAATCAGAAATGCAACAAGCTAGAAATTACAACAGCACCCGGTATATATTTCAAAATGTCCTCAATGAGATCTCACATCAGGAAGTTGTTCTTAAAGAACAGTAACAAGAATCAGAATCAGAAACTCGAGGAGCTCAAGGCGCAGCAGCCAACACCAAACACGGTCCCTCACGGCACAGTTTCCACCAACTCCTCATCATCTAGCCTCCTAGGGCTAGGGAGTCCAGAACTTCCCATAGTCGACTACGACAATATTTCCCAAATTCCAAAGATCTTGACAGAGTTCCCTGCCATTTATCTAACAAACCACCCGTTACCTCCGGCGCCTTTCAATCACGCTAGAGCACTCCTGACCCTACCAAAAGATGTAAAAGACAAACTCAGAGATCCTGGGAAGTCAACTGTCCGCGGCTATAACAATGCGAAAGCTAGTGGGAGAGAATGGTGGGATTATAACCCCGCTGAAGGGATGCTTGGGCCGCCGGAGAATACAGAATTCGAGGAAGATACGAAAGCATTCTTTCTGAAGAGTGTCGAAGTACTTCAAAATATCTGCCGACAATTCAACTCCCAACAGCAATTGATACCCCAAGAAGTCATCGACGAAGCGGGCTTCAGCACCATGCGGTATCTCCGCTACTCTCCAGATGTCATTGACCAACAACCTTCAGATGAAAACAGTCAAACTACATACAACAGCGTCCTAAATAGTCGTCGAGACGGCGACGATGGTGAAGCACTCCCACATATTGAAGCTCACACTGACCTCGACATCCTAACTCTCATTACCGCAACCGAGCCATCCGGTCTCTACGTTTGGAACCGTCGTGGGAAGGTATTCTCCGCACCACCAATAGAGGGCACAGTATTTATCATGGCAGGCGATATAATGCCATTCTTTACCTCGAAGCCCGAAATGTGTCCTTTGGCGCAGTATGAAGGCGTAGAGGCTATAGGAGAAAACACAGTTTTGCCGACGGCGCATACTGTTGTAGTACCCAGGAGTGCAGGGGAGAGATATTCAATTGCAGTGTTCCTGAGGCCAAAGAGGGAGATGGTACTTCATAGAAGGGTGATAACAAGAGGGGGGAAAGAAGTAGAGGAGGAGACGGCGTTCTGGTGGTTGGCTACGGAGAAATTACATGTTGAAGGGAGAAAGTGTTTTTTGGCGGTGTGAAAGCGCGTGTAAAATAGTTGGAACCCAAACTGGAGATTTAAGAATTATATTCGTAGCATTAGTATGCTTGGATATTGCCCCTGGGCAGTTACACTTTGCGCTTTGTGATCTTCTCTGCAGCTACAGTCCAGTCTTTCGACTCGAATCGCCATACAGGCTTTCCAACAACCTTCGCTGGTTTACCCGTATCAACTCCCACTTCCACTCGAAATCTCGGAAACTTTTCCCATTTGCTCGGTGCAGCATCAAAAAACGCATCAAAACAGAACGTTACGAATTCTACCGCACGGATGTGAGGATCAGGATCGGATAGGTATACTCTTCGGATCTCTTGCCATGTCTGTTCGGCGAGTTCACGGACAGTAGTGACGGGTGTAATAGTTTGCTGCTTCATGTCGGATGTTTGATGTACCTTCCAGAAATCTTCTAGAAAACAGAATTCCGAGAAGAGAGCGACGTCACCTTTTCCCTCCCCGCTAACGGTTCCGCTGAACACCGGTTCGTTCAAGAATGGATGGGACAATCCTAACTGAACCTTCTGGCTAAACCATTTGTCGCGTCCGGGACCAGCAATCGGGCAGCGGGCTTGATACCAGATGTGGTAGTTTGTGATCTGTAATGTCGATGGGCAAAGCTCCCCGACGAGAAAGCCCGTGCTGAGTAGTTTTATGGAAGAAAAGCTCCCGGGCCCATTTTCGTAAACTCTACTCCGAAGCTCTCCCAAGTATCGCACTGATGTTGATAAGCGTTAACAATTAGTATCTGTATACATCGGAATTAAGCCTGTCGTATCCACATCCGTAATATTTCAACGGCTGACGGATTAGGAGGGATCGCAGTAGTAGCAATTTAATGGGACGAACCGTAGTACTTACGATATCGAGAGTGATGCCTGCAGCGCGTGCAGAAAGCGCCACCGGGAAATTTATGGGAAAGCAATTTGTGTATCTTGAAGTATGTTGCTTCGTCGGTCGGTCTACCACCGGAGCCTCGCAAAATGTTGACGACACCAGTCGGATTGTTAACTTGAAGGGGCTCAAATAGCCGGTACTGGGCTCTCTGGAAAGCAGAACAGGAAAGAATAGAGCGCCAAAGAGTGCCGACTTGGGCCGCTAATATTAACGAGCTGAATGGAAGGTAGGAGAGAAACTCGATCTGGACCTCTGCCGGGAGGTCTATTATCGCAGGCATTGTGCTTTATGCAGGCGTATATATGTACCTATTGTGAGAACTCAGGAATGCCTACCGGTACCGATTTATTCCAAAATAAGGAATCGTATAACGCCACTAGAATAGTGGGGTAGTCGTTAACGGCACGTGCCGACGCGGGTACGGATGAATGTTGAGACTAGCTAGGCGCGGCGATAGCTGTGGCTGAAAGCTCTAAGGCTAAAATTCCTGTTTTAAGACACAGGAGGAGCCGGGGTGGAAAAAGGTAGTCTAGTGGAGTAAATAGCTATATTTAAGGTTAAGGAAAGTTGAGCCTAGGTAAGGGCTACAGACCTAGCCTGGCCTTATAATGTAGGGCCCAGTTATAACAGCTTTATCAATGCATGCTTCAAGCAAAAGAACTAGTCATCCAATAATTATCTCGTCAATCAATGAAATTTCGAAAAAGTAGCTGTAACCTGTCGTACTTCCAGAAGTAGTTTGGTTAACCAGCTTTAGTGCCCATGCAATACCACATGCTCCTGTTTACAACATGACCCATGCCCGCTATGGGACGTAAGCAATCGGTCTATATGATTCCCTATCCGTCGATATAAATTCAAATCCGGGCTTTTCCACTCCCTCAGCCTTGGTTCTGGCATCTTGCCCCTCCATACAAGCTCACGGTTAACTTTCTCCCAATACCCTTCTCCAACCGCCACTTCCATTCTCAGAGTCAGTTGGCAATCATCCCTTGCCGGGGTGGCCTCAGAACTCCTCGGCTTGAAAGATATTCGCACATACTCCATTATCTCCGCGTATGGATGTGGCTTGGATAAGTATACTTCCCGTATCGCCTGCCAGGCTTGCGAGATAAGCTGACGAATTGTGACGGTGTGCGAAACGCGTATGTTGGTGAGGCTCTCGTCCGGGTACACCTGCCAGACAACTCTAGGGAGGTGAAGTAAATGTAAGACAGACACATCTACTTCATCTCGCTTTTCTCCCCTGGCATCCTCGCTTTGACTTATTCTTTTACCCGCTGCGGAGAATATCGGTTCGTTAAAAAATGGATGGTTTGTTGGAAGCTTGATTTTTGTAGGACACCTGCTGGGTTCTAGAGGACAGGGTTCGAAGCAAATCTCGTACTCTGTGATTTCTAAGGTCGACTGGCAGAGGATGGCGTTAAGGTAGGCATGCCGGTACAGCTGAGAAGATACTTCTGGTGGCTGATTTGCAAGACCGGGACCCCGAGACACAGGGAAAGCATATGCTCGCAGGTAGTTTTGGACTAAATGCGCGTGAGAGCAATTAGCACCCAATTGAATCTGATAGCATTAAGTTTATAATTTTCGCTCGCAATTCAACAATTTTAGACTGGCAATTAACTAGATCTACCTAGGTACGTACCACCGATTTCGTGACAACGGACGCAAGAAGAATCGCAATGGTACTTGTTGTAAAGGAATCGGTGGACTTGTAGGTTCGAAGCGGAGCGTGAATCTTGGCGTTGATATTGTCGAAAGCCTCGATATGACGCCAACGCCAACTTGCGGGGCTCGCTAGATTCAATTTCACAGTAGCGACTTCTTCGGAGCCGGCCGGAGGTAGTTAAGAGAGAGCACCAGAGCCTGCAGACTTGAGCTACTGATATTTGGTCACTAAATGAGAGGTATGAGAAAATCTGGATTTGAAGTTCAGCGGGGAGGATAGTTATCAAAAACATCCTGATCTAGGTTTAGGCCACCGATTAATGTTTCCAAGCTATGAAATGCAAACCAATGTGGGGATTGAGCGTGGTTAAATCGATCCGCCCGAGGCGAATCCTTTGTAAGATTTATAACGCTGGCGGGGGCTCTCTGATAGTTTGCAGCCTCGCAGTCTCGTGTTTGGTCTTCGAGCCTCACAGCCTTGTTATTCGCTCCTGTAAGGATCTTAAATGTCGACCAATTATTTGAGCATACGCCGCGTCGATAATGCAAGGAATGTGGTACCACTAGACATTGATAGAAGTTTATCAACATATCTGCGGTTTAACAGGAAATGCAGTCCTTGCGTTAGGTCTATAGATCTAAGCCAGTATATCTGCTGTAGCATAACTCGTGATCTCGTAGTCTCAGAGCCGTCTTCCGGAAACTTCGAAATCCTTAACAGTCTGACTAGCCGATTAATCGACTAAACGTATATCGAGATACCATCATGTCGCGCATAATAGTCCGCATGACTGCCGAGTTTCATTGCTAAGTTGAGTTAGCTCGTGCTGTCGCTGTCACTACTGGTACCTCCACTGTCACTCTCACTGTCGCTCTCGTCATCACGCTCTGAATACAACTCGACCTTCAAGCCGAAGGGTACATCTTCCTTAGCCTTGCCTGACTTCGGCTTTCCTGATGAACTCGGTTTGAAAATCTGAAATTTGATATACTCCACTTTTTCGATTCCGTCGGCGTCGATGTCAGGACTGAAAAAACACGCCTTTCGCAGAACCTTCCACGCTTGTGAGACAAGTTGACCAACAGTGGTTGTGGGATAAATGTGTATGACCTGGTCGGCGGCCGCTGGTTCCAGATCCGCATGACGGTCATACCATTGGACGCGGTAGTGGACAGGTACGGTGACATTTTCCCCTTTGACCGGGGCTCTTGGCCTCAACACACGGCTGCTTCCTGCTTCCTGCTTCCTCTTCGTCTTCTCACTTTCTTCGGCAGCGGGCAGGAAGACCAAGTCGTCTAGGAAGGGGTGCGAGGTTTGCAGTCGAGGTTTGTGGAATCTTTCATCGAACGCCGGCGACCAGTTTACCTCCGGAGGCGGCCATTTACGCACCCAGAACTCATAGTATTTGACCTCCAAAGACTTGCGTCGGATTTGCATGGCGAGAAACGAGTCGGATGCTGCAGTCGAGGAATCAGATTCTGGATCAGAGGGGGGTCTATCATAGAACTTCTCCCTTGCTCTATTTTCCACCTTTTCTGTTTATTCAAGACCAAAGTACAACTCTATTAGCTTCACCGAATATCATACGTAGATATACGCGTTTGTATAGACTGGCACCAAACGTGGCCAACTAGTTACCCAAACCACAGGCGTACATACCATCTTCATCACAAATGACGCATGCTGAGTCGCATTGGAGATCACTATAGAAAAATCGGTGAACTTCGAGCGGTTGTTTAGTTTGAAGGTGACGCGACCCAGGAATAACTCGGTATCGGACCTTTTGGAGCTGGCGGGAGTTGAGAAGGCTGCGCCATAGCATGCAGACCTGCGTCGCCGTCCCTTGCACAAGAAATGGGAGAAACGATAGAATACGAGATTGCAACTCGAGTGGAAGAGAGGTTATTGTTCCAGGTGTGTGCAACATTTTGGTGGGTTTTATCGATTAGAACGTACGTAACGTCCCCGGCAATGTACGTCTTTTTCGAGTCAAATACTCGGAATATTAGAGAGCTGGCTGCAATATATAGAAAAGTCCAGCGCAGAAGTATGACGCCTGTCAGTCTGGAAGAGTCCGTCACAAAACGGAGCCTCACCAGAATGGGAGGTCGATCCACAGAACGTAGCTAACCGGGACAGCGTTGGTATATATATCTCAATCGACTCCCCGGACCTTCCAAGAAGCACATTGCAGATAGCTGGCGTTTCGATCGTATATAGCATAATTTCTTACACTACCTTCACTTAAGGCATACCAGCACATAGCGGGCTCAGGAGGACTCATGATCAACAAAGCTACATTCATTTAGCCAAGTTTATACGCAGCGACCATAAAGTTCGTTCGAGGTTTATGGCTTATAAAGGAGCCTTAAACTAATCGTAACAAAAGAAAATTTGTGCCTGTCCATCTATAAAATTGGACTACATATACGTACACGTGAGTGGAAGTGAACACCAGACTTCGAGCAATATTAACGCAGGGAATATAAATACATTTCTTCGTTCTCATTCCTCGTCCTCGTCTCCTTCCTCGTCCTCCTCGTCAAAAATTAACTGGCTGGTCTCCAAATTGAATGTTAAAACAGGCCATCCCTTGTCCAGTGTTGGAACATTGGTCGGGAAGGCGAAACGAACACAATGCATCGTCTCCACCTTGCAATTTTTGTCTACCTCCCCTTTCATGGTTCGCCACACGTTTAATGTAAGCTCGCGAACGGTGGTGGACGCTAAGATTTCAAGTTCGTCGTTCTCCGGTGTGACTTCGAGGTTAAACCCAGGGGACCGAACATAATGAAACGAGCGGATTGTTTTGGTTTCCACTGCATCTACCTCTCCTTTGAACACGGGCGCGAGGACATGTTCGTTTAGAAAAGGATGAGACGGGCCTATTGGAACCCTATGAAAAGTGTAGTCGATGGGCTGCGGACATTTCTCCAGGCGGAGTTCGTACGATTCAATTTCTCTGTTTGGGCTGAGGATAGCCATTAGATAGGCATGGGGGAACCGAGTAAGAGAGCGAGGGTAGTAGCTATAGCTCCTGGGCATATCGCAATAATAATCATAGTCGTCTTTTCAACGTCAGTTGGATGACAGAGACTAACATTGGGGTTAAATATACGTACTAAACCTTTCAATACATTCTAGACAGGCGGAACTGCAAGGAATCTCGTTGTACAATAGTTGGTGGACGTAGAGACTATCAGGCGAGTGCTGCAGAGGAGGTCGTCCATCAGGTTGGGGAAACAGTCGATAACGGGTTCTTTGGAGTTGAGGCGTTAAAAGGAGTGCGCGCCACAGGGCGCAAACTTGATATGCAGCTATTTGTGAGGTAATAGGGAGTAATGAAAGGGTATAGGCCTGGATCTCGCGCGGAAGCGCGATTATCGACATTTTTTCTGCGGGTTGTTATAACAAGCAAGTTGGTATATAGGCACGTGCGCGCGGGGTATTGACTTGTAATGTCTATAGTGTGTAGACGCTAATTAATTGGGCCTCGACAACATGGCTAAATGAGTAACCATGAAAACTTCATCCTGACTATCGCGACTAGGAGGTATACATACTTGTAGTGTTAAACTATATTAAGTGCATACATTTTTAAGGAGAGAAATACTCTCTGGATCGGATCCTTTGTTAGCGCTATAGCTTCAAGCGTCAGCAGCAACCAGAATTACCGATTGATCCACATATGTACATTTTCAATTTTAATCCCATGAATTGGGTACCAAGGGGTATGAGAATAGCCATGTCGGCCCTACGTATATTGAATACATATCGATCCATACTCAGCAATAGCGCTATCTTCGGGCTTTATAACACATGCGTTCTTATCATTATATTACCGACTCCTTTAATCATCCCCTCCCTCCCTCACCACGCGCATGCCATCCGCCCTCCTCCCCCTTAATTCCACCACCATGAAAACAAACCCTTCTTATGCGCGCCCCCTGTATCAGCCTTGGCTTGTTGTACCTCCGAACAGCAGAACCCTTCAACGTGTAATTCTAGCATTATGGTCGGAATTCCTGTACCCATTCCTTCGCCCATGAAAACCCTTACATGATGAACTCTCTCAATACCTCTATTACCAGTACTATCTAGTATATCACGTAGCTGACTCCACGCCTGTGCCACGACCTGCTGAACGGTAGACGAAGGATAAACGAAAACGGGTGGAGAATCTGTATCTGGAGTTGCACATTGGGGATATGGGTTTGTAGGGTCTCCCGAGAATCCTCTATTGGTAGCCTTCGGCACAATCCTGTCGTCCAAAGAGCAGTGGGGAAAGTGGGCGACATAGATAGTCTCGAATTCCAAGACATTCGAGCTCTGGTCTGGAGCTGTTGAAGTTCCGTCCGGTAAAAGTGAGGAGCTTTGTAGTGGCGAAAATGAGACGGCTAGTTCGTTTAAGAAAGGATGTGATGATGGTAAATTGGTAACGTGAAAATCGTTGATAGTAAGTTCCTTCCATGGCCTCTGAACAGGGGAACATTTTTGGATCCACATTTCGTAGGTGGAAATTTTCCTCCCTGAAGGATCGATATTTGCAACCAGAAAAGTCGTTTTCTCGACCAGCGCGAGAGGTCTTTCGTCGGTATTGTTATCTCCTTTATTGGCATTAGCAATAGGGATGAGTCTATATACGGGACTCTATATATATAAAATTATGGAGTAGGCGTTGGAATGCATACCATATCTTAACCTGCATATGGAGCAAGTGGGAATACAATAGACTTGGTGAAGATTGTACAGAAGCCAGTGTACCCGTGGCGCCTCTTCCCCATAACCCAGGATTGAATATCGAGATTTTTCAATTTCTGGGGTGAGAAGACATGATCGCCAGAGTGTGCACACCTGGAGTGCGGAGAGTTGATCCTGCGGAGGGAGGAGGGAAAGGATAGTAATGTATATTTCAGTGGGAAGGGTATAGAGGGACGACATTGTGAAACTAAGCGCCGCAAACTGCCACGAACCGTATCATCAGGTGTCCGGAGCCTGGAGGGGTAGATATAGACAGTGAGTTGTGCGTTTATCGAGCATGTAACATGTGTCCTTGGTGCAGACGCGACGATGTATTACGTATCCACCGATAGCCAATCAAATGGGATAATTGGATCCACATCATTGATTCCGGCTAGAACAAAACTAGAATTTATCCAAAATTCGTGCAAGGGACGGAATATGCGTTGAAATTGTTGTATTTCAAAACAGCAGTGGGCATGAGGCTGCTTCGGGAGGCCGTGACTGGGCAGCCGGGCCTTTGCGATTTCAAGAGCTTAACTTCTATGTCAGAAACAATGAAGCCTCGTGTTTAACTAGATCTTATTTGCCCGGTGCACCAATATCCCAACAATTTAGGAGTATGAAGTCCTCAATAATGTGACTCTATTTATAGACATAACCGTAATATGCAAGTGGTCTGTGTGTAAGTCTACTAGTATACTTAGGTGAAAAAACTTTCGAAAGTTCAAAGATAGATATTAATCTTGACGGTTTAGCGAACCTGATGCATGATGCCGCGGGGTTCACGAGTTCTGGGCAAGTACAAAACTAGGGAATATTCATATCTACCGTAAATATTAATACTACATAGAACCAGACGCTTCTAAAAATCCCAATATCTTATCCCAGCATCCTGAGCCTTAAATCGTGAGAATACACTCTCCCATACCCCGCCACCCATTACTAAATTCTCAACTTCCTCACAACAGATTCCCTCTGAATCCAAATCCAGTCTCAATACCGGTAACTCTTCTCCCGCCATCCTACTAATCGAAAATCTCACCCGAAGTGCCGTTTCAATATTCCTTGTTGGATTTTTATAGCAAATCCTGCGCAACCGTGTCCACGCGATATCCAAAAGCTGACGGACTGTAAGATCAGGATGAACAGGGAATGTTAAATTTGCAGTAGGTGACTCTTTGTCGGCTACTTTTATCGTGCAGTGGGGGAAGCAAGCACGGTATTGGAGGCGAAACTGTGGTATCTCTTCAGGAATTGGTACTAGTTCGCCCATTTCTGCTATGCAAACAGCTTCGCTGATTAGTGCCAACGGGGTAAATGATCGTATCACCCCGCCACCTGGTCTCCTTCCAGATCTATAACGAAAGAATTGAACGGAGTTAATCTCCTCTCTAACAACGAGAGGAGAAGGTAACTCGGGTTTAGATAGCCCCTCATATGAGATCACAGGTTCGTCAAGGAGCGGATGTGAAGGCGGGATAGTTATTTTACGAAAATTGCAGCTGTCCGTTTCCGCCTTTGAAGGAGAAAAGGAGCAATTTTCGATCCAAAGTTGACAAGATGTAATGTCGGTGTTGGTTGGATGCAACTTGATTGTCAAGAATATGCGTTTCGAGGTTGCGGCGGACAGCGTAGGATAATGGGTATTGTATGATTCTTTCAGGAAATTAGCTTTGAATTGGATTTTATACCCGGAATCCCTAAAAAGTATTCGAGGCTCGCCATACCATATTTGCTCATGCAAATAAAACACCGTGAATTACAATAAAACCGACTATAAAGGAGCCAGTGTATCCTGAACGCAGTATCTTCGGAGTAGAATATCGGATGGCGAAGGTCTTGTATCTCGTGGGAGGAGATTATTGAGCGCCACAGTGAGCAAACTTGGACCGCTGCGGGGTGGTCCCACGGACTAACGAAGGACAGGATATGGATCTGGAGTTCAACTGGAAGAGTACTGAAAGATGTCATTGTGAGTAGCTGATAAGGGTAGTCGGCAACGAATACGATTGTGCGAAGTGTCCGAAGACCTCATATGCTCGTATCCAGGCTAGGGATACCCGCGCGGACGCGGAGGATTTCGATACTTCTCGCGACGAATCAGATCTCAAACCCGCAACACCAGCCGAAGCCTATGACACAAGTAGAATGTTTGTGTAGTCTGAGCTGTGAGAACAAAAGCGAAAATTCGAATTTACTATGCATATTTTGAGAATTCTGGTGCAATGTCCATTACGTGCCGGAAAAGTCAATTATATTAATATGTATGTCTACCAGCGCCAAGCAATGTGCAGTTACAACCTCAGTTGCCTTCCCATCTTCTACTTCCAAATTGCCTTAGAACAATACACTATAGAGCTCTGTCATCGTCTTGTAAAAACGCCGCTTTGGATAAGTCCCTGCTTCGCTTCTATCTCGCTGCAACAAACACCTTCTGCATCCAATTCAAGCTGAATCACAGGCCGATTCCCCACCCCCGTGATAAGGAATCTGACCCGTTGGGCAACTTTAACATTCTGTCTCGCAAATTTGTAGCAAAGTTGTTTAAGTGGAACCCACGTTGAGTCCATCATATGCAACAGAGACATATACCGCGAGATACTGAGAGATGGTGGGTTCCGAGCGGAGACTGGGTTATTCGTGAAGTCGGTTGAGCAGTGGGGGAAGCATATAAGGTATCGAACTGAAAAGGTTGGATCGATACGGTTGGGTTGATGGCTATAATCCGCATCTTGCGCTCGAGGGCGAAGGACAGTTTGCTTAAGGAGGTCGTACCCACAGTTCCGCGTAATTTTGATTTTCCGAAAATCGTCGCCATCGGGTCTTGAGGATTGTGCTGGAGAGGAAGAACACTTTTCGATCCATATTTCGTGGCCACAAACGGAACCCCAAAATTCGTCTAGGTTCGCCACCAAGAAGACGCGTTTGAAGGTAGCGGAGGATAGGGTGGGATAATGGTCCTTGTCGGTTTCTATTTAATGTATCAGTCAGATAATGGCAAATGAAATGGTAGTATTCTTCAATTGAGCCGCCGACTACTAGACTCTTACCATATTTGTGGAAGCATGTAGGGCAGGTTGGAGCACAATGATAATTGTTGTAAAGAAGCCAGTGTACTGGCACTGGTACGCCCTTATTCTGGACAACCGGGAAGTTGATTTTAGACAGCTGGGAGATGAGTTCGTTCCATTTGCGACAGACTTGACGTGGGTTGGAGAGCTCCCAAGGAGGGATGAAGGAGAGAATATGGTTCTGGAGTTCGGTAGGGATCGTGTCGAAAGTTAACATTGTAAGATTGTGAATAGCATCGAATCCAGGCGCTTGAGGTGTAAAGAGTGGTGTAGATTCTGAAATGCAACGGTGATAGTTATAACCTTGTGCGGTCTTGCGACAACATATATACCTATGTCTAGAAATGCCAAGAATTTCCAGCAGATTGAATGGCTTAACTGCCTAGGATCCTGTAGCGAGTAACAAACAGCCTTACACTTACAACTCGCCTCGTGACTCAGATTCTGACTAAGAGCTGCAGAATGTCGCGTTCGAACCTGCAGTCATCTCAGCTTCCTTTGGAAGTTGCTATTTCGTTCAATCCGATATCGCGTGTTCACGTGTGGCTTCCACCTTACAGGACGACCATGTCAGGGCCCGAGAATTAACTAATTCCCTAGTAGTAGCTAGTAGGGTTATTATAAATAGGTCTAGAATTGGCCCATGTTATATCAAATCGATACGCTCGTCAAGCACCCTTGCCCTTGATTACTCTAGCACCAAAAAGGCACTAGTCAGCCGGCGGCTCTTCTATATCTTAATTCCAAAAATGTCCGATTTTCCGCTTGCATCCTACGGCATTAACCCCTAGACCCAACTGGGGTACAGAATATCCTTAGCGTTTGCGGGAGGGAAGTTTACTGAAGTCAAAAGAACCCCACTGCTGAGGGTCCTTATCAACCAGCAAGTCTACCCGAAAAACCGGCTTCCCATTTGCCCAGTTCCCCATAGATATATTTGAGTTTGACACAAAGAGGAATTTAACCTGCTTGAAACTCTTCATATCCGAATGCTGATCTTCGGTGTATGTATCTCTTAGTTTATCCCATGTTTTTTGTACTAGCTCACGAACGCCCATTTGAGTATGCGCACGGATTCCACCGCAATTTATTTCCACGAGGCTCGCGCTCGCGCTCAAGTACTGGATAAAACCTCGAATAGCTATAGGTTGTGGTTTTGAGACTTTCTCCTTCTTCTTCTTTTCTTCCTCCTTAGTTTTAGTGGGTGTAGACGCCAGGAAAACCGGTTCATTCAAAATTAGGTCGTCCGCTGTAATTGAGACTTCCCGGTGTTTTTGGATGAATACACCATCTAAATCGCGCTGAGAACAGATTTCTATCCAGAGTTTGTAGTCTGTCAATTGGTGTGACGTGGGATCTATGGATGCTGTAAAGAACACAGGCCTTTCACTGTTACGCGTGAAAGGATATTCCGGGTCGCAATTGATGGAATCCCCTTTGGCTGATATCGGCATATATATTAGCAGTTGTGTCGAACAGAACCCAACCGAGTCATTTCTCGTCTGGCTATCCAGTACGTACGCCTTGTCTTAGAACATGCAACGCAGTCTTCGTCGCAGTCGTCCTCATTGTAGAGTAACTGATGAACGTGTAAGTTTTGGCCATCGTCGCTGTGATGGAGTTCTGTATAGCGAGCTTTGAGAAACCGTGGGGTGGTGAGGATGGCTCGCCAGAGGGGGAGGACTTGGAGTGCGGAGATTTGATCCGGAAAGGAGAGGTGGGAGAGGATAAGAATGTGGATTTCTACGGGGAGGATATCAATGGATTTCATTTTGGCCTCGCGATGAACATTGGTGACGATGTTAGGACCAGACTCCAGGACCTCGGGCCTCAGCCGTCGTGGATGTTTATACGTGGAGGAGCCACCATCATGCATGGCCGCTGCAAGACAAAAACGAAAGGCATATAAAGCAAACTCAACACAGACCAAAGCTGAAGCCTCATATACACAACATGATGCATAAATGGACCTGATCGGCTGATATTTCAAGATGTCGCATCTGGCAAACTTAAGTCTTGATCCCGAGAAAACACCCCCACAGAGTCTTCATCTTCACCATCCAAAGAATTCCCAAAAGCCTCAAGATCCACTTGCAAAACCGGCCGCCCTGTCAGACCGCGTCCACACGACCAGTCAGACATTGAAAATCTAACATGACTGACCCTCTTAATCGCCGGCTCAGGTTCAGCATAACATTCTGCGCGCATCATCTGCCACGCCTGCGACGTTAGTTGCCGAACGGTGGTGCCCGACGGTACATCTACCACAATACCCCGGTTAGAACCCTGGTGCGGTGCCATCCCTGGAACAACCTCCCACGCTGTGTACCCAGTTGTGAAATCCTTCCCTCGATTGAGGCTAGCAATCGGCTTCAAGAAGTAAAACCGAATGTAGAATAGAAGCTCAACTTCCGTGGGGATGGGTAGTGGACGTCTACTGGAGTTTGGAGCATCTGCAGGGTCTGGGAAAACCGGTTCGTCCAGATATGGATGGGTGTCGGAAAGAGTGAGTTTATTGAAAAAGGCACCTGACTCGAATCCACTGAGGAATTTGGACGGTTCGCAGTTTTCGGTCCAGACTTCGTAGGTTGTGACGGTTGCATTGAATGGGTGGAGGAGAGCGGTGAGGTAAACTCCTTTATAGCGTCGGTGGGGTGGAAGAGGGTATTGCCTGACTATACTAGCTTCACGGGAACGAGAATTTCCCTCTTAACATAACTCCACTCTAGTTAGCATTGTGCTTTTCATTTTATCTATATTATACCTAGGTAGTTATTCATCAAGTTTGCACGTACCGCCTCTACCTCTACAACTCACACAATTGCCAGTACAATAGAGCTTATTAAAAAGAAGCTGGTGAACAAGGAACTCCTGGTTTACAACGCGTTTACGGCCACGGCGGCGAAGAGTTTCAATGCGGGTTTTTCGGAAAAGAGCCGCAACGGAACGCCAAGTAGCGGATACGTCGAATATTGCGATGCGTGCGGGGAATGGGAGATAGGAAACTATTTGTATTTTAAGCTCCGTGGGGAGGGTATTCAAAGACATCGTGAGGCGGCTGTGTGCTGGTTCGCGGGGTGATTCCGAATGTGTCTACACGTTACCGATCTAGAGGCGCATATATAGGCGCATGCAAGGCGGCAGGATCCGGTCGTGAGCGCGCGAGGAAGGATCCAGCTAAGGCGGTAAATGACAAAATCCTAACAATCGTTTATCTTAAGCTTAAAAAGATCTGACCGAAATTGATACGGAATTTAAGAAGACAGTCCTGCCCGTTACATGGTTTGAGTGGTATTCCCAATACATCTCGTGCATCGATTTATATTTTAGCCCTCGAAATTCGAAACCCCCGTGCGCCATTCAGATGGGAATATGGTGTGTTGAGTCCGTTGGATTTCTCGCAGCCTCGTCTGGCCTACTCGAGCTTTCGGGCTCAAGTGTAAGGCCCGAAGCTATGTCTATCCTGATTGATCTATAAATTTTATGAATCCATTGTATCCGGCTCCTTTTCGCATTTTAAGGTCGACCGGCAGATACTTCTTTCAAAAAAAAGGTCATGTAGAAAATTATATAAAAAAAACATATTCAAATATTAGAAATATTTACAACATCCACCGGGCTACTCTCCACTCCGCCATATTTATACCTCCAAAAGATATCATCCGCACATGGATTATCCGAACCCGGATCCGCATACCAATACTCCCGCATCTTTTCACCTTCACAATCTAATCCCAGCTCCAACTCCGCACACCCATCTTTCCCAACCTCATTAATCGTATATCGTAAAATGCGCAGTCTGTGTACGTATTGCTTTGGATCTGTACTACAGCTCAAACACATACTAAGCCATGTTTGATCGATTAACCCTCTGACTGTGATATTTGTAGCAAAGAAGAGATCCGGGGATGTATTAGGGACTGCAACGATTGAGTTACGAAAGTTGAGTTTGAAGGATAAGCGGAGGGATAATTCAGTAGTATTCCCTTTTGTGGGGGCGGGGATGATGGCGGGTTGGTTTGCGAGGGTGCGTGGGAGGAGGATTCTTTTGAAGTCCTTTGTGCTGATTCGTGGGGTTGTAGAAGGGATCCCCGGGAGGGAATTGCAGGTTTCGATCCAGAGTTCGCGGGAGAAGATACGGGTTTGTCCCGGGTGGAATGTGCTGATTAAAAAGATGCGCTTACGGAGTGCGCTTGCGGGGGTTTGGTAGTAGTCTTTATCGCAGCCTGGGGAGGATTGTTAGTTTTAGATGTATTATAGTTATGTAGGTCAAGGAACAAGTATAATGGCACGACTCACGATATTTCGATTGACATTTTTCGCAATCTGGTTGACAGCTGAAGTTATATGAGAAGAGCCAGTGGACTAATAGGGATGAGTGTTGGAAGTAAAAGAGGCCCGGGGTTGGAGAATTAAGAACTGAGCGCCATTTAGTGCAGACACGGGTTAAGGGTAATAGTTCCCATGGATGGAAGTAACGAAAGATGAGGATTTGAAGTTCGAGGGGCAGAGTGTTGAAGTTGGACATATTCGGGGTTCGCTTGCGGGGTAATATTGCAATTGTGGTTGGAATCGCTAGCTAAATGTCACCTGGAATCGCATTGGATTTATATATATGTAGGGCTATAAGATTTTGTAGCTAGTCGCATTGGGCGAAACTGTAAACTTTGCACTTTTGTCCATGCGTCGGTATCGATGCGTCTCAATTGCCGATGTTACAACCTGAAACTGTCAGCAGAATTGAGTTGCGAGAATACATGTTAACTTGGGGTTGTATTTCGATCTAGCGAATCGGATCACGACAATCTGATGTCTTGTGCGCCATGAAAGGATCCAGATTGCCAGATGTTGGATTTTTTCCAGAAGGATATAACACTCCACTACCTATATGGTTACCGTTATATATCCATCGAAATACTTCGTCATTTCCTTGACCTTGATTTCCCAGTGCGAACATCGCTACCTGGGCTTAGTCTAAATATAGATATTAACATTCGATCCCTAAACATAGTCTCACCGTGGTCCACAAGTTACAGCAATCTCAAATACCGGCAACCCTTCCGGTCCCATCGTATCAATCCTAAACTGTACTTTTCTAACCATTCTCATATCTCCCCTCGTATCTTCCATCATCCTTTCCCATGCCTGGCGCATTAAACCAAGAATACTAAATGTCGGATCAAGCGGAATGATAGATGATACACGTGCAAAAACGGTCTTGTTTTTATAGCTGAAACTGTAGGATAATATAAGATGTTTGGGTGGTACTCCGTGACCAGTGGTGAAGATGAAGGCTGGTTGGGTTAAGATTGAATGTGGGATGCGGAAATCATTGGAATTATTTGTAGGATTAGGGGAGAAGCGGATTTGAAGCCAGAGATCGTAGAAGCGGGTGGGTGGTGAGGGTGTGCTGCCGGCTGGGAAGGTGCCTTTAAGAGATTTTACGAAGGATTTGTAGTATGTTGTGGGCTCTGGAGAAGGATGGTTAATATTTCAAGGAGTGGCTGGGGTGGTGGGAGACTTACTGTATTTATACTTGCAGGTTAAACATTTTGTGTAGCAGCTGAAATCGTAGCAAAGTAGCCAGTGGACTCGGAGGGATGGGGATTTGGTATAGTGGGGGCTCAAGGAAGTAAGAAGAGAGTTCCAGTGGCGGCATACTCTTTTTAGGCGGGCTAGTTCCCATGGGTGGAGGGAGGAGAAGATTTGGGTTTTGATTTCGGCGGGGAGATTGTTGAAGTTAGGTTTGGACATTTGCGAGTATTCAAAGAAATCAGCGAGGTATAAAAATTGGGTTCTCGGTATTATGTTAGCTGAATACTGTCGCGATATATCCAGCCGATGGGGTTTAACTGTGCGCCTCGCCGACTGTATGTACGTGCATGCAGAAGCTCCTGAGTGGGGTCAAAGTATCCGGGCTGAGACGGGGTTTGCACCATCTGAGTCATAATCTCTATCTATTACCGAATAGGATGGATGCAAAGTTTTGTACAGGGCGAATTAGATATATATGGGCATAATATTTCCTAGGGTATGGATTCTTAAAGTACGACATGTCGATATTATACGGAATTTATCAGTATTCTTGAGGAGATATTTTGTTCGCGGATTTGGTTGGGGTGCTGTAATCGGGTCTATTCAGATGATTTGGAGATATTTATGTTATAGAGCGGCGATTCCTTATCTGTAGAAGTGGACTACGTTGGGCTAATATACTGGTACAGTTACGGTTTTAAATTACGGTTTGGTGGGACCGATTCTAGGACTGGAGGAGTCAATAAATGTGTTGAAAATGTTGTATTTTTGAAAGAGGATATGAAAGGATCGTGGAAGGCTGGCCAGCCACGCTTGATAAGGTGTAAAGCCCCGGTATATCGTGGGCAGTAGCTGATCGTACGACATGAAATTGACGGTCTCCCTAGTAACCTACAAGATCATATTGGGCGGCGGTTTGGGTCTTGATATCTTTGATATACAGTTGAATCAATTCCCACGATCGGTGGATCCAGAGTCTAAAGTAGGGTCCATGAGGAGATTGTAGTATTATCGTTGAGATCCCCGCAGAGTTGGAGCATAGATAGGATGGATATTGCATAATTGTCTAAGACTTTGGCCGGTTTAAAAGTGCATCAGTGGTAAAATATAAAAAGATTTGGCCCTGACTGAGATGAGATCTGATAAGATAACTTCTATTGATCACGTGGCATTTTAAAGACCCCCCACTTTCTTGCCTCCTTGGCTGCATGGAACTGCTATAAATACCATACCCGGGACAGATTCAAGAATGTTCTGGTTAACGGCAGGGGAAAACAGGCAAAAAGACCTCAGATGTGCGAGAAGGAATCCTGTTCGGGGTATGAAAAATGTTTTGGAACCTGGCGGAATGATGTGTGCCGAGACAAAAAATGATGTTGGTCAAAGAAATTTTTGGTTAGATTGGCAGGGAAGAAGAAGAGGGAATGCCTGTTCCTGGAATGTGAGTTCGAATCTGTTCGGTCGACGTGGGACGGGCGCGCTGTGCGATTGTGATGGTAGTCAGGAACACTGCGCGACAGAGCGTCACAGAAGTCGACAGCTCCGCTCTTACCGGTATATTATACCAGCACGTACTTGACATTGGAAGTATTGAATATCGTAGGAGAAGTGTTTATATCCAGAGCCAGTCGGATGTTTATATTCTGGTGGCGTCCGGGCTTGACGTCGTTTGGCGGGCTTACGAATCGCGACAGGCCAGCTAAAATTGGTTTAACATTAATTGCTTCTTCTTCTCGGAAATGTAACTGTTCGCGGGCTGGCAAGCTTGGCCACGAAGGGCAAGGACAAAGGCATCCACCCCCGTTTTGTCGTGCCATTGCATTAATCTTGCATCGTCCGATTCTCATTTTACTTTTATCGCAGAGAGAAATTCAGACACATGGCGATGGTTCTCTCGGGCAGTTGTACTGCATTGTATTCGCGCCCACGAGAACGTTAACGTTTAATAACGGCGTGGCTGGTGTACATGATTACAGACGTTATCCCGGCACCATCACCGTTACCGTCACCGACCCATCGATTCGACATCACCGACATCCCGCCGCCACGCACATACATGTACTATAGATAGCACTATCGATGCTATACCATAGCATACGGTACTATAGTTTGGTGCTAACTCAAGTAGTGCCCGGCTTCTCCACCGTGCCGACTGGGAGTAACAACGCTAACGCTGTGGATATTGCTGATTGCTGATTACAATTATTGCCGTCGACGTTACATGCAACCTTTATCTCCTTTTCCTTTTCAACCCCAGCCCGGTACATTACATACTCATACTCTTTCCACGCCTCTTCTCCTGCTCCAACAGGGCTGTCGTTCGTTATCGTCTTTTGAAGTCTCTCCCTCTGCCAAAGTGTTTGTCAATTGCATGCCCGGGCTGTCGATGCATTGCATTTCTGGGCGTGTTTTGTAGGCTGCCGTCAAATCCATCCATCAATCGACTGACCGACCGTCCGGCTTTGCTGACCGGCCATTGCGACTAAACCTGCCATAATACAATACTCTTTTCCCACAAGGCCCACTTACTTCCATCTCCTCCAGCTGGTCTTCTTCTTCTCTCCACCGTCATCGTCATCTCCATCTCCATCGTCTCTCCATCTTTCTGTACCTGTCTGGCTGTCGTGTCGTGGTCGCTGTCGCCGTCATCCTGCGATCCCGGCAATTACTCCTACTCAATTGCTTTTGAATCTGCTGCTTTGCTATCCCGGCTGATACCATCGGCAATCAGCGTGTTCGATACGGTCGGCTGCTTCTTTTTCTCTGCTTGCTGGACCTTGCTTTGCTCTGCTTTTGCTCATTGAGCCGGTAAGTTACTGCGACCGTCTCGCCTGCCTCGTGGCTTCCATTCATTCATCCATTCATGACGAAAGAGATCTAATCTTCGCATCCGGTCAGAACACGTTCCCACTCGCCATCTTGCAGTTCTTTTCGATTGACCCTACACACGTAGCTTGGCCTGCAATCCGCACGCCTGTCTGCATATCTCGCCTTCTTCCGGCCCAATACATGTGCCATCTCGCTTCTCGCCGTCTGCCTCGTGCACACCCGTTGAGGGTTCTGTCGATCTCTTCTCCTTCGTCGCCGTCGTCTTCTTTGTTGTAGGCTGTCGCTGCTGCTGCCGGTTCAGCGGGAACGGCTCGGGAGGAAGAAGGACGAGATGGGTTTGTTTAGAAAGCGATCCACCAGCAGTACCACGTCCACCAAGTTAAAGAGGCCGTTGAGATCTGGGACACTGCCTCCAGAGGTTCCTGCTATACCTCCTCCTCCAGTCCAGAATGTTGGCGCTCCCCCACTACCGCCTCCTTCCAATGCGAAATCGTCGTTTGTTGGTCCGACTCAGTTGCCGAGGAGGGACTCGCAACGTCTAATCCCGAACGTTGGTGGTAATATCTATGTCGGTTCTGCTCCGGCTCCTGTTCCTGTGCCGCCGCCGAATGGTGCTGTTGGTGGTCCAACTGGAATAAACATCGATGATGGCTTTTCGACTCCTGTCTCCCAGGTCTCCGGCCTGACACATCCTTCCGATGCTCCGCCTGCACGTTCCACGGCTCCGTCGTCTGTAGATGCCATGTCTGCGGTTAGTTCTTTCAGGAAGAACGGACCTCCTCCAGCGAATGGCCCACAGGTGCAGCTGAACGGGCAACGTCTGTCGACTTCCACGATACCGGATGATGGGTTTTATCTTCCAAACGTTGCTCGTCCTAGGAGAATGTCTGGGACGTCTGCCATTGGTTCAGAGTTTGATTCGAGGCCGTCGAGCATGACAGTCACCGGGATGTCAGGGCCGAGTGCTATGAATACTATCAACCGCAAGCAGCCACCCCCACCGTTGCGTGACAATCCAAGTACCTCGACGTTGCCCCAAGAGTGGACGGACAGGGACCCTAGTATCAATACCCGGTTCACACACTCTCCTACTCCTTCGGAATCTGCGTCCATGCAGAGTTCCGTAGTGTATCCCCAACAACCACAACCTGAAAGGAGACACTATCACAACGGTCCACCCCCTAATAATAGATTTCGTCCGCCACCACACCCTTATCAACCTCCTCCACACCTACAAAACCCAAACGGTCCTCGTCGTGGCCCTCCTCCTCTCTCTGGTCATCCACATCAATATCGTCCTAACAGCGCTAGCCAACGATTTCCGCCTCCTCGATTCCTTCCACCACAGAACGCCCCCAGGGCCAACAGCTTCCGAAACTCACAGAACATGCTCCCTTCCCTTCCGGAGAACCGTCGTGCTAATACCATGCCTTCGTCCAACTCTTCACCTCTCCGTCCGAACATCCCTCCTGTCCCTGGGCCGAAGCACCTCGCTATCACCTTCTCGCCCAGTCATATCGAGTGCAACACTGGGCATCAAGTCATGATGCCTTTCAAGAACTATCATCATCCCGTTCCATGTACTACATGCCGACGAGTTGCTGCTGAAGGAATGCAATACTGCGTGCACTGTGCCCTCCGTATTTGCGGGGAATGCGCCGACAGGCTCAAGAAGGAGTGGAATGGAGACATTACAAAGGGATGGGGCAATGTTGCTTCCGCGGTCGAGGAGTTTAGAGCCTCTGTTGGCCCCGATGCAGCTATGGTCGCCGGATGGTCCGACCATTCCCCACCCGTCGGTGCCAAAGCTGCCGTCAGCCAGCTGTCCTGGCCGACTCGATCCAATACCGAACGGGTCTGCGGTCTTCTTGGTATCCCATACCGCCCAAAGACTGCACCCACTCTTACTTCATCCTACCAGAATACCCCTGATATGGATATCCCGGACATGATTGATCAGTCGCAGTTCAACTTCGAAAGCAACATGGATCTCGAGTCTGGTGCCTCGACTGTTTCGCCACCTTCACCTGTCACTCCACCTGCCTTTGGAGGTGTTGGTAGCGAACATCGCCTTCCACTCACCCTCCCTAACGAGCACCGACTTCCTCCTTTGGCTATCCCTCCTAGCAAACACACCTTTGAGGCTCCTGGCTATGGCTATACGGCCTCACCTGAGATTGTCTCGGACTCGAACCCGGAATTGGTCCAACCCCGACCTCAATACCATGTTGATCCGGCTAACCTTCTCAACTCGGATTCCCGCCGCTCTCGCTCCTACAACTACCCTCCAAATCCACCACCACCCCCACCACCTGCTACCGCCAACGCTGTTCTCTATCGCACCGACACTCAGATTAGCAATACAACCGTCGGTAAGAACTCTGTTGCTCGCCCTTTCACCGGTACCGCCAGCGTCAGTGGGCGTAGCAGCATCTTCGATTCCTTGAAGTCTTCCGCTGGTGGCGAGAAGAAGAAGAAGGGTTTGATGGGTTTGTTTTCGAAGAAATGATTGAGTGAAATTTTACCATCCAATGTTTGGGACTAGAATCATTGTCATCGACTCAGTTCCTCCGCCTGTTTTTTCATTTTTCATACTTCTCACATGTCGTCGATTTCTTCTTTTTACGTCATCTGGCATTGCAGCACTCATGATGAAACCCTTGTTTGTTCCCTTGCATCACTTCTCTTTCCAACCCGATTACTTTACCCCACACCCTCATCTACCTCGTCATCATCATCACCACCGTCACACCTTGCCTTTAGAAAAAATCATTTCCTTTGTTAGCTCTTCCCTTCGAGTCGGTTACAGCATGGCGTTCCGGACGTGATTGATTTTGGAGGGCTTTCCTATTTTAACTTTACTACTACTACCAGTATTGAAAACGGCCACTATTACTAATTTCCCATTTTCTCCCACTCCTTTCCGTGTTCCTTGCGTCTCCATTTCCTTTGTCCATTGTTTTTTTGCTTTCCATTGGTTGTTTGGCGGGTTCTATATTTCCTGGCTCATCGGTGTTCTTCCTTTCGTCTTTTTCGAATCCTCCTCTTGGGCAAAATGTTTGTTTGTTTGTCTATTTTACTTCAACAGGCGGATAGGACGTGCGGATGCTACATATTTTTTCGAATGGTATCGTGAAGGCATGTCGTGTCTGCATTTCCTATTCTATGGCGTGCCAGCAAGGCCATATTTATGTCTGAAGTGATCAAAAGCAGAATGTTTTTGGGTCTTTTCTCATTGGCGGGTTTGATATATGGTGATTCATTTCTTGTTTTCTTTGTAGGATAATTTAGATGGGAATTATATTGAGATATACCTTTTTTGGTGAAGGGTAGATTGGTAGTATAGATAGATAGATAATACAATCTAGTAGGGATTGTCGGATGTCTTTGATGAAGATATAACTACGTGATGCTAGCTTAGTTATGGCCTCGAGTGATGTCGACTGTTGCAGATTTCGCGTTGCGGGAGCTATCGAATTGAATCCTTGGCGCAGGCGAGCTTCTTCAACGTCGCGACTGACTCAAAAACCTAAAAAAATCTCTGAGCTTTCCACCATCAAAAACTCCGCGTGCGCAGCTTCATCTCACAACTGGCCACCGAAATCTATCATATCCTAGCTGGCCAATAGCTATTCTATTAGTCACCGTTGCTTTCAGTAGCTTTTCACGACATACGACTTTTCAATTCCTTCCTTCCCTATACGCGTGAAGTTTCTATAAAGGACTATAGTATCCTACGACTCATCCCATCGATCCTTAAAACTACATCTCTCCCATCCATCAAAATCCACCAATCGACCACGACTAATCATCATCACCATAATACCTACAACCCAACTACAACCCGGCCAACCTCTCCGGCCAAGTCGTCTATAAACAATCACAATGTCCGGACAAGGTACCGGCGGCGGCGGTGGTGGTGGAGGTGGTGGTGGTGGAGCAGGCGGCGGCCAACCTTCGAACCAATCCCAATACAATTACGCCAACATGTCCAATTTAGTCCTCCAAGCGGACCGAAGATTTGGATCGGGCCCTCGACGCGGCGATGAAGCGAGTGGAGAAGCCGAATCGCTTGCTGGGCGCGTAAGCATCAAGGATATGGGAACGCGCTCGACCCGTGATATCGCACCGAAAGAAAAGCGGAAACCGATGAAGAAGAGCGAGCTGGGTGGTGTGGGTGGCAGTGGTGGGGTTGAAGATGTTAGAGTACCCATGAGGGGGGGATAAGAGGAAGAAGTATGCCCCGAATATCCCTAGTAATTTCTATAAATTGGTTAGTACTAACGATTCTTCTTGGTGGGGCTATAGAGAAGCGACATTATCATCAGCCACAGACTTTGCAATCGAAGGATTAAAATACCGTCCTAGAACACAAGAAACTCGCGATGTATACGATTTAATCCTCTCCTTCGTTCTCGACGAGTTACATGGCGATGTACCCTCCGACGTTGTACGATCCGCTGCCGATGCGATCCTTGAGACGTTAAAATCTGAGGGATTGAAGGATTTTGATAAGAAGAAGGAGATTGATGAGGTTCTTGGGGTCGTGTTGAAGGCGGATCGGTTTAATAAGTTGGTTAATTTGGGGAAGAAAATTACGGATTATGATGCTGAGGGGGATGAAGAGATGGGGGGTACTGGTGACGGGGAGGCGGAGGATTTGGATGATCGTCATGGTGTGGCTGTGGTTTTCGATGAGGACGAAGAGGAAGATGAAGAGGGGGCTGGGACGTATGAGGTCGGCGACGACGGGAGCGACGACGAGGAAGAGGGTGTTGCTCCTCCTAAAGATGAGGCGGAGAAAGAAGGGGGATGAGGAAGAAGAAAGTGGAGATGAATTGGTCATTAAAGCTGCGACTACCTCGGACGGGAAGAAAAAGGGGAAGGACGAGGATAAGGAATTCGTACCCGCACACACGATCGACGCCTTTTGGTTACAGCGAACGATTGGAACTGTTTATGCCGATGTACACGAAGCGGCGACAAAGACGACGACTGCGATGGATTTACTGGCCAGTGAAGTTCCGTTACGACAGTTGGAGAATGATCTTATGGAGCTTTTCGACTATGAGCATTTCGATACTGTTAAGGTGCTTACGAAGAATAGGGAGAAGATTGTTTGGTGTACACGGCTCGCGAAGGCTGGTGGGGAGGAAGAGGCTGAGGGGATTAGGAAGGAGATGTTGCAGGCTGGGTTCAAAGCGATTTTGGATGAAGTCGAAGCGAGAGATGGGAAGCCTGCTGCTGCTGCCGCCTCTGGTAAATCTATTAAGGTGGATTTAATGGACGTAGATGTCCCAGCAGAGGAGAAACAATCTCAGGGCGAGAAGAAGGCCGGGCAGTTTGTGACGGGACTACAGCCGAAAAAGACGTTTGACCTGGAAAATCTCATCTTCGAGCAAGGAAATCATCTCATGACGAACCCCAATGTCAAGCTTCCGCAAGGTTCGACGAAGCGACTGTTCAAGGGCTACGAAGAGTACCATATCCCGGTCCCCAAGAAGAAAGGTGACGTTCCCGGCGAGGAATTGGTCAACGTATCAACAATGCCTGAGTGGGCTCAACATCCCTTCACGGCCTCAGGATCTGCGAAACTCAATAGGATTCAGTCGAAATGCTACCCGACGGCGTTCGGCGACGATGGGAACATGCTTGTTTGCGCGCCCACTGGATCCGGAAAGACCAATGTGGCGATGTTAACCATGCTACGCGAAATTGGCAAGAATATCGATCCTAAGACTGGACAGGTTCGCCTCGACGATTTCAAGATCATCTATATCGCCCCCTTGAAGGCTCTAGTCCAAGAACAGGTCGGGAACTTCGGGAAACGACTGGAGCATTACGGTATTAAAGTTGCCGAATTGACCGGAGACCGACAGCTTACGAAGGCACAGATCGCGGATACGCAGGTTATCGTTACGACGCCTGAGAAGTGGGATGTTATTACTCGAAAGGCCACGGATACGAGTTATACCAACCTTGTCAGGCTGATAATTATCGACGAAATCCATTTACTTCACGATGAACGTGGTCCTGTTCTTGAGAGCATTGTGAGCCGAACAATCAGACGGCAAGAACAAACTCTTGAGCCTGTCCGTATTGTCGGTTTGTCCGCCACGCTGCCGAATTACCTTGATGTCGCTGCATTCCTGCGAGTTGATACTGTCTCCGGACTTTTCCATTTCGATGGCAGTTATCGTCCTTGCCCGCTCAAGCAAGAGTTTGTGGGTGTTACTGAAAAGAAACCGCACAAGCAACTGCAGGTTATGAATGAAGTCACCTACAACAAGGTGATGGAACAAGTTACCAAGAACCAGATGCTGATCTTTGTACACTCCCGTGCCGACACTGCAAAGACTGGGAAGTATATCAGGGACAAAGCTATCGAGCTGGGGACCATTGGGGACATCATTCGCAGCGATGAAGCCAGTCAGGAAATTTTGAGAGAGGAATCCGAGGCGATTGAGAATGCGGAGTTGAAGGATTTGATGCCTTATGGTATTGGTATCCATCATGCCGGGATGAATCGTGTGGATAGAGGGGTTGTGGAGGATCTATTCACCGATGGATCGCTTAGGGTGCTTGTGTGCACTGCTACTCTTGCATGGGGTGTCAATCTTCCGGCACACACTGTTATCATCAAGGGCACCACCGTCTACTCTCCGGAAAAGGGTGACTGGGTTGAACTTTCGCCGCAGGATGTCCTCCAGATGCTGGGGAGAGCTGGACGACCGCAGTATGATGTTTACGGAGAAGGTATCATCATTACGAAGAGTACGGAGTTACAGTACTATCTTGGCCTGTTGAACCAGCAGCTTCCGATCGAAAGTCAGTTTGTGAGTAAGCTGATTGATAATTTGAACGCCGAGGTTGTGCTGGGGACCATCAAGAGTCGGGATGATGCGGTGGAGTGGTTGGGGTATACTTATCTCTACGTCAGAATGCTGCGGTCACCGGTTATTTATAACGTCGGACACGAATACGACGGCGACGAAGCTCTCTTGCAGAAACGGGTGGACCTGGTACACTCTGCGGCTGTTATGCTTGATAAATGCGGACTTGTCAAGTATGATGTTAAGAGCGGGAAATTGACGACCACGGAGCTGGGGAGGATTGCAAGCCATTATTATATTACTCATAAGAGTATGCAGACTTATACTCAGCATTTGGCACCTAATATTTCGGCGATTGAGATGTTTAGGTTGTTTTCGTTGAGTGAGGAGTTTAAGTATATCCCCGTGAGGAGGGATGAGACTCCTGAGTTGCAGAAATTGTTGGGTAAGGTCCCTGTCCCTGTGAAGGAAGGGGCTGAGGATCCGCAGGCGAAGATTAATGTTCTGCTTCAAGCGTATATTTCGCGGTTGAAGTTGGATGGATTGGCGTTGATGGCGGATATGGTTTATGTTACCCAGAGTGCCGGGAGAATTTTGAGGGCGGTGTTTGAGATGTGTTTGAAGAAAGGGTGGGCTACTGTGGCGAAGACTGCGCTGGAGCTTTGTAAGACTGTGGAGAAGAGGATGTGGCCGACTATGACCCCTCTGAGACAGTTTGCGAGGTGTCCCCCCGAGGTTGTGAGGAAGCTTGAGAAGATGGATATTCCGTGGGCCAGGATGTTTGATATGGAGGTTCCGGAGTTGGGGGAGTTGGTGGGGAGTGCTAGTAATGGCAGGGCTATTCATCAGCTTCTTAGGAAGTTCCCAAGGGTTGATGTGCAGGCGCAGGTTCAGCCTGTGACTAGGAGCTTGCTGAGGGTGGAGATGACAATTACGCCGGAGTTTGAGTGGGATGATGAGGTCCATGGAAATGCGGAAGGGTTTTGGATTATTGCGGAGGACTGCGATGGAGAAGAAGTGCTCTTTTCGGATCAGTTTATTCTGAAGAGGGACTATACTACCGGCGACGAAAACCAACATCTCGTGGAGTTTACGGTACCGATTTCCGAACCTGTTCCGCCCAACTACTTTTTCACCGTGGTCAGCGATAGGTGGATGCACTCTGAGACCAAGCTTGCGGTTAGTTTCAGGAAGCTCATCCTACCGGAAAAGTTCCCCGCGCATACCCAGCTTTTGGATCTACAACCTTTACCGGTTAATGCGCTCAAGAGGAAGGAGTTTGTGGCGCTGTATCCGGAGTGGAGGGAGTTTAATAAGATTCAGACGCAGGTGTTTAATTCGTTGTTTGGGACGGATGATAATGTGTTTGTGGGCGCTCCGGTGGGTAGTGGGAAGACTGTCTGTGCGGAGTTTGCGCTGCTGAGGCATTGGTCGAAGAAAGAGCCTGGTAGGGCGGTGTACATTGCGCCGTTCCAGGAGTTGGTGGATCAACGGTTCAAGGATTGGAGTAAGAGGATGGGAAATCTGGGGAAGACTATTGTCAAGTTGACCGGGGAGACCACGGCCGATCTTAAGCTTCTTGAGAAAGGAGACCTGGTGCTTGCGACCCCTGGGCAGTGGGATGTGCTGTCGAGGCAGTGGCAGAGGAGACGGAATGTGCAGACTGTCAATCTTTTTATTGCTGACGATATTCACATGCTTGGAGGTAACCTTGGTCACCTTTATGAGATCGTGGTGTCGAGGATGCAGTATATTGCCATTCAGTTGGAAAAGACGGATACCCGAATCGTTGCGCTCAGCGTTTCTCTTTCGAATGCTAGGGATCTTGGAGAGTGGATCGGAGCTACCTCGCATACGATTTATAATTTCAGCCCCTTCGACCGACCGGTTCCTTTGGCGGTGCATATGCAGAGCTTTACGATCCCGCATCATCCGAGTTTGATCTTGGCTATGGTGAAGCCCGTTTATCAGGCTATCGTGCAGCACGCCCAAGGGGAACGCGCGATTGTCTACGTTTCCAGCCGGAAGGAGTGTAGAGGCTCCTCGATGGATTTGTTGACGCAGTGTATTGCGGGTGACGACGAAGATATTTTCTTACACGCTGATCCGGAGGATGAAGGGTTTTTGAAGATGTTGGAGAAGGTCTCGGAGAAGGCTCTCGCGGCTAGTTTGAGGCACGGAATCGGGTATTACCATGAAGCACTGAGTGCCTCGGATAAGCAGATTGTGAGATATCTGTTTGAGGCCGGTGCGGTGCAGGTGCTCTTCGCGACCCGAGACGTTTGCTGGGAACTTGATGTTACTGCCTCTCTTGTGGTGGTTATGGGGACTCAGTTCTTTGAAGGTCGGGAGCATCGGTATGTGGATTATCCGCTCAATGAGGTGCTTCAGATGCTTGGACGGTCGACGGATAAAGCGGTTCTCATGACGCCCGCGGCCAAGAAGGATTACTACCGCAAGTTTGTCAACGAGGCGTTGCCCATCGAGAGTCTTTTGCAATCTTACCTTGCCGATGCATTCGTGGCTGAGATCAGTACGAAGATGATCACTTCGACTCAAGATGCGGTGGATTGGACTACCTATACCTACTTCTACAGGCGGTTGCTTGCCAATCCGAGCTTTTACGGTCTTACGGACGTTAGTCATGAGGGACTTTCTACGTTTTTGTCCGAGATGGTGGAGAATACGTTGAAGGAACTTTCAGAGGCGAAGACTATTGATCTTGATGAGGAAGATGATTCCGTTTCGCCGCTGAACCCCGCCATGATTGCGGCCTACTACAATGTTTCGTTCATCACCATGCAGACTTTCTTGTTGAGTTTGAATGCTAAGACGAAGTTGAAGGGGTTATTGGAAATTGTTACCTCTGCGACTGAGTTTGAAGCCATTCAGATTCGAAAAAGAGAAGGGAGTCTGCTAAGAAGGATTCATGAGAGTTTACCGGTCAAGTTGACTGAGCCTGTTAACTACGAGTCTGCGCATTTCAAAGCGTTCGTGCTCCTTCAAGCGCACTTTTCGAGGTTACAACTCCCCGTGGATTTGAAGAGCGATCAGGCTGTGCTGCTTGGTAAGGTGCTGGGACTTTTGAACGCGTGTGTGGATGTGCTTAGTAGTGAGGGGGCGGTTAATGCTATGAGAGCTATGGAGATGAGTCAGATGGTTGTGCAGGGGATGTGGGATGTTAGTCGGGATAGTCCGTTGAAGCAGATTCCTTACTTTGGAGGGGAGGCGGTGAAGATTGCTAATGGGTTTGGGTATGTATTTTCGCTTCCCCTCATTCTCTCATTTTTTTAGTTGGAGGCTTTGGCTAACGGTTTGGTTTCATCGCAGGATCAAACGGGTATTCGACTTCATTGATGAAATGGGACCGGACGGCGAGAATAGAGATAAGCTGCTCAAGGCGCTCGCATTCGACCGTAATCAGTTACAATCCATCGCATCCTTCACGAACGAAAAGTATCCAGATGTGGAATTTAACGCCGAACTCGAAGATGAAGAAAACATCACAGCTGGACAACCATCTTACGTCAACATCAACCTCTCCCGCGAAGAAGACGAAGAAGAAGACGAGGAGGAAGATGCAGAAGAACCAGACCTTACCGTTCACGCACCCTTTTTCCCTGTACAAAAGATGGAAGGATGGTGGGTTGTCGTTACGGATGATACGACTAATAGTTTGTTGGCTATTAAACGGTTGACGTTTGGAAGGAAGACGAAGGTTAGATTGGAGTATGTGGTTGTTAGTCCCGGGACGCATAAGATTAGTGTGTTTTTGATGAGTGATAGTTATGTGGATGTTGATCAGGAGTTGAATTTTGAGGTTATGGTGGCTGAAGGGATGGATGAGGATGATGAGGAGGAGGAAGAGGAAGAAGAGGAGGAATGAGGGGGTGTGTATTTTTAGATAGAATGGTAGTGAGGGGGGGTGGGAGATGTATTATAGTTAATTTTTTGTTATATGTGCTGTATGTTCTTCTTTTTTTTTCTCTGTTGAGTGCTGAAAAGTTGCATGATGGGTTTACGTCTTAGTTATGGTGGACAAGCTAGAAACGAAGATTGCATGCAAAGATATATATTGTTTTCTATTACGGAATAACGATAAGCTTATAAGGCTAGTTACAGTTAGCCTCAAACTTGATAGAACAAAGATGATGAGTGAGGACGGGAGAGGGGCTGGAGGCTTCTGCCATAATTATAGATTGGAGATTGGCGGGATAGGTAGCTGATCTCTAACGAAATTCTGGCACTTAACGCAAAGAAGGCTAGTGAAGTCTAGGCGCCCAGCGCCCTCAGTATTAATATTATTAATGGACCACTTTATTTCGTCCAGTCTCAGGCGCTTAGGTTCGAGGCTAGCATTCCACGAAGCATACGTATACTATAAGGCTACAGGTTTTGGTTCTGGCTGACAATATAGACAGCTAGCGGAATCATTTATCTAGATGTTCCAGCAGATGGAACGGCGACATTATATAAAAGACCAGGAAGGATCACCAAAAGCTTCTTATATTAGGTTCTCTCGACTAATTTCCGGGCAAGACAAGATAGATAACTATTGTTTCATTTAGCAAGAATCCGAAGCTTCAGCAAGTCAGAGAGCTAGGGTGGGACAGGGGTATCACCGCTGGAAATGCATTCCCTGGCTGCCGATATGACGGGGTCCAAAGCAACAACGATACACCTTAGGAATGCGTACGCCCAATCCCAATTCATAACTATCCTAATCTTGAGCTGTCAATCGATCATAATATATCTCGAAGACTTGTCATGCATCAAACCTAGCTTAGCTGGCCTCTAGGCCTAGTCAGGTCGGTAAAGTTTGAATCAAGCCAGTCTCAAGCCTAGCCTCAAACCTTTCTCAGGTCGAGCTTTTAGGATAGTATACGGTTACATTCTAGCCACATGTACATGTCAGGTCGACGTCGCTAAGACGTAGGTGGGGTTAGCCAGCCCGATGAGAACCAGTACTGCAGTAGGCAAGGACTGCTTAGAATTTGCCACTAACTACAATTCGACTCCCTGCAACGCATTGTTGCATTTTGTTCCGCGCGTTTGTCCGCAAGATAGTCAGGTTGCGCAAGAGTTATATGCATCGTCCGTGGATACACAGGTTGAGGTTTTGACAAATGTTGGGTGATTGGACATGTAATAGGTCTACATTGTTCGAATTTCTGGCGGGGCTCATCTTCGCCTGAGAACCTTGTCGCGAACTTATATCACATTTCGCAGAAACCTCAACCAGAAACCATTAACCTTGAAATGGTAGACTAATCTATATGCTGTGCTGGCCGATAGAAATTTGAAAGGTGTGCCGGCAAAGATGCCAACAGTGCAGGTTGTCGCGTTGACGGTGCAATATGCAAGCTTGCAAGTTGCATACATCAATACCCTCGTAGGTGCTGGGTTATACTACATCTCTCTTCCTTACTCCTACCAAGTAGTTCCCAATCTAGATGCTTTGAGTTTTGGTGCGATTTGAGATTATCCCAAGCCTTTCCCATCGTTCCAGCCCAGCGACTCACATTACACCCAGGATAGCGACATGTAGCACAATAATCGTGACTTCCTTGATGCTTGTCGTGTTGATGGTTGAGGAGTGTGCTACGGCTCGAGTACGATAGGTTGCATCCATTAATATCACAAATATGCACTTCGGATCGTAGATTTCGGCTGCGCCGTGCGCGGTTTCGGGGGTATCTGCGACGAGTCGAAGCAGCTGTCATTTCGGGACTGGCTGAGGCATACAGTGTGTGCCCTGCTCTCTGGTACTTGTCAGTTACACCTTGGTTATTAGTGAGTGCCCCCTCAACACTTGGAAAGTCCTATGATATATTTTAAAAATCATTATTAGTCACACCATTTTTTTTTAGGTCTCGTTACTCGTATTGGCTTTGCATACAAGTGCAGTTAATCTTTCTGGAAATTCGACTAGAACCAAGGAGCACCTACTTTTAACGCTGCCACGGGTACCCGTCCATCGAACCCATACAGATCATTACGTACTACTCCGACGCTACTTTGCTGGTAACTCCCCGGTGATTGGAGCGTTGTCGCTCCATAGATTTGGCCATCGCTGTAGGGGGTGCCTGGCATTCTATGATTGCTCTGATGAAATGAGGGTCCGCCTTCTATATTTCGGGAGTTGGAATTCGTGGATGAATCCCCAATACTATGATAAGAACACACGCGCGGATATTCAAAGGCACAATAGAGGCATCCCGATGCGTAATCTTCGGAAGGATAGAAACGATGCAATTGAGCCATCGGGTAAAAACTTTGGGCTAGCGGGTTAAGAGACGACATTGTTTTAGCGTGCGCATGTGCGATTAACAAGGTTCTTAAGGTTGGATGGCAAAGAATTGATAAAGAGCGGTTTCAAACAAGGTACATAAAAGATTTAGAGAAATCCAACCTGACGAATTGATATAACCGTGGGATAGACTGGGACTGAAGGCAAGCGTAAGTCGAAGGATCCTGTGATATTGAGCTTCCGAGGACCGGGCCTTACCCACTGGTAAAGTGGAAGAGCGTGGAAGTATTTATATGTCTGCTATACGGCTACTCGAGCAGTGCCCTTCTCGTTTAAGGCGCCCCTAGATGTATTTGTCGCATTAAACGTAGTTGGGTATGTATGTATGTGTGTATGTATGTGTGTATGTATGTACGGGACACTTAAGCTAATCCCACATAATATGGCCACAGCCTGTACACATGAAGACCGATCGCAGCCGCCTTCTATTAGAATTATAGGATGCATATATCCTTGCCCGGATAGATACCCTAATCCATTCCTGTGGCTAGTTTCTTTATGCACGCCTGAGCTCTACTTGGGCGCGGGGTCCCCACTAGAGTCGGTATCCATCGACTTGAGAACATCCCAATCGACCCCCGGAATATCTGTGTTTAACGTTTACGTACCCGCATGGCAACATCGTTATAAACTCAGTCAGAAAACTATACGGCGTGATCGTCAGGATTAGCAATTAAATTCTTAATAGCTAATCCAGCTCCCGTTTTGCGTTTTAGATGCCGTATAAATATAATGCGCTTCAACTAACTTGTAGCTACTTTGTAATCGATTCTTATAATTTTAGCCTCTAGTTTCGAGATGTATCTGTACTCGGCTCGGTCGACGTCGCATCGCAATTACGACCTTTCTTTGTCAGGGACGTCTACCAGGTTCAAGCTTTTGTACCTTTGTGCAGTTAACGCTCTGGGCCCGTAGGCTGCTATTCCCAAGACATCGCATGCGGGGAGAACAGTCCACAGAAAATATCAAATTTCTCAGCGTCGGAAATAGATTTGTGATCATATCACTTTGGCATGCGAGCGAATTAAGCGCTAATCAGGCAAATCCGCAACGACGAATTTCACGGACTGCAGTATATACCAAAGCTAATCTAGCTGATTCAGAAAAGTGGCCGGGATAGCGCATTGTGGGATTCTGCATATCGCTGACTGTACAGTCTCTGTGCTTGGCAGCGAGGTCGCGGGGTACGAAGCTAGCTAAGCACGTAGACAAGTCTCTCTCTACCCCTTGATATCGATAGACACAGAGAGATGTGCTGTACTCGCCCAATATATTTCTTGAGGACGTCAAACAGATGTCTCACCTTCATCTCGATTGGCGCCCATTGGCTTTGCATGTCGGATTTTTTGGGTGGTGAATTGTTAAGTGTCGTGCATGGCTTAAGCTTGCGTTAGCCTGAGGTATTTTCCTAAACTGGCACTTACGACCCTACGGTACTATAGCTGTAGTGGAACCAGGAGCGCTCGTGTAGGTACAATGAGATTCGATCCAATGGCATTCAGCCATGCCCCTGATGCATGATGAGAACCAAATGTTTTGGCTTATATGTGATATCATCCTAGCCGTGGTTAAGGTTACACCAAAATAGCACCCGGGGGTACCCTTCTTTTCTGGAACCGAGGCTGATATCATGATCATTCGACGTGGGGTTCAACGCAATGTATTATGACAAGCGTCCAAAAACTTCAAAATTGCAAAACCAAGATGCATCTAGATGCTTTAGCCTGGAAATGAGTACAGGGCCGATGTTGCGTGGCCTGAATGAAGTACATCTACATCTACATGCGCCCGCGATACGACCGATCAACTCAGCAATACCGTTTTAGTTGGAGGAATGAGCCCATCCACCCTTAAGGTCTTAGCCTCTAGATCTGGACATGTACTTACATTATAATATTACTCTGGTCATGCACTCGAACACTCGAGCTCGGGTTGAATATTCGAGGCTAAGAATATTAGAATCCCAGCTGTTGAGGAGCGATCACCGACAGAGCTCCCTTCCCCTCCCCCTTTTCCCCCTCCTACTGTCTAAAGTAGAAAAAATACAACCCCGAATATCAATCTACAAACCAAAGCAAGTTTCATCGACGTTGAAACTGGTTTACGAGAGCAATTGGTCTTCAAGATCGCATTTCCGAATCCCAAGATCGAGATTGAGTGATGCTTGCGACGCTCGTAAGCTTCAGCGGTGATTCACGACAATATCCAGTGATTTCTTACAGCGGGTACCAATGCATAAAAAAAGACCGAACCAAGACAAATCTGCTACCATATCGTAATTCGATGGGGTCCTGCCGATCTGCCTGGTTATTTGACCTGAATAGAAAGTATTTCTAATTGGTCTAATTAATCGGATAGGCCAGTCCCCACGTACCATGGGCCACCATGTAACCAACGGTTTTCATAATATAATCCTTCCTTGTCAAAGTAAACCCGCCGATAAAAAAAAAAGTAATGTTTGATAGGAAATATTAGTCGAGAATCGACCACGAAAATCAGTGGATGCATGCGTGTGCGTGGTGGTGAGAACCCCTGTATCGGGAACAATATATTAATATCGACGTCGACGTCAACGGAATATTCGAATTTAGTGAGTTAGGTCTCATTAGGCCCTTGACCGAGCCATGATCATATGATCGTGCTTCCCTGCACCCTCCCGTACCCAAAGGATTCTTGTGCATGTATACTGTCGTCTTGCCGAACCTGCATGAAGGACACATGCTGGCTATGTAGTTCACAACACCAGACCTGCTCATGCGCATTATGAAATACTAATGTGCCTACATTCCATTGTGGAAAGAAGAAAGAAAGCTGACTACCCTGCAGAGGTATTGAGAATACATCTAAACAATATAACGGTTAACCCGGAAGCAAGCTGTCCTCAAAAACGAGATATTCCCGACGATAATGGTAGAGGATCATTGATCCGTGTTGAATAATCAGCTAGCAGACCGTCTACAAATCTAGAAATCCATAAACGAATTATGGAGGTGGAAATCCGAACAGCAGGCCGCTAGCCAAACAACTGGTAATTGCAATCCAGTAGGCACTAGAAACAAGCTCATGAACATGTCACAAATATCTGGAAAATTCGAAAACCAAGCGAGTTGACGTTAGGGCGAACGCGAACGTACAGTGCCCGAGAATGATGCGCCGGCAAACGGCCTGCACGGTTGCCCATTTCGATTTCCGTTTAACGACTCTATCCGCTAGTGGATACGCTGTTACCACGTATTTAGTCGACCGAAGCCCAATAGTCGAAATGACATGGTTTTCTTGAGAGCTATTGATATTGTAGGCTACTTTGAATGCCTTCCTTGCTAAGGTGCTGTGTACGTGGCAATACATCGTGTCAAGATGTTAGTCGCTCCCGGATTACGTTGTGGTGCTTGAAGTGACAACGAACATGAGTCCGATTAGGAGACTATTGTCACTACAAACTGGAGGTCCGCCCTACATTTTGGGCTTCAGTATGATCTTTAGGGGATCGCGGAGTTAACCCCGCCCCACCGTCGATTGCCTCTTTTATGGTACACAGTCGCAAAACTTCCTGTGCACTCACGTGAGAGGTCCATGCGGCTCTGAGGAACGAGAACATTTCATGGATCGTTATCGATAACCGTTCTCACTTAGCCAGGTCCGCAGTGTGTTGGTCAAGGACAGTACCGCAAGGCTGTCCACATTCAATATTTCAAGATCAATTTTAAATTTGGAAAACTCTTTAAATATACATGGCTGGATTTCCACCGGATAATCCCCTTCACGGGCGCATATTGTCTAGGTATTGCTAAGGATCAAATTTTTTTACGGGCAGCCGTAATAGTTGGTAGTAATGCCTTTTCTCTCTCTCTCTTTTTTTTTTATTTTTTGGTTCTGGGACTAACAAGTTCGTACCGCAGGGCAATGTCGCAACTTCCTACCAAGCTTCGCTATAATCTTGCGTACTACCCCGGTTATATCATTGCGTATTCAATCTGGGAACCCGAATATCGTTTGGCTGACGACACTGCGTTTCGGCCGTTCAGTGACCTAGGCCATTGAAATATAGTGATCCTTTTGTGAACTTCGAGGTGAATAGTTGATTCGGTACCGGTTTTCTTCGCTACGGGTTAAGTAAAACCCGAATCGTCAGCTAGCGCCACCTGCCAGAGTCACTCAATCACTAAACTCCCTAGGTAAGCTGTAAACACCTGCCCCATTCCATACCCCAGGCTAACGTACGTCGCATTACGAATCTCATGGTGCCACAGACTCGCGGGGGTTTGGAGGTGTAAATAAGCATGTACTGGGCCCTAAATGTTGGTACCTTAATGTAACACGGCCTTTCCGGAACTGACTTGAAGCATAGTCTAGCCAAAGGTCTTCGTCTCCAGGCTAAGAGTCTTCGACACAGGGTACGGCCACCTGGTTCCTAACGCAAGTTGGGATGCAACATGCAGCTGTGCAGGTGGGCTGGGATGCGTGTTAGAGTATGCACGCCCCTGCGAGCCCGACTTTAGCCACACGTAGGCGGCAATCGATAAGAATAGCGAAACATCAATAAATGTGGGGGCTTATATGTATACATAAGTTGAGAAGACTGAGTGGAAATAAGCCAATAGATCATGTTATATCCATAGGAAATGTGAAAATCTTGCGTCTCGTACGTATGCGATTTCTAATTGTCTCACCAAAAACGTCGGGACTCTAGCGCTTAATCCATTTTCCCAAATTGATGGCCAAATCCAGAACATCGGGATGAAGAGATATCTTTATTGGTATTGCTGAGATACCGGCGAAAATGGTCCGCGGGGCATCTATGCTTAGTAAGTTCGCTACCACAGAGCTGCCAACACTTTATTCTAGATTCTGGGGACCTCTCGCATGGGTTAGGTCTGTCACAGCAGGGCGATGAGCTTGAAATCCTTGTTTATCATGGGGAGGGCCAATGGTGGGAGCTTGGGCTGCAGCTACCATAGGACACGCTTTTACTATATTACTCCAATAGAAGTATCTCCCGTGCCATCGTACAGCTAGACTCGGTCGATGACGTTAGATGGAGGGTCGCCTACACTGTCAATTGGGTTTAGCTAGCATTACTTCCGGGCTTCCACCCTACCCTAGCTTAAGTAGAGGACGTATCCGCCTGTTCCTAGGCTTAGTCAGACCTGCTAGTCCCCTTGGCGCTCGACCCTGGGGTCCAGATGACTAGTGGGTCGGAGTATATGGTACAGGGCTTGGCCGGCTTACTACCCATCGATTTGGTACATGTACTTTCACCACAAAGAAATTACCCCGGACAAACTGATTGGTGAAGGAAGCGGGGAAGTCCGGAAGGTAGGCGGAACCTGAAAAGCGCTTCTCAGTAGCGCCTAACGAGCGAGTTCTGGCAAATGTTGTATTTTATGTGTTGTACCGGATACAACTTCGAGATCGGACGTGGTTACGGGCTTGGGGTGGATGCTAGAGTGGACGAAGAGTAAAAGATTGCGAAATTTATGGATAAATTTTAAGGGGACGAACCACAGTACAGATATAAATCAAATAGTCTAATTGTTCACTAGAACAGATCGCACACCGGCGCTGAGCTAGAATAGGAATTCTAGGATACCAAACGTAATAACGTTAAACTCATTACAAGATTATATGCGACAATATCTGACGCTTGTATAAATGCATATTCAAACATTAATGGTAATTCCGAGCCATGCCGCCTAAAACATCAACCCGGGAGCAGTAGGGGGGTCGTAACAGATTGGGGGTTGCGTAAACCCGGCGGTAGTCGCGGTGACAGTGACATCAGGCTTCCTCGATCGATTGATAGTTTTCGTGACGACTTTCAAGGAGCAGTCCTTGCATGGGACGTCTCTCGGGACGCCCACCATCTCGGTATAGACTGTTGTGGTATACTTAACCCCGCGAGGTGGGTAGCTGGTGGTAACCGTATATCTGGTTGTGCATTGCTTGGTAGGCTTCGGCACAGTGAGGATTTTGGTAGGTTGAGGGGCCGCAAGAGCAGAGCTGTAAACCCGGTGTTAGATAATTTTAAACGCTTCAATGGCTATGTAGTATAGAGGGGGGAGGTTCGTTATGGTTACCTGGCAAGGCTAAGTGCGAGGGCAATTGTGACAAGGAACTGCATTTTGTTGTTGGTATATGGAGCTAGGATGAAATCTGGTTCTGAAGCTGCTTGTTGGAGTTCCTTCTGTTGTAGAAGATGGGAGAGAGAAGAATTGGGAGGATTTTCCGCCTCCTCACATACATACTTTTTCAAGCTGGCGGGTGTTCAGATGCTTGGGATATGCCTGGTAGCTATATGCGATAGTTATTTTAGTATTCCCTGTCACAGCGATTTTTTACTGTAACTTTGCCATCGGTCACAGCGAGCAGAAGGTTATGCGCTGATCAATTGATCAAGTTCGTACCCTGGAATGCTGGTATGTTACATTCAGGAATCCTTGGCGGCTGGGATTGAAGCTTTCTGGGCCTCCCTTGCCAAGCCCACTCGGTCGGGTGATTCAGCCGTCACTGCTATGCTAGGTTATTGACGTTGCCGAAGTTTCTTAGTGACAGTTATTCTAGAGTTGCATTGCATTGGATATTAATCCAGCTCGGAGACAAAGATGTCTTAGATCTTTGGTCGGATGAATACTTATTTAGTATCTGTGTTACCCGAACGGATCGCATAGGCGAAAAATTGCTTCTTTACCAGGGCAAGACCAGGTTTTTTTGTAAGATCTATCCATAAAATCCAGGAAGTAGATTCTTACTACCTCCTTCTGTAAGGTAGAGTCTGCTGACAAGCTAGTTGCCAGATGAGCGAATGCATATCGATTGATATTCCCCAAACGACCTCGAGCTCTTGAAGTCCGCATGGCGAATGGGCATGGAGAAGGTTTACCTATTAGATATTACGGCTTTGTAGCGGCTGTAACGAGTTTGAAAGCTACAGTCGTATTTTTAAAGCTCCAATTTCTAAAATGAAGATGGTAGTCTTCGTCATATCTAGTTTTCCCAATAAAACTTATAATCCGATCCGAATGAAATACAATCTGAGCGCTACAAAACAATAGTATCTATCTAGAACGCCTCTCTATATGCAAAAGCAGTGTACATTTTTGGACGACCTTGGAGGATCTTATTTGGAAACCCTTATCTCTTCCTCCGTAGTTGGCTTCTCAGCTCAGTTCTCCTCGGCTGCCGGGGTTGCTTGTGGCGGGTCGTAGCACATTGGAACGCGGATCAGCGTTGACTCTGCGGTAACCGTCGCGTCTGGTGTTCTTGATTCATTTATTGTTTCTGTGACTATTTCTAGAGAGCAACTTTTGCAAATAAGGTCCCTCGGGATAGCCGCCATAACTTTGTACGAAGTTGTCGTATAGGGTTCATCCGCAGGTGGGTAGCTTGTTGTAACGGTGTATTGGGTTACACAGGGGGCTGTACTAGGGACAGTAACGATTATGGTTGGCCTTGGTCTTGGCCTCGGCTTCGGCCTGATGCCCCTAGAAACGCTCACTTGGGGAGCGGCGATGACAGCTCTGAAAAGAGTTAGCATGGTGTATACAGGCAGACGTTCCTAGGGAAAGGGTTGCAGGTACCCGATGAGGCTGAGAGCCATGGCGAGAGTAATGGAAAATTGCATTTTCTTTTTCCCGTCGAAGTAGTAGTGTAGGAGCAAGTTTGCTTTTTAGCTCTAATTGAGGCTATTAAGCAGATGCAGTTGCGTTTAGAGAACCGGGTTTTGAGGGGTGCAAGGCTGCGGGGGGTGCGTTCGATGTGCGTAACAATCGTTGCAATGGGGAATGTGGAAGGGGTATCTTGAGACTCTTTATATATCCGGTTTGGAGCCTACGGATATCCTATTTGGTCGTCCATATACATGTAAATATCGCCACCGAATCTCTATATATGTAGCTACATACTGCATCGGAGGCTCAGAAAATGGTATCTAGAATGCCGATCGTTGATTTCTAGACGTTGCAATTTCGCCCATTAATGCTGTTAAACACGCGGTGCACGACTTCAAACCCGCTGTTCCATATGCTAACGGCTAGATATGCCGTAGACGGTTAGCTCTCGAGGATCTTTGCCACACAGGATGGAGTTATCTGAATCCCAGGTGCCAGCCGAACCCCGTCTCTCGTTGACATATTGCCGATGTCATAAAAGTAGTATTTTAATTTTCATCTTATGGTATTATTAGTACGCATATTGAAGACAAGCTGTTCATTTTTGTGGTTGTCTTGCCCGAACGGACGGTCGAGGCGGGTTACCGGATGTCTCTAAACCCTAGGCCCCTCTAAGCCCTGTGCCTACTTGGAATTTTGCCGCGATGACTATCAGCGTGTTTTGGCGTAACTCGCTCTCGCATTAGTAGGTTAGCGATCGGGAAAGTTGCGCCAGATGATTTCGAGGGTTTATCCACAAAAGACGGGTGTGGCGTGCGGGGCATGAAACCCTTTTGTCTGAGCATTTGTATGCGCATGGACGCATTTTATGGAAGCAGATGGTACTAAGATCATGTGTATCAGATTGGCTTAAGCTTTATTTATTCAGGCTAGTTTACTATTAGGCCAATGGCACTATACCTTATTAACGGGATTTAAGAGAGCTCGACATGTTGTATTGCATGACAGCGGAGGATTTCGGTTGTTCCGACTGGCGTCCTGTGTAACAAGGAACGCGCCTTAAAGCTTGTTTTCAGCCGTTCGATTCGGCTTGCCGGTCGTGGTGTTCCGAGCTTCCTCTTCTGACCTTACGCGGGATTTGGTCGACCTCAATTAGTTTTACTCAATTGTACCTTACTTCATAACTTCGGATAGGCTATCGTTTCTCAACGCTGGTTTGCATCCGTATGCTAAATTTATTGTATCTGATTTATTTACGCCTCTGATAGCTACTAGGGCACCGAGGCTGCCAGGATTTTGTTATCGTTGTGGTGTTGCAAGGTTGGGGAATTCAGATTTTAGGGGGCCTTGGTCTCTTTGAAACTTCGCGAATCCGTCCAGCCTCTACGAAACCACGAATGTGGTATTGGTATGAATACTATTAGTCCAGTACTAGCTAGGTCTATTCAAGCTTTATACATACTAGTACTTTTCGAAAATCTTTGGCATAATATACGTTCAATTCCTTATATTGGAAACCGATAGGCCTAGTGAATATAAGAACTATTTTACGTATTTTGATTCTTACTAGCACAGTACCACTCCAAATCTAGGTATAAAAAACAAAATTCCGACCTAAACATAGCTTTAACATCACGTTGGGGCCTCTCAAATTCGGGAGATATCTAAGCTTATAAAATTTTTATCATTAAATAGCCTATGATCTTCCTAACAGAGTCCTCGAGTTACCGTAAACTCGTTACAGGCACCGCTTGGGCTGCCGCTGGTATTTGCGCATTTGCCAGACAGTGTAACGTTGTACGTGTTTGCCCAACCCAACAGGATCCGTTCCTACGCGCCAACAAGATCTAGCCTCGCCCTGGCTTTGAGCCTCGCCGGCACTTAAAAGTAAAGGCAGTTGCGTTCCAATAAGCCAAGCATGCCTCTTTCTCCTCAGAAACGCTTCTGATCATCTAAACCCCACAGTCAAGCCACCGGAATTGCAAAAAAAAAAGTGTGATATGAGTTCACACTGGTCATGTAAACCAGCCTCGACGAAGTAACCAAAGTTCGCGACGTAGATATTTTTAAACTGGAGCTTAACGGCCCCCTATCGGCCGTCAGATCCTAAACGTGCGGACTCGTATTCCTCGGAACATTTACGGACAAGGAGGGTTTTTCATACCGTCTTCAAAGCTCTACAGACGAAGGAATAATCGCAAAGATATAGCCTCAAGTTCTAGCTACGAGCCTGAGCTTCAAGGTGAGGGAGGCACCCTTAGAGATTTCTGTGTTGTTTTCAACTGACAGGATTATTGAACGTCAAGAAACTCGCATAAGTCCGGTTCCAATTCCCCTTACAATGAGCGGAAGCGACGAAAGTCCCCATAATGGCGGCGGGCTCGTTGGCTGTGTCGTTGTTAACGTACCACGGAAGTGTATATTTCTTGCTGGCGGCGGTTTAGGAAATTTCAGTGGGCTCTCACTCCCTAGGTGCGTGCGTCAGGCTAGCGAAAGTTATAAAGACGCAGCCGTCCGTGTAGCAACCGAGGAGCTAGGAACTAAATGTTATATCTTGCCAATTGGGGGTGGGGAGACATCGACTGGAACGGGCTTTTCCGTGCCCCAGAAAGGTCTTGAGGCAGCAACAGCTACGCGGTGGTTTATTGGGCGGGTTGAAGAAAAAGATCGCGAACCAACGAGAGGGGGAGAGGTCGAGGAAATCAGTCTGGCGGGTTATTTCTACAGCCTATTTCAGTGGGCCAAGGGACCAAAGAGGGGTACGTGGTCGACATACCAGTCCGCGCTGGAGAGGTTGTCAGAAGCGGATGGCGATGTTGTCAAAGCGGCAGTGGAGGTGATAAAACGAGAATGGCCAGTCGTCAAAAATGGCGAGCGGGTTAGCGATTTCTGGTAGTTTTGCTGTTGATAGCTTCTAGTTTCTACCACCTTGTTTCAAGTTCTACTTTGCAGAGGACATGTTTGTGGTTCTGGTTATCTCTTCTTCCCCGAATACCATGGTAGTTATTGACGCTCGTATCAGTTAACTACTACTCGAAAGTTCGCCTGGCTACGTCAATTACATTATTATATCCTAATTTGTGAAATTGGTTTGGATGGCCACATTCCGGCAGCATAACAGCGTACGCCATGAAGTTATTCGATTGAATTCCTATTTATCTCTTTAAAACTAACAGGTATTTTAGGTCAAGTTGTGTGTGAAACAGCGATTTTATGAGCGCAAGTAGACGCCAGTATTCTGTTTTATACAAACTAGGCAATATGGGTGTCGCAGTGGTGGTGTAACTGCCCTCGGAGACGCGATCTTGACTGTGATCGATTGGGTAAAGTTGCACAGATTTCCTAAAAACCAAAGAGGTCTGTTAGCGTTCCATTTTTTTTTGGGCGCGGGGTTCCGTAGGGCGACCGACTTATAAGGGAGACCAAGTGTGTCATGGGAAGCACGGTCAAGACTGTTTAAGGCATTTAGTACCTAGCAGCTCTCGCTGTTGATCTTCTGGTGTAACAGAATCCAATTTCATTTAAATGTACTTGGTGCCCAGCGACACAGAAATCTTTCTAAAAACAAGAGATCGAGAACCACGAGGGCTATAGTTCCTTATAGGCCTGAAATACCGCGAGGCTAAAGGGGTCATTACCCCGGCGAATCTCTTCCAATAACCTTCTACCTGGGTTTTGAAAAGCGGGATCCATATTGCATATTGGGGCCACTTCCAAAATTAGAATCATTCGTTCTTTAGGGACCACGGGCCCGGCGGTATCGAGTAATGCGCGCATGCGTTCATGCTCGTGAGGGTGGGCAGAATAAATTTATAAAAAGATGACGTACTCTGGTAACGTGAGAGAAGCGTATATGGTATTTGTGTAAACAGCTGAGGAAGCAACTACAATAACGGCAGTGCGAACATGTATGAAGCAGTCATCTATCATATTCATTCCCCTTAGTTGGGTTGCTTATGGTTGTGGCTCGCAGTCTGGCTCGGTTATCCAATACGCCCCCGGATCCACTGAAAGCTTGTAAACTCCTTCCACCATACGGGTATTCTGTTTCAAGAGAATGAACCCGAGTGGTGGGCATCGGACATCGAGTAGGTATAGACACGGTCCACAGCGCTGCGCCGTACATGGCCCATGTTTTAACAAGGAAATCTGGGTACTGATAGGCATTTAGGTTTAGTGCTAGTCAGTTGCTGGAGTATTAACCAATAAGGTAAGTGTCGGTGCACCCTCATTTAGGTATCGCTGTATTCGATAGGTTTCTTTACCTCCTCATGGTCATGCGAAGAGCTAGAGTGGGTTATATTCAATAACCTGCTAACAGCTGCTAGGCATTGTAGCGTTTTTGACGGGAATCTACCAATCCGCCGTCAATATGGTTGAAGAACATGCTCCGGTCCTTCACGAATCCATGCTTCATCTTTGGCCAACCAGCATTGGTCGTCGACGTGGTTTTGAGGGACTTGCGAACTGGCGTATTCCGAGCTATTTCTCACACTTCGGAATATCTAAGCCAGTTTGTTTCTGGTCTCCTAAATTTAATCCACAGCTGTGGCGGATCCGGGGGCCTGCTCTCATCATTGCGGCCGTAAGTTTGTCCTTATTTGGATCCTCAAACGAGATAAAGAGGTTATCCGCCTACATTTGAGGTAGGACTTCAAGGCTTGAATATTTTCCTTTGTTTTTGAAAGTCTCATTGATTCGGCATGCCGTCAAAGTCTTCGTTCGAGTACGCCTGCCACTTGACAACTAGGTACCTAGCGGATGGAATATATATCGGCGAATCGACCTTGTCTCTGAATAACTCGCAGTATAGACATCTCCGGGCCCCAGCCGTGAATTCGACGACAGATTCAGGTTCTGTCATAATACTTTACTCTCCACTTCTATCCTTAGAAGGGTCATCCCTGGCATCTTGCACCTTGAGGACTATTCGAGAGGGTGATAAAAACCATTGACAAAATCTCGTTAACGGAGGCCGAAGTGTCAAAGAGCATGTTTGCCTAAGACATGATATTTGGGTAATTGAGGTTGGAGGTGCGCCTGGGGATCTCGAGAAGTTAAATATGGTCACATACATCGTCCGTTTGCCATTATTAGCTGGTTAAGCCTGGCTAACTTAAGCACTTCATCCAATCTAGACCGAAACCTTCGCGACCAAGGCGAGCGGGATTTGGAAAATTGTCTCTCTGCATACCCCCCATTAGCCAAGGCCTTTCGTAGCATCTAAGTTTTCGGTAGTATATTGAATCAGCTCCGACGTATGTATCATGAGCTGCTTCCTCCTTAAACGGCGCTTTGTATAAATTAAAAATCTCTTGGGATTTCAGTCGATCATGGTTGGCTGAAGCCTGGTGTCCACTCAAGTTGCATCACTGAGGGCCCTAAACATGAACTTAGCGAGATATATCGACATCGATACTCTCGCAAATGTTGACGAATCCGATCTCTTTGTATCTGTCGGCAATCCGGATTAGGGCGACGGCAATTCCGCCACTGTTCCTTAGAGCGTAATATCGTGATCTCGACGTATTATATATAGCTAATTTGGCAGCCCGTCCTCCAGGTAGTCGCAATTGGTAAACATAAGATGTAACAATTTCCCGTCTATTGGTATTGAGATTTACTGCATGGAATCTAAGCCATCCTAGCTGCAAATTAGGCAGGGGGCTCAGATTTTGTCTCATGCATATCTGCGATTCTTCCAATGGGACTGTCGTATTCTATACCTTACGATAGGGCTAAACTCGCTAGACTTTCATCGGCTCGGAAATACAAGAGAGTATGCTGGCGATGTTTATCTTGCTGAATGCGTGAATCATGCTCTCGAATTCTCGAAAGAGGTTAACCGTGACCCGGGTTCTAGCTTCATGAATTTAATTTGGATTTGTTATCTACATAACCCCATTCTTACTAATTCATGCTTCGTCAAGGGCTATGGCTGGTATCATCTGGGTTCTGAATAGCCTGTTTTCCCACGTTATCTGGGCTGCTGTGTATGGTCGTGGTGGATTTATAAGCTCTTAATGGCGGACCCGTTGTATCTGGTGCCGTATCGGTATATATTATGATAAGTAGCTCATGAAAAGCTGTGGTCGGGTGACAATAATAAATGACGCCTGACTGACCATCACTATAGCCGGTCGCTTTGTGCCTCATGTTGGTATAGCCGGTCGCTTTGATTCTATACTCTTTGTGGCCGAGGCACATTTTCTATGTACAATCTTATCTTCAAGATCATCTTGTAGAGACCACTTGATATTTGTTACCATTGGGGCGTATATAGTTCTAGGTAAATCGTATGAATATCTGTGATGTGCCGGTAATTATACGTAAGGGGCGCCCAGCATGGCTGTCTGCGGGACCTTCGCAGTTCATGTTGACACTACGGCAACCGGCCATCACGCTTGTCTATTCGCTGTAGTATATCCATACCTTTGGTTTTAAACCCCAGGGTCATATGCTTGAAGAGAGTGCGAGTTATCGTGGCCGTTGACTCTTCCGCAGATCCTCAGTCTCGTTACCAGGATTTGGCACATCTTTGGATCGGTTGTTCCTGTCGATGTACAATTGGGTGTTTCTAAGTAGTTTGGAATAGAAAAACATATGTCTTCTTCTTGGAGTTAGACTTCTGCAGACCTTCCAGATATATAATCATAGTGGTTATAATAGATCTCGAGACTGCGAGATATATATGTATAATATGGATTTCGTATATATATCCCACCACGTTTTAGTGACGCTAATGTTGGCCAGGGCTTGGTTCCGTGGTGCTCCTGGGTGCGAGAGTTTTGGCGTAAGTAATTTATGACATTTAGCTCTCAAGATCTTTTTGGGTCTTTGTTCGTTCAGTCCATAGCCTGAATGTCGGTGTTTTGTGGTAGGTGGTGCACCCTAAGGTATCTCCTGTTGGATCTCTAGATATCTAGACTTGTGAACATATTAATAGTCTAATAATAGTCGGCTGTCGCTTAATCTTGCGACTATCGACGTATGGGAGCTATCGAGAGGATAATTTATCTCCCGTTGCACAAGACCTATCCGAGGTGGCCTCACCTAGCTGGTGACTTGGGTGTGGGCGTTTGGATAAGATAGTTTAGCAGTTCACTATAAAGCGATATCTGTAAGTTCTCTCTAGTGCTCCTGGTTGGAAAACCAGTAGTGCGTGGGCCCGTAGATAGCTAGATGGTATTCATCTCGTCGGTTCATGTCGACGCGTGGTAGCTATCTATCGGAGGTATTTGAAAGTGCGAAACTGGTAACGTTGCAATCTCGTGACCCAAGAGATTCCGGGCCAGTGAATGGATGTGTATTATTCTGTTGATGAGTTCTGTGGCAGGGCGAGGAGAAGAGGTTGAGGAGCTAAGTGGAAGGAATAGAAGAGAATAGTTACTTAAGTAGATGAGGTAAGAGAAAGGCAGAGAAGTTTCGAGATTGAAGGTTGAAAATATTTGTAGAGAGAAAGGTCGACATCTCGGCGGCCATCCAGATATCCCTGGAGAGTGCAAGACTTAAACACACCAAAATTGCAAAAGGCGGAGTCCTCGGCTTTTTGGTAGCAGCATGGATTATTCCGCGAACCGAAGACTAGGAACTAGCAAGTGTTCACCGCTATCTCGTGGGAGTGGGATAGATAATCACCAGAAAACTATCCTGTAACGCCCACCTCAGAACTAGCGGGGCTAAAAGAGAAGTTAAAATGTATTGCTGTATCGAGGCTCGATAACATCGTAAATTCATAGATGATAAGCAAGTCTATATAATCCGGTTGGAGACAAGCATAGTATACAATTTGCAAAGAAAAATCGTCAACTTCATACATAACGTTATGCACGCTCAAAATCGCAAAAAACACCATAAACGCCACTTTCAAATCCCAAACCTCAAACCCCAAACAACTTTTCAAAAACCTCACGTAAGGATAATTAATACTCGTAATTAAAGGCCCAATCCACGAAAATGCCCAGTCCCCTTGACCCTGAAATCTTTCCCATTCTCCCATTCATCAGGGTCACTCCTGTTTCCAATGGCGGCCGCACTCCACGCATCCGAGCTACCCCTATCCTCAGCCTCCCCGTCTTCCGCACCGCTATCAACTCCCCTCTTTTTCTTCCTCTCCATCGCCTTCTTTGAACTTGCGGGTTTCGCCCCAGCGGCAGCCAACATCTCCTCCATCTTTGTCCTTTTATAGCTAATCGCCGAATCCAACGGTCTCCACCGAAATATATCCCGTCGATTTAGATCAAATCCTCGTTCGATAAGTTCCGCAACTTTGTCAACGTCGTTATATAATATCGCCGCCGAAAGTTCAAATTCTCGTAGTTTATTTATATCTTCTGGATCCGCTCCATGGCTTCCTAGCATTTCAAGAACCTTTTCGTCGCCGGTTGCGCCCGTTAATAACGCGGGTGTAACCCCTCCATCGGCGGATTTTGTAACTTTCCCACCGCTGTTGAGGAGTATCGTTAACATTTCTTCCATTACTTCCGGGTCGCTGGGTGTTTTCCGTCGACATATCGATGCGATATCTTTTCTGTTTTTCCTAATCGTGGCGTTGACATCTGCTCCGGCCTTTACCAAAACCCTTAAGGCGTCGAGGTTATGCGCTGCCACTGCATGATGGAGAGGTGATATGCTATCGTGATGAGACCGGGCGTTTATATCTTCTCCATGTGAAATAAGGTATTCCACCACTTCAACATCGGCGTACCAAATCGCATTTCGCATTAATGTCTGTGTTTTATCGTCGCAGGATTTAATATCCGCTCCACCGACTTCGATTAGTTCTTTTACTAAATCGAGTTTGTTGAGTCGAATACACATGTGCATGAAACTGAAGCCCATTGAGAGTTCGGCTAGCCCGCGACCCTTAGGTTTGGAGAAATTGGAGATCATGGAGGTTAGGTGGGTTGAAGTTAGGTGGTTCGGAAACTTGGTGTTGTGGGAAGGGATGGAGGTGTAGTAGCGCATTGTTAGGTCTACACCAAGCTTAAGAGAGGTTCGGGAGCCGATTGTTGATTTTTGCATGGAGGCCATAGTTGTGCGGAGGTCGAGCCGTTCGGAGGTGGTGTCTGGAGGTGGTGGTGCGGGGCGGCGGAACTTGGGGGTTGGATCCTCTGGGAGATGTTAGAATCGAGGCATACGGTATATATTCTGGAAGGGAAGAGCGGTTTACCGGATGACTTCGTTTTTGGCTCTGGGATTGGGGAAGATTTAAGCTTTTCTCTTTCGTAGACATATTTTGCGATGGAATTTATCTTTTGACCGTCTGTTAGATTTAAATTCTTGAATTCCTGATCGATTTGCTTGTTGATATCGTCGATGAGGGTCTCTGTGTCTTTGTCAGATAGTGAGGTGTGACTGAAAGACTTTGTGTATTTGGATATGATCTTATCGGCTTCTCGTCGGTATGAGAAGGTACTCGGTTCACCCGTTGGTTGGGAGCCAGAAGCATTTGTAGAAGGGGTATATGATTGAGGAGGAGGCGGGGGAGGTGTTCTGTGAGTCCATGATGGAAGACTGGTCGTATAATTTGAAGATTCAGCGTCGAAAGAACCGTCTACGTCCTGAGTGTTTATGGAGGATATCGGAATCTTCGGCGGTATCCTCGGAACATCGTCTCCAGTATTGAACCAGGCTCTATAACCAGGTAACTTTGGTGGCAGCGCCGGTGCGCTGGGTCCTGCCGTACTAGATGCATAACTTCGAGGTCTCGGCGGCGGAGGGGGAGGGGGCGGTAGCACTCTTTTCCCTACAATGGTAACCATCTTCTCTGCCAAAGGAATATCTGCGTCAATAGCAATCTTCTCGACGGCAATCTTCTGAGCAGCAGCACCGGCCGTTATATTTGCTGCACCATAACTGCCAGTGCTATTCTCTATAGCGCTATTGACCACCGCCCCCTTCCCACCAACTGCCGTATTTTCCTTGCCACTATGGGCACCGCCGTTCTCCACGAACCGATAAAAGTCAATCGCATCAACGTGCTCCTGCCGGGATTTCCAATAACCCAGTTTGGCATGCAAGTCCTCATTTTCGAGGCTTCCTCCTGAGATCCCTGCTCCGGCACTGGTGCTCAGGAATCTGACTGAGGTCTCAAGTCTGACAGAGCCATGCGCAGCAGCACCAACGGCGGCTGATGGGGTGGTGGTGTCCGCTGGTTTCAGGGGATGTTCTGCGCGCTCATGCGAGGTCGTAGCACCTGCTAGGGAATTCTCGCTTGGGGTGGGTGTAGAGTCCTGAGCAGGCCTGGAAGGCTGTTCTTGGCGTGGAGCTAGAGGATGATTCTCTTGGGTTGGAGTCCTGGAAGGGGATAGGCTGGCTGATGACATGATAGGATTGGGGAATTGGAGGATTCGGATGATGATGGTGGTGGCAGATGTAGAGTCATGGTATGGTATGTACCAGCGGTGGTTCTAGTTCGAGGGATTTGGAGGAGTGAAGCCATTCTTGGTATGCGAATGGAGTTCCTGGCGCTGGGTCGTTCGGGCCTTGCTAGCGACAAGGTACGGACCGGGGGGGTTGTTCAGCCCCAAGGTGGCGGTGTTGGGGTGTTGAGGTGTTGATGTGTTGATGTGTTGGCCTGGTCGTTTGGATTGCCTGAAGCGGAAGTCGTTACGCGAGTCAGGTGATGTTCGTTACGAATGCCAAAACAGGATAACAAAGTGCAGATCGATGGCAGCATCAACACATTCCTCTTCTGCGCTGAGCACAGCAACTGGAATGCCAGTCCTGTAACCAGAAGCCAGAACAAATCTGCCCTGTCCGATAGTCTCGTGAGTCTGGTAGAGTGAAGTATTCTATGATATCGCTATATACATCTATCGATATCCAGCTTCATGGGATGGTGTAGTTTCACAACCTAAATTAACTACCCGGATATGACATTTACTGAATGCACATGCCATACCGTGGTAAACATCGGCAAAGCCCAAACCCAACCAATCGGCTGGCCCAAATTCCCCTTTCCTCAGTCGGGATCAGTCGTGTGCAACCTAAAACGTGTTTGCCGCAAAAGCCTCGGCCCAAACTTATGCGATGGGGCATTCTTAGCTTACCCCAGACAAATGCATACATAGTACTAAACACTTTAAACCACCAGCGTCCTCCGAACGGCGTCGCCGATGGTGCCTCCATTTTAGTTGCAACTCTCGGGAACTTGGGAAGCTCGGGAAGGGCGGGTTATAATTGTAATAAAAGGGTAGGGATATCCTCTTTTTCCTTTTCATCTCTCGTGCATGTCATTGTCGTGCTTATGCATCGATAGATCTAGAGAATAGAACGACCGACCCCCTTGATTCCATCCTCGACGAAAGTCAACCACCACCACCACCACAATGTCCGCCGTAGGCCCAGTCCGCCAGCCTATCGATGTCGCGGCGCTGGAAAAGTACCTCACATCCCACGTCCCACGATGCTTTCGCGCGCCGATTAGTCTCAAGCAGGTACGCCTCCACAGTCCAGCTCTTCCCCGGAACCATTGAATTGCAAATAAACCGATGAATTATAAACTAATGTATCGAAAATAGTTCGGCTACGGCCAATCGAACCCAACATACCTCGTCATCAACGGCGATGGCCGAAAATACGTAATGCGCAAGAAACCGCCAGGTTCTCTGCTTTCCAAGACTGCGCATGCCGTGGAGAGGGAGTATAGAGTTCTTCATGCGCTGCAGAATACACCTGCTCCAACGCCGAAGGTTCATGTGCTCTGTGAGGATACGGCGGTTATCGGGACGCCTTTTTATGTATGTCCCTTACTACGATCTATAGGTCTCTTTAGTTGAACTATTGCTAATATCTGTGAACGGTAGATTATGGAATTCGTGAAGGGACGAATATTCGAAAACTATGCGATTCCGGACGTCAGCCCTACTGATCGGAAGCTAATGTACCCTCCATCTCTCCAATACATGGCACCAAATTTATACTAACTGTAACATCTTATAGCTGGAAATCTGCCATCCAAACCCTCGCCCTCCTCCACTCCATCACCCCCGCCAGCGTAAACCTCCAAAGCTACGGCGCCCCATCAAACTTCTACGCCCGCCAAATCTCCACATGGACCAAAATCCACGCCTCTCAATCCGCTGCCGTAGATATCGAATCCAAAAAACCGATCGGTGACCTCCCACATTTCCACGAAATGCTTTCATACTTCAAAGACCACCTCCCACAAGACCGAAACACCATCGTCCACGGTGATTTCAAAATCGATAATTTAATCTACCACCCCACCGAACCCCGCGTAATCGGTATCGTAGACTGGGAATTATCAACCCTAGGCCACCCACTATCCGACCTCGCAAACCTCCTTACACCATTTTCATATATCAACCCCTCCATCAACGTTCCTCCAGAATTCTCAAAACATAACTATAACATTGATTTAAAGTCTCTACCTGGAGTACCCACGCCGACGGAATTATTGGGATGGTATAAGGATATCGCGGGTTGGGATCCTACTCCTGATATGAATTTTGCGTTTGCGTTCACGTTGATGAGGGGATCTGCTATTTTCCATGGAATTGCGGCGAGGTATGCTATGAGAGTTGCTAGTAGCGCGCAGGCCTATGAAAATGGTGAGAAGAGGTGGGGGTATAGTGAGTTGGCGTGGGAGTATACTAAGAAGTATGAGGAGGAGGTTGAGGCGAGGAAGAAGATTGAGCCGAAGTTATAGACTTTGACTTTTTCTAGCTTTTACGGAGATGGATGGGTGTATATTATAGCTGGCTGAATTTTTTGCGTATAATTCTGGATCGGGTTTGTTTTATGGAAATAGAAATACACAAGAATCAATGGATTTGATCGTGATTAGTCATTAGTTATTCGCTCTAACTATGCTAAAAGGAATCATCATATACAATTAACCGTTAACAGCAGAAGAAAAAAAACCGCTCAATGCAAGTCCATAATAACGTATATATACCATGCATGCATGCCAAAAACAGAACTAAAGCTTAAAGTCCAAAAGAATTCATTAAATCATAAACAGCCCCACAACCCCCCAGAACAGTACCGCTCCAACAACATAAACCCCTTTCAAAACCTCCACCCTATTCCCAGGGCTACACCTATACCCCAAACTCTCCCAGTAAGCACACCCCCTTGGCGCATATGTCTCCTGCGCAACAATTCTAACCACCTGTGGTTCCTGATAAACCACTGTAGTAGCAGGCGGCTGCTGGTATACCACCCAGGTAGTGTAGACCTGTGGTTGATAAATGGTAACCACCGAAGTAATAGGTGCCACTTGAACGATCACTGTACTGGGTGCGGGGTAAACGTATGCGACCGATTGAGAGATCACGACGTTACCGCATTGACCATCACCACCGTTGCCGGATTGTCCGTCGCCGGAATTATAGTTTCCGCTGTTACCGTTGCCGCAGTTGTAGTTCCCACTGTTGCCGTTTCCACTGTTGTAGCTTCCGGAGTTGTTGCAGCCGGAGTTTTCGACACCTGAATTTGTGCATTGGCGTTTTTTGAGCTCGCCTTCTTCGCCTTCTTCATCTTCGTCTTCTTCGGGGTAGTGGACATCCCAAGCTGGTGGGAGGGGTAAAGGGGTGGAGGTTTTGGCGTATATTGTTGTGGTTATGGCGGGGAGGTGGGTGGTTACTAATGTTCCCGGTTCAGGTGGGTTTTGTGGTTGGTTTTGATTTCCTTCTGAGGATTGTGCAAGTGGGGATTGGTGGCTTGAGGAAGGGAGCCAGTTGGTATAGTCTGATAGGGTTGTTAAGAGGCGGTTCCAGATTGGTGATGGAGTTGCTGAGGTGGAGGTTATGGAAAGGGAGAGGAGGAGGATTTTGGATGGACGCATTTTCGGATACTACCCCCCTTGGTATTGGGTATTCTGGGATATATAGGTAGTGAAGCCGGAGATTTGGACGGTGATGGGAGGGTTTGCAGGAGGTGGGAGGTGTGTTGTGGTGTTGGAGATTTTTGGTGGGACTTTCGATGGGGAAGTGTAATGCGTATTATGCCGTCGCTGGAAGGGAGGTATTGACAGATTTGGTGAGATGTTAAATGAACTTCGGAAAGATCCTTGATGGTATCCCCTTTTTTCGTAATCAAGTCCGATTCCGAGAGTCGTGAAGTTCGAATGTGAAGTTGAAGGTTTCGATATTTATATATATAGATCGAATCTTGTTTGCTCAACAAGGTTGCCTGCAGCGTCGCACCAGATGCCGTCGTTCCCGTCCCAGGATTTCCACTGTCAGTCGCGGAATTTCGCAGATTGAAAAGCTAGTAGAAGATAGTAGGGAATTTGTGAAACTGCGGGGAATCAGGGTCGTGATAAAGGCGAGCGACGACGACGGTGGTGGTGGTTGTGTATTCAGAAATTTATCTCCTCCTCGAAGAAAATATGCAAGTAGCAGGGAAGCTGCTTTTGAATCGTGATGAGGTCACCAGGTGCATGCGATGGGTCACGGCCCCTTGTCCAACTGCAATTTCAACCGAACCTCAAAAAACACCACACAGCGAATCCGTCGACCAAGAATTTTATCAAGAAAGATAATGAAGAAGAAGAAACAAAATCAGAAGAAATATTTTTGTGGCGGGCGGGCGAGGTAGGAAAGATATAGTTAGTGAAGATTTAGTCGTAGGGCTGGGAAGGAGAAAATGCCCCCTTCTTGCCTGTCTTGTCTCTCGGTTTCTTGATTCCGAACACGAACGCCTGGCAGGTGGATACTAAATCAAGTACATGTACATTCGCTCACAGCTGGTGGACGGTACTAGCTAAATGTAGCTCTTGTTCTCACTCTCATCATCGTGATGGCAGCTCTTGGTTGGCTAAACCCCGAAGCTAGCAGGCGTCTTTTTTTTGTTTGCTGTGACGAGCAGTGATATTGTATCGGATTTTGCTTGGGAGTTCAAGGATCTCAAGCCACTGGCGAGCAGGGCATTGCGTCTCGTATGCACAGCTTTTTTGCAAAAAAGGGCCTGGAAGGGCATCTTGATTTGATCCGATCGATTGCAGGCAGAATCAGGAGGTTAGGTAAACGTAAGAAATGAAGAAGCCTGGGTTTTAACTGGCTTGGAATTCTCGTCAAGAGCGCCTGATGTGAGGGTCCTTGCATCTTCGATGTTCATGTTCCAAATTTGGAGTTTCTCATTTGTTCCTCAACGTGTACAAAGTCACTGGCCAACACACAAGGGAGCGGGTGTGGAGCTGTTGCCGCTCCGCTGTCTGGCGCATTCTTTCTTGATGGTTGAGGCTAGGCCTTCTTGGGGATGTTCTGGAAATCGAGGAGGCTGGAAATGTGGATGTTCAAATGGTGAGGTTGAGATTCGTTTTTGCGGGCTGGCCTGAACCGGCTTAGTGGGATTTCTCGGGCCAAACCAGCCGAGGATGTTTTGTGGGTGGTTTGCTGTCGGCAGCCGTCGGAATTAATTAATAGGTCTTGGAGGACGTCATCCGACGGGAGCTCGCGCTCGGACTGAGGTGGACATCAGCTCTGTAAGGATGAGGTTCTGACATATCGCTCTCGTCGACATACTCATTGTTCGCTGTCCATATCTTTTTTTCTGTAGGGTACGAAGATGTATCATCATCAAGCGGGAGCTAACCCAAATATTACGAAGCATGCCCGAAATGTAGAGCAATACTGCCTGGCGCCCTCATTATTAACCGGGTCATATCGTACGATCGGTAGATTGGGCTACCAACGTTGCTTCCCGTCGACATCATCGCACTTGGTAATCTCTGCCTAGGCTGTATATATGTAGCTACCTGATTGTATGAACTTAAGCGCTTGGCAACGTTCGACCCATCTCCCGAGTCCTTGGGTTTCTTATTGGGAATGTAGATGTTCTTAGCTATACAGGCCATCACCTTTGTTGCAAATTGCTGGAGGAGATGCTGCGAGGCAACGTGTGCGGCTATGCCGCGCTAGATCTCGACATAAGACGTGCGACATCCAGTTTGCAATGTCCGTTTAAACTCCAAGGAACATGTGGAATTCGTTTCCAAGGGGGGCCGACGAACGCTTCCGCACTTATGTATAGACTCCATTAAATATTTTAGAATATTTCAGTCCACGACGCGTGATCCCCTTGATTTTATCCATGTCTGGAAGGTATACTGGTAGGGTGACTATAAAGTAATCCACAACACAGCAGTGGAATTCATGCTATCGTTTGACTGGCCGCAGCGTGACTTGGGAGCTTTACTCGCCATGTATTTGTTGCTTCAGTTGTTGCGGTGAGTTATATAATTATTCTAGACCTCCTGATTGCGCGATATACGTAGTGGTCATAGTGCTCGTTGCATGTAAAATTTAGAATATTTCTACAAAAATGTAGATAGAGGCGAGAATCGCATGGCAAGATAGATGCTACTCTCCCCATCACAGGGTTGAGGGTTCCTTGTAAATTTATCGATTCGTGAAGATAATAATTCGCTTCGAATCGGTGGAGATGCATAAATCTACATGGTTGTGAGCCAGATGGTCAGAGCATGGCCTCGACGAACTATAAGTAATTTGGTGAATTCATGTCGGATAAGACTTCCGTGGAGCTTCTATGGACCATCTTGGTGATCTTGTTGGTCTTTTCGGGCAACCGGAGTCGATAAGCATAGAGTTTGTCCGTTCTTATTTCTGGCTCCATCGTGGGAGCTCGAATTCTAGATATTAGTGCTCCGACACTACGACGCTCATTCCCTGTACGAGGCCCTCTATTGAATCGTAGGTTTAATATGTAACTTATGAGATGCATTAGTGGTGTTTAAGTAAATTCGCCCCCGGAACGATTGTCCTGTAAGCTGTAAACCATTTTCTTCAGACGAGAGTGGAGAAACAGACTATGAGGGGTCGGTATGATGCAAACTGGTGATCTTGATCATGAAGGTTCGTCCATAACGTATTTAGCGGGCTGTTCATAACGGTTTTGCTTAACGGCGAAGGGGTTGTGCCATTTCAAGTTTCTTGGGTAGACCTGGGGGCTAGAATTTGCGGTGCATATATCTGAATGCAGGGCCCATGCGCTCCGACTTCATTATTATAGACCATATTAAGATCCTCCGTGTAATCCCACGCAGCTTTTCGTTGGCATGCGTAGTCACAGCAGTTCAAAGACGCAAATACGCGTATACGAGCTGCCGTCCACCTATTATTTAGCCCGTCCTCATTTCTATGCCATCCTCGAGCTCGTAATTTTTGAGTCCAACAGAATCGCTCCATGGCAAACGGGGGAACTTTGTAGTGCCAAAATATGAACTCGGTGGGGGCGTAGTTAAAGGCCATTGCATCGATGGACCAAATATGGATGTGCTTCATTGTACTCCAACTCAAATATATGTTTTAGAATCAAAGTTAAGAGCTCTTGAGGTTCTCCGGAGATGCAAGATATTCTGGTTGAAGGATTGAAATACCTCTATATATTTTATAGGGATAGCAGACGCGCCAAGATATAGAATTCTAGAGTTGCAAGTATTCTTCAAAATTCCATATATTTTGGTTCGAGTGGACTTCTGAGTTGCTTATTTGATCGGCCTAAAGGGCAGTTGGTGTAGCACTTGGCCTGATTAGTATATATTCATCTTGCATTTTCGTTTTTGGGTTTAGTGGTACCGTGGTGTGTATATTAAGCCGGGTGACTGGGTCTCATACCGCATGAACTTTGGCATGTGACGAAAGTTGGTGACTAAAGAGCTGGTGGTAACGGCCGGGAATAATACGCCTTGTCGATGAGGGCCTAGGAAGTAGCTATGATCTCGCAACGGCCTGGCTGACGATAGAGGTGTATGTTTACATATGAAAATCCCTTCATATTGCCATATGGGGAGGGCAGGATGCATAGATTATCAGATAATACATTCCAGCTGGCGTCGTGGTGGGCTGCGTATCGATACGTATATGATGCTTGGATACTGACAAGTACTTGGCTTCTGTTGTCTAGCTCCGGTCTTAGTCTTACTTTTTCGCAACGTTCGTAGCTCCAGGATATAGCCTTTCCCTTTTGCGCGCTCGACGTAAAGTTTCTTGTTGACCCTGTAGAGCTCACATCACCTTCTCGTTGGCCTTCAAGATGGATAGTGGTAAGCCCGCCGGAGAGATAACAGGCAGTCGATATGATAGTTGTTGATAACATGCAGTTTCTCTTGTTTTTCGTCGCAGCCGTTGCTCTCCTTTATTCTTTAGAGATCGCTGATTTGAGAAAGCTTGCCTTAGATATTTGTCTCAGGATTCGCTGCGATTCTGGTAGGCGTTTGCTGGTGTCTGGGGCTATAGCTGGGCTATAGCTCTCTGTTGTTCCAGAATATTCTACCATCTTGGATGTGCGATTTGATAGTATTGCATTACTGGTTGATGGGAACATTCAAACTTTCCGTTGCTAGCCTTTTGCCGTTAGGATTGGGAGGGTATTAGGTGGAGGTGTAACTAAACTAAGCTATAATGGCGAAGGTCGAAGTGTACTTTGTGAATGAGGGCACCGGGCGGTGTGGGGGGGCGGGGTGGCTAGTGAGGGGTAGTGAGGGGGAAAGTTTTAAAGAGAGTCCAGGTTGAAGGTGGGGTCTCAGTAGATTTTACAAAAAGGCTCAATTTAGTCCTAGACTGGATAGGATTATCGAATGAGAATTGGTACTTCCAGAAGACATACCACCCTCAGCTGCATCAGGTTTATGATAATACGCGGCGGGTAATTGTATATGCCTTTGTGCCTGTAGAGGACGTAAATAGTCACCTCGGCCCTCAATGGTTACATATTTTTAAATTTTTTTTTTTGGGGGGGGACTGGTATCTAGTATATTCAAGATAGATATCTGGAGCCGGTTTTTGAATCCATTTATCCTCAAGTTACAAATTTCGTATGTCTATAGTTTCGCCAAGCTTGTGGCAATTTATTTGAGAGCTGCGGAAGATCGAAAGGTGAGGTAGGTGATTTATAATTCTATTCACGCCTATCTCAATAGATGTGCACAATAGAGAGCTCTCGTTATAGATTTTAAAAAGCATGTTAATTTTATCTTGGGAGTCATCGTCCTGAGCCCTGGATCCATAGAAGGAGGATGGCCTGGCAGTCAACACGCGTCATGTTGGAATTTATGCTTATAGGTGGAGACGTTTGCTACGCAATTCTTTCGGTTGCAATGCATTGGCAAACTACTTAAGGATCGGTCTTTGTCAATCCGTGTACGCCTATAAGACGGTCTAAGGGCGTAGATTTAAATTGCCTCTCCAAAAGACATCTCGGTATAGATCTATTAGTTGCCTTTTTTTCTTTCTACGGAAGATCCTATATAATTTACTGAAGCTTAGTCTTAAGATCTTCTATTTTCAGCTGTTCATCGAAAGGCTTTCAACTTCTCGCTGAATATCAGATACGGTTAGATCCAGAAAATATGTCTTTCAAAGAGTAAGAGCTACTTCGATCTATTGTAATTTAAAAGAAGAACCTATAAGTTAACCTACTGGATTAGAACGCCCTTTTACAATTACGCCGGGCCAGACATCACTCTGATTGTAGGAGATGAACAAATTCCTGCTCACGAGTATGTGCTATCAGCACAGTCAGATTTCTTCAAAGCTGCCCTCCGTTCTGAAACCAAGGAGGCCTATCAAAGGCGCATCAAACTACCCGAGATCCGACCGACCGTCATGGTTGAGGTTCTAAACTGGCTTTACAGAGCGCCCCTCACCTCCCCTCTGGATGCCGGAGATACCGCATTTTCAGATACGTCGGTCAATAGGATGAGGGAAATACTACAAGCCCACGATTTCCTCCAGATCAAAGGCGCAGGGAAAGACTACTGTAAATTTCTCGAAGAAAGTCTGCAGAAGCTGGGAGCGGACCCTCTTGACCCAAAAAATGACGGTTTGGGGGCATTTACATCATTTCACCGGAACTACACCAGTAACATTGTCACTATCCTGAATACGCTCTACAAATCCGGTTGCTCTATCACGAAAGAGTCCATGGCCAAGTTAGTCGCGGCATTAGCCCGTGATAACAAGGGACCCGAATCCCGTTTATCGAGATTTATGGAAGCAGCAAAGAAGTTGCCGGAGCCCGATGGGGTATACTTTCGAGACATCTCCCTCGCTTTGGCAGGTTTGCAGGCATCTAAGTAGGGCAAGGGTTGGTACGAGGCATCCGTTGCCACGATTATTGGAGGAACAGTACTATGTAAAAGGAATGGTTAATCTAATGGAACCGGGGACCCCCGCATCCTAGCTAGTGTTAGCAGTTGTTACGATCGTTTAATCATATCGCTATTCACGATCGCTTAGTATATTTTAGTAATTTTCATGAATTTGGTTTAGTTTTATTGTGGTTTAATACCGACATTATCCCAAGCCACAGCGCTGGGGTTTCCACCTCCACCCCCTATGAATAAGTTCTAGATAGCAGAAATAATGCGAAGACTGATCGCGTTAGAGATTAGAGTCGTCGGAATCCCGCTTTCCCTGGAACTAATGCGGCACTTGGGACAGAGGACCCGCCATGGCCGAGAGACAGGTGTAGCGTTTATACCTAGCTCATGTGTGTTGGATTAACATTGCCCTGGAGTCTATTCCGGGCTCCGAGATACTTCTGAGAACGGGAACTGCAGCTCAAGACTTCGAACCCGCATGCATATGAACACCCATGCAAATTCGCAAACCTGCATCATCTAGCATCCGAGCCTGTCGACATAATTGGTCAGAACCATTTATCCTTTAATATGATTGGCTAACTCCATTCTCCCTTCCACCTTCCATACGGGTGGCCGGTTATTGTGCAGTTACTTTCTTGTGCCCTGGTTATGCTACATGAGCTACAGGATTTTTTGGCATCCAGGTTCTGTGGTACCCTTCGCACTAAGCCGGCTGGATGATAAATACCCCACCAAGCCCTTCACTTTTGTCAGGCCTGACTTGTAAATGCAAATGGAAGGTGTAGCAGACAGGACTATACAATCCGCCCACACAATTCTTCGAAATAAACCTAGTATATTAAGATTACACATATATTTTGAACTCAACGCTGGAGGCTGGCTGGGCATGTTTACCTTCAATCGCAGTCTCGTAACCAGCCTTTTGTCTTCGATCGGGTCCAATTGCAATCGGGCCTCGCAACACAATTCTTTTCAAAATGCCACAGTCTCTCAACCGCGCCGCACCGATAGAACAAACGGCCTGGGAGTTTCATAAGCCCCGCATCATACAGTTATGGACAGACCCTGATCATACTTTAGCAAGTCTCAAGAGAATAATGGAAAGGGAAAAAGGCTTTATTGCAACGTACGTCTTGCCCCTTAGTTGTTGGTGCAGTTGCTGAATTAATTAGCAAGTGAAACTTGTACGTGTATGTACATTGAAGTACGGTTGTTGTTCACATGTATCACTGCTACCTCTCTCCCACTGTGAGCCTACGGCCTAAAGACTTATGTAAACCCCGAGGAAATTATTTGTTGCCACAATATGCCACGTTAAGCTGACACTGATGCTCACAGCAAGCGCCAGTATCACCGCCAATTGCACGATATCTGGAGAATTAGAAAGAACTTCACTAGCGACGAGCTAGAGTACATCGGCAAAGTAACACGGGAGCGGAGAGCCCAGGGAAAGAAGACAAGAGTAAAACGGAATGGTGTCTGTATATCCGAAGCCAATATCAAGAGAAGGCAGTCAAGGCCTTATGTTAAAACAATAGACTTGAAACGAAGAGAAATTGCTGCCAAGATAGGACCAGGTTCCGGTGAGTTGAGCTAGACTCCTATTTCACCTGCTGTACTTCCATGGCTACCAAGCAAGCTCTACGTTTCTTACTCAGAAGAGCTTTCTTCGATAGTAGACATTGATTTAGAAATACGAAATAAGGATTTTGTAGTCGGGACCCCAACAGAAGTTGATGAAAGTTCACCAACGCCGCTTTCGGGCCTTCTTAGCACAACAGACGAGGTGGAATTGCATGCTCCGATCCACCAGCTAGACCAAATGAATATTGACATCCATGATGCCAGTATCAACACCCGCTATCAAAGCTATAGCGACGATGCAGAACATTGCTACTCTACATTTGGTAGCTATAACGCTGCTAGCAATAATAGGAGTACGGGGGAGATTGATGTGAAGGGCACAACCATTTGTCCATATGGAACACCACTCTATGAAAGGTAGGTTATACAGTCCTCAAATTATCGGTGTGGTGCAACGATGGAAGCTCGATTCTATTTGCTTAAATTAACTTTAGTTTTGACACGGATTCGACATGGGACACTAGTAAGAAAGAGATTGAACAGGCAGCCAGTAATTCTTCAGACGCATGTGATGCGTACGAAGATTCCACAGATGACGCATTGCAAGAAACGATATCTAATGGCTTAAAAATGATACACCTGGTTGAAGACCGCAGCGAGCCTGATTCTCCCGACCACCCATCACATAGTCGCAATATCAGTGGTGAGGAAGGGCTCCACACCGAAGATATGCCCTTAAGCCAATACGCTCGTTTACATGAGCCGGAGTTCTTAGACTACATTGCCTTTGAGCAAGAGGAAGCACAGTATTTTGTAGATACAATTGCATCCCTTTCTAAGAACACCGGACTATCGATTGAAGAAATAGACTGTAGGTTTCACCGGTTAGCTGACAAGGCAGAGTGTCCACCGCTACCGTACCGCGTCTACGAACAAATCACAGGTAACAGAGTTATTGGCTCCGATCTTGGAGCTAGCGTGGACGGCATTTTCGGGAACTTATTATCGAAATTAATGGACCTCAAATTCGCAGATTTACAGCACTATGTTTATCAACCACCAAATCTGCGCTGGCGAAAAGACTTCGACGCTGTTGTTGTTCATCTACCCCGATTTATCTCGCAATTTGGCTTCTTTCACTACCATACTGCTCATGCGTTACAAAAGACCAGCCGCCTGGTAGCACTGGCATCCGAGGGGGGCAATGCCAGAGTTTTGATGCTTAACTGGGCGATTCTAATCTACGAAAAACTCGAGATGAGCCATTACCCAGAAGCACTGCAGTGTTGGTTCTCTATCTTGTCGCGGGAATCAGGATCTGCTGGTAGGGCCGCGGATCTGAAAGATGTCAACGAAAACATCGGAATATTGTCTACGGTAGAAATGGTTAATCTACTGTGTAAGGTTTGTAAAAAACTATCGCTGATTTGGGGTTTTTTTCACAGTCGGACTATTTTTGCCTGTTCAATGCTCGCGCAGGCAATGGTTTTGACGTCAACAAGATATGCGTCCGGAGTGCTGCTTACCCGCAAACTCATCCACATGATCAAACATGTGGCCTTGTCAAAGGATGATACAGATTCGGTGCAGCATTGTTGTTTAAGCCTGGGCCTTCTAGGCGATATCGTCGTTGCTGAGGGATTGTTAGAGTCGCTGCTTGAACCTCTCAGGAGAGTAGCAACCGTATGTATGGGAGGGGGTCGGTTTCAAGGAAATCCTAGCATCCTCTTCGAACTGGGAAAGATATATAGACAAATTGGGGAGCATAAGCAATCTCTTGAAAACCTGTTTCAACTCATGGGGTTTTTCACCACTCACCCCTTCAGGGCCTCATACGGCTTAGGGAATCAGGTTGGCTTTGTGCTACATGAAGTTACCAAGACCGTAAGTCAGAGAGGGCCAGTGCTTTACAAGTACTTGCAATTCTCTATTTTGGATTTATTGGAACATTGGAGGATGTCAGGGAAGCCCCGGAATGAGTACTATAGAATCTTAGCCGAATCGGCGGCTCATGGAAGATCGGACGATTATTCTTCTATCTTAGCCGTGAGATCGATAGAGAGGGCTTCAGCTCCGGACCTACAAGAGTATTTACACTTTCAGAGTCTGGAAGACTGGGTGAATATTCGTGGTGTCACTACAGCTGACGATTGGGGAGTATGGGATACATGCGATATTGAATTTATATAAAGGAAGGATTACATATTTGGGTATAACTCATTGAATTTCTGGCAGCTCGCAGGCTCAATTCTTTTTCTCAGTTTTGCCTTTAACTGTTTGTTCAGGGCATCGGGTGTATCATAATAACAGCTAGAGGTACCAGAGCGAATATTCGGATCCGGACTCTATGTTGCCTAGTACAAATGAGACTACTTAGCACCACCCCTCTCTTGGAGTTGTTTTAATACGTTATTAATCGGCCCTCCAACGCCCTAGTCAGCTGGTCGTCTTCGGCAAAGATGTCCTTCCTATATATCCGACCTCATTAGCACGAGGGTATGTTCATCCTGAAGAAAAGCAACCTACTAGCCTTAGATTGCTAGGGGAATTGTGGATCTACTTACCGTGTGCTTGCGTTCAAGATCTTCTCAACCTCTTCAAACTCCCATTCTTTATCATACATTATCATTGCCACTACTTGCTTGACAGTACTATCCGCCAACCCCCTAACCATTTTAAGAGTCACAGATTCATCATACTCTGGTCCAAGGGTATCTAAAATCTTAGCGGCCCTTTTGACGTAGTCACGGATTGGCTCCATATGATTCGAATTGGTATAATTGGAGTACGTCGAGTTCTGCTGGAGTGATGCGAGTTTTTGGACTGCGTCTAGCTGTCTCTCGATGTTAGCGACGCGGCGCCTAGGCATAGTTGCTGAATCTTCGGTTTTGATTATTCTGTGGGTATGGTTCTGAGACAGCAGAATTGAGCGACGTGTTATAGGCATTTTGCACGATGTAGCTTATTGTTGAGGAATTGATAAGTTTAGTTGGCTTATGGAACTGAGGTTGGAACGAGAGCAGTCGACTAGAAGCCAGAACCACGAAGGTTATAAATTTGTCTGGAAGGATAAATGACAGATAAGTCAAACGAAGCTAGATACTTAAAAAATTTCAAAAGGCTGATCGTACGCCGTGCCTGCACGACCATGCATGTCACTGTCGATCGGTTACTACGCAGGTATTCGATATTCAGACCCGCGCTCCGATTTACATCGTTATCAACCATTGATTGGATCTATAGACTACGGCTCTCCGAAGCGCCTGGGAACCCCTAATACTACAAACTTGAAGAGAAAAGGGTTGTTTACAATATGGGACATTGGGGTTTGGCGTTGACGAATTGGCAGCTAGCTCGGAATCTACTAAGATGCGAGCGAATACGGGGGAAATTCGAGAACAGAAAAGGGATTAGATAATAGTGCTAACGCCACGTTGAGGCATTATTGATGGCTCCGGTGTCTAGGTTTCAATAACCACATTGCCTTAAAGTTTAATCCAAGCCTCGACATAATTAGGCCGTGGCCACGTGGACTACAACGATACGAGTTCGTTAGACACAGTTGCTCGTAAACCTAGTCGTGTTGCAAATTTCGGCAAGATGTGTTGTTGCCGGGCTGGATTCGAGGACAAAAGTCTACTTAAGTAGTTACGAGACTGGGATTCGAGGCTAGCGCCAGCCAATGTTCTATTACCGACTCAAGCTTCGGGGTCCAGCATGTCGGTAGTATACGCGCGTGCATGAGCCTTATAGATATCGAAGCCGAAGGATCTTTGCATTGGATACACCCTCAAGTCTGCACCAAATTCCTGTGCCTAGGTCCGACACGACGTGCAGGGCCTATGAAAAGTTGAAGTCGGTCTCAAAGAACGATGCTATTGGAACTTAATCATATGTAAATCCTAGTTCGAATTCCAGCCGGTATTGTGCGAGACTAGAACTTTATGGCCTTATTGGCTCATATATTTGAAGTTTATTACGTTTCATTTAGTGGTGTTTTATAAGGACAGGTCCCTGTGCCTGGAGCATGAACACTTGTGTCTTATCGGCCCTTGAAAAGAGAGGATTTTTTTAGTATGACATATACTGTTTACCGTGGGCTTTACACAGTATTGACGGGGCATGGTACCTGGGGCGGTAGCCCGGAATATTAAGAGTTTGCTAGATTCCGGATTCGCGGTTGAAATGTAGCCATCCTCGAAGTCGAACAATTGTTTTCGGGCATCTCAGCAGACTAGTATGGATGAATTAAATTGCTCCATCTAAGGGCTCGGTGTATTTGGAGGGTTGTATGTTCGTTAACCAGGTTGGGGCCATAACCAATTTGTAATGGAGATCTCTGGCTCCGAGTATATCATGTTGTTCTCAATCTCGTGTATCAGATCTTTTCGATGAGAATCCACAGGTTGGGCCGGAAGTGGCATCTCCTTTTCTAGACCAGAAGTGGAATTTTATTCCATGTTCTCGTCACATCCCGATCTCCAAAGGCCGTGCGCTACAAAGTGGGGTCCGCCAAATCAAAGTGTTCTAGAGTTTTGTGGTGGAAGATCAAGACTGCTTCGCGATTTGCCTACGATACTAGGTCTTCCTGGTCATTAGTATCGAAATATCTATGTTGGGGGTTCGAGGTGATGTGTCGGAAGGACCGAAAAAACCAATCTAGTGGCACAGAGCTAGGTCGTATTTCATTTCAGTTGTTGGGAATAGGTGAGTCCACCAGAACTTCCATCGTTTTCGCGATGGCCTGATCGGCACTAGCGATGTTGTCATAAGTACTTCGTGGGAAAGATGTTTTTTTAAACGATGCCTCCTGCCCTACGCAGTGATTTATTTGTGGATACCGGATTATTATTAGTGTGAAGACTCCACATACAAGGCTGGAGGAGGGGTAACGTATTATAACGTCAGGGAAGACCGATGAGTGAGATATACAGGAATAAGTTTGAAGGTTTCCTTTAGGGTGGATTTGAGGCTCAACTCTTGCGGCCCCCCGTGATCCTCATTACTCATCCCCATAACTGTACTAAGCCCTATGAAGCTTCCCAATTTGAATAGTGGGATTGAGCGGCACATAGCTATGCATAGCCAACACAAATCTGTGTTGGATTTCTGGCACAGCGAGCATCGTATTCCGCCTTACTGCGCACAGCCTAAATTCTCGAATCGGCTAGGACAGGGGCTGATAATTGGTGCGATTAAACCCGACCTACTGTTTCCAGGCCACGAGGTATGCTAGTTGACTGCGTGAGCAATTGCTCCGAAATTAAGTGCTTTCCGAGCATGTCTGGCATTCGAAGCTTCGAAGATCGAGTTTTTGGTGTTGCGTGCACCATACAGTAGCAATTGGAAAGGTACCTTAAATTTGAAGACACTACAAAAGGATTAACGTTGCTGGCTAACTAAGTCTATAACTAATAATGATAGAAGGAAAGAGAACTTGGCAAGGAGGAAAAATAATGCAGTACAAATCGCAAAAAGAAAAGAGAAAAGCAGAATTTAAAAGAAAACGTTAAACGTTCAAGAAGGAAATGGAAGCGGAGAGGCAATCTGGTAGTCTAGAGAAGAACAAAGCTAAATGGATTGCGCTGGGGCTAATTGGCTGAAACGGGACAATTCTAACTCCGCCTGAATTCATGAAGGATACCAAATAGAAAGCGAAACAGAAATCGAATAAACCCAAACCCGGTGGATATATTGGTATGGTGGTAGGCGGTCTCGTATATCGGTCCTCGTCTGCTCTAACCTCGAGTTTAACGGCCGCGCAGATTATTCAGAGCGACTTGACTAGCCATGGCCCTCGCAATTTTCTTAGATTTGGCCCAATCCGTAGATCGTCCGAACAGACTGCCGTCGATAGTGACCTCACTCTTCCACCGAATGAAGTCTCCATTCCCCTCGTTGTCTTGGTCGTAGTATACTGGGGGCGCCCAGTGGTTCTTTTCGCAATACTCCTTCAGCTCTTTGATGCTGTCGCCCACGCTTCGAGAACCACTAGAAGGGTTCGCGTACATCCCCAAATCCGGAGCCGCAGTACCAGGTCGAGCAATCATAGAGGGATCCGCGAGTTCATACCCCGAGTAACCGGACGAGCTATACCCTCCACGTCGGGATGGGGAAGAAAACTGAATGTTGCGGGGACCCCGGTGGGAACCGAGATATTGGTCGTAGTTGCTCTTACACATCATTGCGTAAGGCTTTATCAGGATGTAGAACCAGTCTCGGATCCTCGGATAGCCCTCTGACCCGCGATCATTGTACAGCGCTCCAACGTATACCTGGAAAAGTAAAGCGAAGGAGTGTTCCTCTTGATGGTGTTCCGGCGGCGAGCCCGGAAGATACTGTGGGAGGCCGATTCTTTGGGAGATGTTTGAGAGGACGGTGCTATCAAGAAGAGCTTGTCGCATTGCCTATTGTTTGCACAGGCGCGCAACAGTTAACATGCTGTGAATTGATGAGGACAAAGGCATTGTATTGCCAAAAAAGACTCAACCCCTAGTTCTAAGAGATTTGGAGGCAACTTACTAAGAGACCATCCTGGGGGTACTCGATGAATTCAGTGTACAGAAAATCGCTGACAAGTGCCGTTAATATGCCCTCTCCGAGATACTCTACTCGTTCGTTCCTTTGTAGTTCGGGATCAAATGGGCTAAGGCCGGCTCTAGGGAGAAAGGCGATACGTCGGAGTTCCTCGTCGGCGATCCCGAGCATGCGAGGAGGCCAGCTTTGGGAGTAGTTGTCTGCTGGGTCAAGTTCGGGGAACCTAGCGTACCATGGCGAAGTGGAACGAGATTGCGGGGGGGATCTGCTACTAGTACTCGTGGAATACATGGTTGGCTCTATTGATTTGTTGGAAGTTTCGAAAATTTAAACTATTGTGCAAGAGTAAGGCAGCTAATATGTCGTGGCAAACAATGAGTTGGCATTGATCAAGAAAAGATAAGGGCTTTAGGCTGGGAAGTGTAGGGATGGTACGTACTCTGTGCAGAGTTTGGTGGCTCGGACGAAATAGTGCTTCTTTGAGAGCTATCTGGTTGCTATACGATAAATGTAATTGGCTCGGGAAAAGCAAAGAACTATCAATTACTAATATAAAACGGCGAAGGGTTTGAGAATGTTAGAATGTTGCAAAGATCGATGGTTATGAAAGAGTTTATCGACACTGGAAGGGCGTGGACTTTATATCCATTGTTCAAGAACAATGGGAGGCATGGTTGCTTTTGCATCGTGCCACTGCAAAGGCATCATACTGTGGTTTAATTTGATAGACTTTGCCTCATGTAATTGGCAATGAGGAGTTTCGATGAGCATTTGATATCCTTAGCGGTCACAAGCTTTGGGTAGGCGTGATGGGAAACCAACGTTGTTGGCGTGAGTGCCGCAATAACCCAATGGCGGGTGGGCGGGGTAGGGTATCGCCACGGGCGCTCGGAAAGAAGTGCGGAAAGGGGGACGTCAGTATCGATGCTTTACTGATGGCAAATAAACGAACTAAACCGCAAACTCGCCCGCGCCGCATATTAGCAGCGGGTACACTGCAAGGATATAGACCCCCATAACCGGCTTCCACTCTCCACCTCACCGGCGGTGTCTTGGGGAGCTAGTGTTCAATTCTCTTAATAACCTGCTTCTAACCAATGAGGTGAGGAGTGAATCATAGATCACACGGTTTTTTGGGGATCAGCCTGTGCCAGATGCAATAAATTATAGCGAGGAACTTGTGAAATATCCTTGAACGTGGTATACGAGGCCTCGAGGGCGAAAGCCGATCATTTACGACTATTCCAACGATGGCATGGATTGATGTGAATCCAATTGACACAAGGGGTTCACAGATACCTACAAATACGTTGCAGCTTGTATAGTTACAAGTTTCGGACCTTGGTTTATCAGTCATACCAGGAAATCGGTCCCAAGTTATCGGGTCGCTACAGGATTCCACATGAGATGGACAGATTTGCTTGTTCAAGCGACGTGCCTCCGAAACGCAAGGTTATTCCAAGGTGCAGCTAGTAGTGGCGTATTTGTTTCTATTATTTGAGGATGGATACCACCACCTAGTCCAACTCCGGAGGCCATTGAAGTTAACCATCTCAAAGCCCCCTGCGCAGTGAAATTGTGATCCGAGGTAGCTCTGAGCTTTAAAAATGAGATTTTAGATGGATAAAACCTTGACAGCTGCACAGCCGGGAAGTCAGCTAGTTTGACAAGTCGGATCATATTCTGGAGCAACAAGCAACAGCGTTCGATCCGTGCCGTAGAGTCCAACAATCTCGTTAGAAATGAAGCTATGTCTAGCACAGATAGAGCCTAGGCCAGACCCGACAGCTTGGTACTACTGAAATCTCAGCCTAGTGAGAAATTAAAAAATGATACAAAATAAATGAGGCAGTGAGAGTACCTGTCGCTTTCAACCCAACAACAGCCAACTCGTATGGCACGAGATTCTCAGACTAGTCCATGTTACGCTCATAGGGGTGGACAGGGTCGTCCGGCTTCCCGCAAATGAAGCCCAAGACTTACAGCGGGGCACATCGTCCAAACCATGTCAGAGGCACCCCGCTAATACAATGAATTATTGATTGTAATGCGGCGCACCGGCACCGGGGTCGCTGACACATGCGAGGGTCCGTTGCACAGCAAGACAGGCGAGCGCATCTGGTGCATTCATGCGCAGGTTATAGGCTGCCTTATGTTTGTTCGCAATGCGAGGGAGCCAGTCAGCCAAACAATGCTATTGTTTGCCGCGAGCATACAGGAGCTCCTTGGGACCGCAGACGCTTGTAGGCGGTGCCATATGAAGGAGCGAGTACGAACAATAGGCTTGTTTCCCCGCTGAAGCTAAGGTATCAACACAAAACCTCAGCCAACGCCTTGTTGGAAGCGCCGCCGCACTTCGCTTCGATCACGTGAGAGCCAACAAGATGGCCAGGGTTGGAAGGATTGCCAGGATTTGCATTGATCTGCGTCCGAATTTGGAAAACTCTTGGCAGACCAACCAATAGGAATGTCGCACAAAGAAGTACCTAAAGCAACCCGGAAACCCAGCGGCTACCACGTTTCATGACTGCTGGAAAGCCTGGTGGGGATTGAAGGCTCATTTCGAGCCACGAACAAGGAGCACCTGAACTTGAGCTCTGCGGCATAGATATCAAGTGTTAGCCATCCGGGTTGAGGTCAATGTGCCAATTGCTCGCGCTCATCGATGGGCTGTTAATTTGTGTTTTACCTAAAGGATTGTTCATGGATCCAGCTGATTGTTGATCGATGATCGGGCACAGTAACGGAATTTCGGCGGGGACGAAGCATCGTTGGAATTACGGGATCTCCTTCGGCAAAACCCAATGGGCCTATAACGCATCCTAGCAGAGGGTGCTCCGGCACTGGAGGATCAGAGCTAGGTAAACATGTACCTCTACTCGCAAGCAACGTATCCTTATGCTGCGCGTCGGCGGCACAGACGTCAGGCCCACAACAGTTGAGTTGATGTCTGGCCTTAGCTAGCTTCATACTTTGAGTGAACCCCCTTAGAGCCCCTGAACTTTACGAAAACCAAATTTCGCTGATTTCAAGATGGCCAGGGTCATAAACCGGTAAGCCAATGAGTGCATACGTATATGCTCTCGGCATAGGTGTAGTAGAGCTCATGTGCGCATATGGCCATATGGAGAGCTGGAGCGTACCCGATCCACCCCTTCTTTGCTATAGCACTACCAGTCTCATCATTGTCGCGATATGTCATAGTTCGCTTCGATCGATCGATACGATGCGTCGCCTTAAGTCGTTCTCCCGAATATATATTCTCGTAGGAGGTTTAAGCCATATACGCATATCTTCTCTCGTATTCAACACATCGCAATTGGTAGGCTCTCCAGACTGGCACATAGCCACGGGATACATTACCATAGAGTCATATGTCTTACTCGCACACCCCAAGACATGGCCTGGGCACGTGCACCTGAAAACTACAAAATATCAATGATGACGTTGTCTTTCAGTATTCCTTTATCGCCCGGTACTATCAAATCACAACCGGTGTAGCCATCGGTACCACCTAGGTACCTAGGAGCGAATGGGTGGTGTCATTATTGGCGTGCCGTACTCCGCTTACAAAACGCCTACCTGCCTCAGGGTTCATCCATATTATAAATATGTACATATGGGTAGTACAACTATCACACGCGCACGTGCATGTAGTGTAGCACTATAACAACCGCATACTATCAGTCTATCAGGGCAACATCGTATTGATCAATTGACTAATCGAGTATTGCCCTTAGACGTACGCAACCGCCCTCCCGTCATCTCAAATTCTATAGTATTTTGGCCGAATTCGGTCACAATATCTTTTCCATGTCTGAGTTATTGTTCCAACCAGGCTCGTATAGATCTACGACGCCTTCGATCCTGCCAAAGTCAAATGAAGCCTCGGCCTACGATAGCTGCTGCAATTGTCGAGAACAGTGCCAAAGCGCATAATACAGAACAGGAATGTTCGTAAGTTGCATATACTCAAATCGGATCATTAAATATCGAATTCGCGTAAGGCCATCTTCGTCTAGCTACGTCTACCCCTACGCTCAGGCCGAACATGAAAAACGTGGCAGCCCTACCAAGGCTAAGGCATATCGACAATCTAAGATTCAACGCTCGGCATCGACTCCCGGGGCAGTGCTCCGAGAAATAAGAAACATATCACACTCGCTGTGCCACAACATCGGATCTTCTCAGCAAGGTGTCATGCGAAATACTCTCCGGCGGGTTGTAAATCGAAATCACGAGCTCGATCGATGAGATATATAGAGAGCTGACTTCGTGACCGAGACAGCGGAAAATTAACCGAAATTTTATGCCAGTGTTTTGCCATTTAGCCCATCAATATGGTCTTCTATATCGTGACAGCGAGGCGGTGAGGTTGAGGCTGTTTACCGTACTTTGCACTGTCGATGTCGACCTAACTAACCTTTTATGGAGAGAATGCTTATAGCTTAGTTCCCGCATCTTTATGATAAATTTTAAGCCTCATCTGTTTTCTGAGCTCCATCTTATCTCTTGGTACGAGTGTCGTGGATTTGGCGACGTGACACCCTCAAACAACAAGGGCTTGCCGAGTACGAGCATTCGAGTGAGATGTTGGGCGCCCGTATCCTGTTTCGTGTCAACGTGTTATGTCTGCATGAAACCGGCACAGAACCGAGATTTCTCAACTGAATGAGAAGTTGTGGTGACACAACCTTGACTGATACCATGGATCTAACCATAGTATTGGGTTATATATTTGCTTACTATGCATTTCCATCTGGATGCGTCCTTTTTTAGACGGAATTTCTTTTTGTTGCCATGCATTGACTCAAATCCGGTCTGGAGAGGCTCTGTCGATGTTGTTCTGGGTTGTGTCGGTTTCACGGCCTCGCGGCCAGTTCAGGCCCGGTCTCACTGCCGAAATTGGAAGGGTTCCGACAAAGCATTAAATTCCATTTAATCTACGAGAGCTCTCTGCCTTGAATTCATACTACTGAGACATCTTTGTATACGTCTGCCTTCAATACGACAAACTGAAATAAAAATACGACAGAGCAATTCAATATTTGTACTGAAGTTCATATGCACACCTGGATACCGCTGCCACGCGAGTTGCAGGGGAATATGCGAAATCGGCCTTAAGTTTCCGACAACCTTATAATGAAATTCTTAGCGTATCGATTGAGCTCATTCACCCAGGGTTATGTTCCAACAAAATATCTCGTCAAAGCGATATCCCAGGACCGAGGTTGCCTGCAGCTTTGCCTACCGCTATAAGTTACGGCCTCGGTCTATGTGATCACGTGAATAGCTGGTTATGGTGAACATGGACGAGACTCTGATTCCAGTTTACCGGACGTACGATGTCGAGTGAATTGAGATCTTGAGAGAGGTCTCCACGGAGACTCTATTACGCAGTAGAACACCACGTCTAGACTTTGCAATGAGAGATCGCTTTGCAAGTTTGAGAAGGAGGATTAGAGTATCTAAATTACTAGACTAGCTAGTAAATCGCAGTAGGCTATAAGAAGATGCGTAAAATAAAGTAATCGAAGCTTAACCACCCGAATAACACCAATTGATAATATACCAGCAATAATGTTACAACGTGTATTCCAACTTAGTTACCTTTTCCCTAGAGCCTCACCCGCCTTCCCCGCAGGAACATGCACAAGCTTCCTCAGGCTTTCCGTTTCGCTCCCACTGTCTCTATCGCCCCTCCCAGTGATCTCTATGTTTTGTTCAATCACCGTCGTTTGCTTTATCCCCCCCATAGCTGTCCCCGACGTTAGCTGTACCAACGTGGGCTTCCCATGAGTTGAGTTGTTGTAGTATGGTTTGGTGTCCTCGCTGCTGATCCTCGTGCTATACCTCACCTGTTGGGCATTTCCACCAGATATTTCTACATCTCGGAAACCCATCTCTAGTTCTTCGTCTGTGGTTGTGATACCTATGTTGTTGTTCCTACTTCGTTTAATCTTATCGGAGAAGACACGCCCGCCACCACTACCACTGCTGATTTTCTTGCTACCGTATGCGTTTCTATAGTCCCGATAGCTTGGTGGTTGAGAGCCACCAGCAACTGTACCAAAGATGGATGGAGCGATGAGTGAGACGAGGGGCTTGAGAGCTGGGAGACAGGCGCAAACAATTGAGATGTTCATTTCGATAGCGGACCAGTAGGCGGTTGCAGGTTGATCCCATGTTGGGTCCATGGATTTGGAGAGAAGGATGAGGAAGCGGAGACGAAGGATGGAGACTATGCAGATGCTATTGAAATATTTAGTTTTTGCTATTGATGAAAGGTAGGAATGGTTCTTACAAGAAACCGAGGGCGAAAATCATCATCAGCGGGATCTTTTGGCTCTTCGGCATATTAAGTTTGATGATGACAGGTAGTGGGAGGATGGCGATACTGAAGTCGGTAAAGATATTGATACCGGCGTTGGCGAACCATAGCGCTTCTCGTGGAATACATTTGGCAGTCTATTGTACTTATTATTAGTTTGCTCTGGTCTCGTTCCCAGGTTTGCTCTACGCCCGTCGATATCGCGATAGGCGGGCCGGCTTGGAGTTTAAACACTCACAGGATCACCTGTCCAGAAAGCTTCTACGGGTACACAGTTGAAGATTCCGGTCAAAATAGCCTCAGTCGCATATCCGAAAACTAGAAACATCATAATGTATGCTGCGATCCTGAAGGCTTTACTTGTGAAGATCCGGAGGTATTGGAGCAGAATCGCAGTTTTGGTTAAAGTAAGGCTGAAGTTATAAGCCACGATGCTAGCGAATAAATACTAAACACCAAGAGGCGAACAGTTAGATCCAGTATATCAGCCGGAGCTTTCACTCGAAATATTCTCGTCCAGGGCCAGACAGGTATATCGAACATACCTTGAGGGAAGTACTCCAGTCCGCCAAATCAACTTCTGCGAAATGTCTTCCAGTACCATATTGAACCTCTGCGAATTCTCGGTTAGATGGTTATAAAATTTTGATAATAACGAGTTCTACTAACGGAAAACTTGACAAACAGCGGTTACTATCGCAGCGGCCTGAGTGCTCCCGCAAAACGTTGTTAGTATATAATAGCACACAACGCCATGAATACCGCCTAGTACAACAAAGGGAGAGGAGGAATATACCATTGCTACAATCAAGAAGTAATCTTCTAATCCCGGCCTCCGAATAATGATGAATCTAGTTACAGTCCGTAACGTGACAATCACGAGAGCGAATGCTGTGAACGTTATAACAATCGCTGCTGTCATCGGGCCGCGGTTTTCTCCCGAAGGAGGTGCCACCGGACGTCCTTCGCTCATGTTGGTTGTGTTTCTCGATATTTCGGATATTCGACTAAAGTTTCTAAAGGATTAAGTTGAGGTCGACGGTAGTATTGACATAAGGTAGTCAAAATCTTCAACTCCCTGCTGGGAGAGAGCGCCCAAGTTACTGAGGTATCCACTAGCTTAAAAACGCCGACGCTAAAACTGCATAACCGACCGATAAGAAAAAGAGGAGAGACAATAATTATTTAAGAAACGAGAGGAAGAAACGGAGGCTATAAGTCTTGGGCCGAATGCCATTCTACACGAGCCTTCGCTTGGCTTGTCTTGACCCCTTCGCTGCTCCTCATCTAGGTCACATCTATAGCTAGTTCTGCATACACCCAGCAAAACGGGTGCACATACACCCTCAGGTTCCCTCCTCTCCTCGGGCAACAATCCGTCGACTATGTTGGATATATGCAAGTATCCAGATAAGGATTAGCTCAGCGAATCAGTCGCATTCCCTAAACCCCTGGCATCGATTGACTGGCATACTCCTTGTCTCATCCTGTCTTTCCGTCCTAGCCCTAGGATGAATGCGCAATTCATACCCCATATTCATCCATAATTTTGCCCGGCGGGACCTCGAACAAGCTTGACCAACGATTTGAGATATCTCTACGGCGACCCGACGGATGATGAGCGAGCTCTCTTGCAATCGCGGGCTGAGAAGGAGAGAACTCAAAACCCCTTTGAACCTTTTAATGCAGGAGGCCCGGAGATCATTTTAAGAGCAGCTGAATAGTTACGTAGTTTTTGATCTAGATCCTTGACATGTGGATAAACCCATAGAAACATTTGTAGGCCGTGTCGTTGCTGTGATATGTTTCGCAATTGACCGGTTAACGGTTGGAAAACCTCACGGTCCTCCGAATCCACAATTGACGTGGTTAATGATCATAACGGAGGCTTTCGCCTGAATTAAAAACTGCCCCTTCATACGAAGCTCATGGGCGACATTTTAGCCGGTTTTGATCAACCGGCTAAAGGGACGCATGTCTAGCGAACATGTATGCGAGGTACTCCATAGCTGGCCTCAGAATTTATTTTCATATCATATATCCAAGTTGCTCGCCAAGATGGCAACTGGACTTGAACGGCCGCTTTGATATCATCGCTCACATCTAACCTTCCCTGTATCATGGAATGTCGCAAGGGTGAAGTTGATTACTTCAGCACTTCTGCCGCCGGGAAAATTTGACCCGGATAAATGGTTGACTTCCCGACCTTCGCTATTGAGGCAGAAGCATGTGGATGTCGTCCATGGAACGATTAGATCAAAAATTGGAGATTTAAAGGTGGAGCGGAAGTGCGGGATTAGGTTCACATCGGACTCCACTTTACAATGTTTTAGGAAAAGATATATTATACGCGATCTGGGGCGGAGATCCAAGGGTACAACCACGCATGGCAGTTTACTCTGTGAGTCGAGAGTTTGATCAGGTCGAAGTTCAATAAAACTAGTAGCTAGACTTTTCGGACCCGAATTGGCAGACCTGACAATGCAAGGGGAGCCATATTTCCTAGGCCGTGGTTCTCCCCAACAGCTCCATCGAATGCATATTTAGGACATTTAAGATACAATTTAAAGAGGCCCTTCAATTCCTCAGTACCTATGCTAGGTCTCATCGATCATTGGGCCTCACCTGCTCGAACACATCTAGGCACACAAATATCGCTCAACACCTGCCCTCGGCTGAGGCAAGGGGCTTACAGCGCGGCCTGCGCCGACCCCTTGCGATAACGACACTGCTAAAGGCCACAAATCACGGTGCTCTGAACTGGTAGGTCGTTATCCTGTTTTTACCGGGTTCGATAAAGGGGATTCCATACTGTTGGCAGCTCGTTTATGTTTCTTTGATAAAAATTCAGCCGATTCCTCGACTTGGCAGACATCCAAATTCGACCTGGCCACCGGCTCAACTCGAGCACTCTCCAGGCTGCATGCATCCCAAATTTTCGCTTCTCCGCACTCCTGCCCATGTTCCATGCAGATATCTTGCCCATTTTGACACTTCATAAACCGCCCGCATTTCTCCCACAGCGAAGAATTTCCGCTGACAGTCACAAGACGACGCAACTAAACCGCACAGACGCATCAGCGTGGACCGTGCGATATCGCGCGATTCTACAGACCTTTTATAACAGAAAACCTTGAAATGATTCGAGAGTGCGCGCATTATAACTGTTTCAATGAGGCCGCAAAATACCGGTTAAATCGAAGCTAAAAACCCGACTGGGTATTTTAAAAGTCGACACATCTAAATTTGAGATGTCTAGAGTCTATGCGACACCACATCAGAAGCTTGGACTTCACATGACCCCATCGAGGCTTCGTGTTTCCATTCCAAATCTATTCGTCTCCAGATCCGGATCCGCTCCCAGGCTCTCTGACCATGGAAGCTGGAAAGCCTCAAATTTTTCGCATTAACTTTCTCCGTATAAGCTTACCAAAGAAAGGCAGAGTTCTTCGCGCTGAGCTCATGGGTGTCATGTTCCCCATCTCGGTTACCCCTCAGATGCTCGCGTAATTGATCGACCAGGCACGGCACAGCTCCCCTTCCCTCGGCCATGGCTTGGAGATATTGCACGTCTGCCGTCCCTACTCCTCTCGACCCTGCATATACGCATAAAGTAAGGAGCAAAATAAGTAACGAATTTACAGACGGCTTTTCACATATCCGCGGATCCTTATTGAGGAGTTTCGAAGGTAAAACCGCAGCGTAAGCTTTTGCTGTAGACGAATTACAGGGCAGCAATGGACTCACTTGCGTTCGCACCGTTCCAAAAATTTCCCGATATTTGGCCTTGAGGGATCTATAGTGGAGCTCGCCAATCCGCATACCCATACAGCGATAGCGATATGGAACGAGCACCATACGATCACTGCCTACGATGACACGACATCCATGAAATCAATTCCACACGGACCCAACACAGCGAGTTATCAGGAGCTACTCCAGTAAATTTTGAGTCTCGTTGGTCTCGTTGAGTCTCGTACGTAACCAGACTTTTATGGTAAATTTTAGTGTGGGTATCCCTCAAAATGCTCCCGACTGCGGATTCCGAGAACAAATCACTCCAATTCACTATTGAGATAATACGTCGCTCCGGCAGAACAAGCTCCGAGCGTTGGTAATGATTACTTGTCGAAATGTCTAACTACGAAGGATTCCAACTTACCGAAGTATCCAGAAGCCACATCGGAAAGGCAGTTGCTAATCGTTCCACAAATATTTCACAAGTTCTTTCCACCAGCGAAATACAAGCTTTCGAGACTGGTTTGGGGTTTCGTAGGCTAACAATTTTGGTGAAAGGCGTATCACATGTTTAGAGGATGGATGTTGACACAACGGCAGACTCTTCTAAAGCAGAATTGGTCTTTACTTCAATATTGCAATGTTCCACCCGGATTTGCAAACTCCGAAAAGCTTATTACGTGACTCAATATAAAAAATGCCATATGGCCTCTAGAGCTCTTCTATGTGGCGAGATACAATCCAAAATTTGTAGCCAACCCCGAGAATTTATGAATGAGGACAATATACGGCTGTTGAATGTATGCCGCTGGCGACAGCGCTGGTTATTATGCACAACAAGGTCAACATAGTTAATGAAGCCAGAGCCACGCTGTTGGCGAGCTTTGGATCGTCAAAGTGTAGGGAGTTCATGAGGCGCCCGAGGATCTGGCTGGTTTTTTGGGCCTGTACCCTAAGCTCTATCAACTTTAACTAGAAAGTGATTATCTGTTACAAAGAAAATATTTATAGGACTACCTTGATCTTAAGTCCGTTTCGTCCTCGCGATTGGTGGATATCCGGATGTTTCAATCGATATACCGCGGAACATCCAGTAATTTGGCACGATCTCACTGAATTACTGTTCACTTAAGGGGAAAGATCAAGCGCGTGACTTCGAGCAGTAGAATATTTGAATTTATGTTAAAACAAAGAATTAACTGTGGTGAACAAGGGTAGTCAAAACAGACTAATCGCCTAATCGATATCTCTCAGATCTCGTGGGCTGTTTAGCCGCAGCCATTGCTGAGGTCCAGTCGAACAACGATTGAATAGCCGGTAGTATCTGCCCAATGTCCTTTGGTTCGAGCTGCGCCGCGGACACAATCAGTCGCTATTTCCCAAGCTGCGTCGCCGGCTCTTTTACAGGGAATGTCTAAATGGGTGTCGCGCTACGAAATATGGTTAGTTGTAAGAATATTGACGGTAATGTGCGGATATGTGGTGCGCGGCAGATGCAGCGCTCTATTCAACCCTAGCATCCTAGTTTCGGAAAACACCCTTTTGGATACTGGTATACCTCAGAGATATTTTGGTTACTTACATCGTTGCACAGAAATATGGCCGATCCATAGGAGCAGCTGACACGGGCACATGTGTGGGCAGAGGCACCGCAGCTAGGATCCAGTTAATACTGTTAAAAAGAAGTAAATTATGTATATTTCAATTTGAGTCTGACTTACTTTGCATTTCCAAGTCCTCGAAGATACGGCACACCATCGTTCCTGATCGTACTCTGGAAAGCGTCATCCCCAGGAGTAGCAAAGCATACGGGCCTGCCTTTGAAATAACGAGCCTCGATAGACCCCTCCTTTGTTTATACGGCCACGATTAGTCCGAATCTAAGAATTAATTTTGGCCCCTGCCTTTCCCTAATTTCCGAGTTCGCAGTCTCCCCATACTTCTGGATATCTAGGCTAGATCTATAGATGGCGCCACTTCCCGGACTGAGACTTTGTTCCAATGGGTCCCACCTAGGGTAGAGTTCTTTGATCTTCGAGACGATTTCCTAAATATGGGGTTAGAGAATCGGTGGCACGCTCTTTAGTAGATGTGATACTATACTTGAACTGTCCCATCTAATTCTAGTTTAGGTCCCCCTGGCACAACAGATCCGCTGAAGTGCATAGGAGTTACGGGATATGTCTCATAACTCTCACCAGAAGACGCAACAGGCGCGGGAATGGCAGAGACAGAAGAGAGTATAGCGGCCAAGGCCAGAGAACTGGCAGCTACGACCTTCATGTCGATGCTTGGTGAAATAGAGGGAAAATTGAAGACCCGGTGTATAGAAGATAGCAACTAGGAAGGCTTTTATTGGGACGGAAAAAGTCGCTGATCGGCCAGCTTGATAGATCTAATGATCGCGGACAACATATAGACAGTTTATTGAAGAGGGATATCGTAGGCTTTTTATACTATTCACGTCAGCGAGAAATCTTTTAATCTAAGTTTTGGCTCGTGCAGCCACTCCGATCGGAGAGTCTCGCGGAGCTGAAGTCAAAATCACAGTACTTACATGAGGACTCCTCTATTAAATTGCGCAAGCCGGGCCACGAACCTATATCATGTCGGGGCTGGTAATGGATACGAACAAGAATTTGGCTGGGCTCCCTAGTACTCGATCGATATGCTGGCTGATATTCCTGCATCTATTCGTTTATTAACCTAGGTATGTATAACTCGGAATTCAAACAAACGACGAGCTTCTAACCGCCGACTGGGTCTATAGACCTACGGATCACTAATATAAGAAATAGGCTGGTTATTCTGTTCAAGCACAGCAGAGAGAGCCTTTCGGTCAGGCAACTGGTTCATCCAAGTGTGGTATTGTGAGCCCTGGCCGGCATGGCCTGTGTAAGAAATATATATACTGCATAATTAAATCGACACGGGAGGCCATACGTCAGGTACTATATCACTACGTCAATTTATAATGTCCGTCTAATAGGGTATTTGGTGACAATGCTTGTTAATTCTTTACGAGGGCCGATTGTCTCCAACTCTCGTATTTGGAAACCTCGCATACGTTTTTTAGGACGCATTATTCCCTGCGTACGCCGTCCGTATGAATTTGGCACAGAGGCCTGACGTACGTAGCTATTACACACCTCCTCGGAAGTCTACGCTCCTTTCTCTCCTTTCTTTCTCGCATTTGTCCGATGGGATGATTTAATACTGCAACGGCCCATAAGATTCCAGTTTCGTATCTCCGCACTAATATTATACACACGGATATGTACGACCAGCCAACATATCGAACTCGAGAGTCGTTCGAAGGGGTTGTCAGTGTCCCTAGTCGCAAACAAGCTAGCCGGAAAGAAAATGATCTCTCGAAAACTTCGGGAGACCGGTCAACCGATAGCTGAAACCCTAGTGCACATAGTACTTGAGTTGGCGGATCGATTGCCAAGACAGTCTTAGCACATCTTTGATACTACGTTCTCGGAGATCCACACACCTAGTCTGCGGGCCATCTTAGGAAAGTGCCGCCTTGTTTCCAGGTTGTGGCATTTTCTGTCGAATTGCAGTTGGCAGGATGCTAGGACAAAGATTATTATTCCGGTTTGCACAAAGTAAAGTTCACAATGCATCGATAAAATTATTATCCGGGACTAAGGCTGAAGAAAATTTGAAATCACTCCAATCACGGCGTACACGCGTACATATAACGCTACATCTCGATGGTGGTTGGTCAATTGGGGTGAGCATATGCATATCAGATACGATGAAGTTTCATCAGTTAACGCGTCTACGCGGCACAGCTCGTCAAGAAAAAGGAACACACGATCCGTTTAGCCGAAGGCATGCTGTAACTAGTAGCAGCGATTAATTGGCTTTTAATCTTATAACCTGAGCAAATTCGGCATCCTGATTATCAGGCAACATTATCGACGCATGCAGCCTCAACAACCGGCGTTTGACCTTTGTTCATGTACTGTCTTCTTTCGCCTATATTTCTTGACAATATCACGCACAAAATTCCCTTACGATATAGTATATCGACCGCGGATGACTGGGGCGGGCTCCCGAAATCTACGATGAGGGCGGTCTTAAGCCTACAACCCAGCCTGGCCCGACACAGGCCTTCAGTCTTATCCTGTAATATTCCGCTTGGAATGTACGCCCAACTATATAACTATAACTCACCCCTATGACCTCAAGCAGACATCCGTAGGTTAAAGGTCATGACATCAGCTGACTCTATAGAAACGTCGGGCCGCTAAAACATAGGGTTAGATACCAATAGCTGTATTAACAGTTTCAATCTATAGATGCATGTTGGAAGCAAGGATACCACAAACGTGGGCGTCGCGGCGCCTCCATCTATGTTATCTTCGTTTTCTTACAACAGGGATAGATCGATGGATCCTTACCACATGGTCTAACAATTGGATAGAAACTTTAGAACGTAACTATCCTTGCAAACTCTCATCAATTTGATCTCGGATCTCTATCAAATTTCCGCCGTTTCCCTCTAATTTCCACTCGGATGTAGTCTCGGACCCAACCCCCAGCTCCCCAGGCTCATTGCCCACAGCGAAGAAGTACATATGTTAGGCATGCGGTTTCAGCCATTGAGGATCAATTTCACCCATTATGCTTAAGCATCCTTCTTGCATTAATATAATTCAGGCCTAGTGTTTCGATAAACGTCTCCGTCGTGCTCGCTATACGTACCATTAATTACGTATATTACTAATGTTCTTTGACGGCTCCGAAATCCGTCAGCTATCGGCTGCTGCCGCTGGCGCCACGGTTGCAAATTCTGGGCTAAAAGACACTTGCAGTTTACTGTCCATATTTAGGGTTGCGAACCACCTATATCTCTAAAATCTTTTAGGTTGAAGCCACGAGCGGGTTACAACTTCACCGAAGTTTGGATTTGCAACAACAGGTGGAAAGTGTTGGGTTCATGAATTCAACATCTGGATGTACGCAGGGCGACTAGCTTTAGCCCCGAACTGCATCGAAATATCGAATGCACGATATTCGCAGTATCCTACCTTAAACTTTCTGGTAACCTCACGAGACCAGAATACGCCCCGCGTCCGCTCACCAATGCAACGGTGCAGTGGGCTTCGGCACGAGGATGGACCCTGCATAAGCCACTTCGCTCACTATCTTGGCGGGCGGGGGCAACTAATCTTTATTTAGTCAAACGGCATTAATGCATTAATGTGGCGCTGAATATAGGTCGATTCTGTGAGTCAATCGGTCGCCTCCGACCAGTCGGAAACCTCGCCAACATTGCCGCAACAGTGGCAATATGGTAATAGAGCTCGTCTTTCTCATCTTTCCCGCGCACTGCGACAAACGCCTCGGATGCCGGAGATATCATATCACCAACTATCGAATATTGCAAATCCCACAGGGTAGGGCTGGGCGGAGACTGGGCGGCGCGGCAAGCCTTACTAGCTTTACTGATTTAGGCACTGTCTGTGGGGAAATGGTAAAGCTACCTAGGACCGCATGGATGTTGTGAATTGGCTTCTCCTCTTTCTCGATCAAAAATCCCTCTACCTTCTTGTACTATTTGCATCAATGTCGATCCGCAAAAACATTATCTGTAGAAACTTGGAGCAAGCATTCTCGAAACCTCGAGGGTAGGGTTATAATGACCTATAGCAGCCGGGCCGAAATTAGTCGCCTAGACGTCTTTTTCGCTACCTAACTTTATTTTGGCCTTCCTTCCCTTAAAAAGCCTTAGCTTGCTTGGTGGTTTCTTGTCATGGTTAGTCTCGGGTGCTCCGCTAAGGGGTGGAAGGTGCTACATTTCGAACACAGTTACGGTCAAGCTCACCAGTGTAAACGAACTAACACGACTATCGAAGAAGAAATATCGCGAACATGACTACGAGAAGTGGGGCATAGGCATGCAAATGCGATGTGATGTTTGAAAGGAGATTGGTCGTAGGTATTTGGAAGGTGGAGATACTTTGTGGACTAGGGTCCGAGCATTTCAATCGATAACGAAGACTTTCCGCTTTTTCCACTCGAGTACTCTCTAGCGCCGGTCAGAACTGAATGTGATCAATAGCACGCGCAAATCAATCAGAGGCCTATAAAGACCCCTAAGGGTCCGTCATTCTAGTCTTCGATTTTAGAGTTCCCGTAGAGCTGAATGACAAAGCCCTTGGACGAAAACTAGGAACCATGAAGATCTCCTCTTTTCTGACATTCTCGCTGTCGGTGGCCCTGCAGTTCGCTGTAGGCGCCGAGGCCGGCCCGTTTCACTCCAACAACTATGTTCCTCAAGTAAATCTTCGCAACGGAACAGTATATGGAAGATATAGCGCAGAGTATCGGCAGGACTTTTTCCTTGGTGTGCCGTATGCCCAACCTCCTGTCGGGGACCTAAGGTTTCGGCCACCACAACATCTTAACAGCAAGAGACATGTGAACGCTTCGCAGTATGGAAAATGGTGCTATGGAACTTCCAGGGTAAGTCTTCGGAGCCCAGGGCTCACTCTACTTCAACTGTCTAGGTGAAACCAATATTTTTTAACTTATCGAAACTAAATTCTAAACTGGCGCCTTGGTAGGAAAACATTGGTAAAGACATGGACGAAGATTGCCTAACACTGAACGTCGTTCGGCCGGTCAACATCAATCAATTCGCGAAGCTCCCTGTTGCTGTTTGGATCCACGGTGGAAGTTATACGGGCGGAAGCGGAGCTCGCGACACATACAACATGAGCTACATCGTCAAACAGTCTACGGATATGGGTATGTAGCAATTTGTGCATTGTTCTCGAACTAGATTACCGGATTGTTATTTTCAGAGTCTAGAACGAGATTCTAACATTATACTGTACTATAGGTACCCCAATAATCGCAATCAGTATTAATTACAGGCTAGATATCTGGGGGTGGCTTGGCGGCTACGAGGTATCTGGGACCCGAAATGCGAACATCGGGCTCAAAGATCAGCGTTTGGCGTTGCATTGGGTTCAAGAAAATATCCGAGCTTTCGGCGGTGACCCGTTCAAAGTTACGATATTCGGCGAATCTGTTGGTGGAGCCTCTGTAAATTGGCATCAACTTGCTTGGGGCGGGCGAAATGATGGTCTTTTCAGTCGTGCCATCTTACAGAGCGGGTCCGGCTTGATGACCCCAGCCAATTGGCCTCATACCTTCCAACCGACTTTCGAATCCGTTGTAAACTACGCTGGCTGCGCGGGTGCTACTGACAGGCTGCAATGCTTGCGAACTGTCGACAACAGTGTGCTCTGGGCTTGGGCACGAGCAACTCCACATTGGGTCAGCGTAGTCATTGATGGTGACATGGTCCCCGAATTCGGCAGCAAACTTATCAAGGATGGAAAATTCGTTCGAGTGCCGACAATTGTGGGGCACAATAGCGATGACGGTAGTTCGTTCACCCCTACCGGCTCTCGAGCTATGAATACCGAGGCGGAACTTGCCAATACTCTTAGTAAGTATACACTCCCATCCCCAAGTAGAGGAGTTCGGAACGCTCTAACATTGCCCGCATGGTAGAATTGATGTACGGAACAACCGATGCGCATACGGCTGAGCTCCTTGCCATTTATGATAGCACGGTTTCGCTCCCGCCTGCGGAGAACTACACGGGCGTAGCACTCCCAACCAACTTAGGAAGTCAGTTCTTTAGAGCTACCGCGATCATGACCGACTACTCGTACACCTCGCCAAGGCGAATGCTAGCCCAGGAATTCACTGCTCGAGGCGTTCCTGTTTGGTCATATAGGTTCAAATGCGTTTCGAACGGCTACCCTGCTCATATCGGGGCGTCCCATTTCACAGAAATCGTATTCGTTCTCAATAACAACGCTACTTATGATCCCGTCAGCCAATCTTACCCGATGGGAGGACCCGACACGAGTGATTATGTCGCTCTGTCGAACATGATGTCGAGAACGTGGATCAAATTCTTCGCTCATGGAGATCCGAACGGTGCAACTGGGTTGCCCCATTGGCCAAAGTATAGCCACGGCGTGGAAATGGTGTTTGATAAAGGGGCTGGGAACACTTTTGTTGGTCCAGATACCTACCGGTCTGAAGGAATTCAATGGTTCATCGATCACAACCCCCGCCTCCTTAGGTAGAATATCTAATCTAATATTTGGGAAGCATGCTAGCGAAATTTAGCCAGAAGGGATTATATATAGAGTAACAGAGTCTAATTTATACTTTAATTCTGAAGAAACTATTTTGGTACCGGAAGATCTAGATCCAAGAGCACTTACACGGATAAGTAGCAAGAATTTTTAACCTTCATGTTCTGAGTTGTAAATTTTGACGCGTTAAATCTTCATGGCAACATACTGGGTTCCGCGAGAGAATGTACTTGATATTTGGCCTGATATCAGGGGTGGATGTTTAAATACAAGGGTGTGAACATGAATATTTAACAATTTGGAACATGTTAACAAAGTCTTTAGGAAAGGGGTAAATTTTGTGACCGAAACAGATTTCGGGATATAAGAGGCGCAGGTTGTTATGCTGAAAAGATACAAACGGCCGTTGACAGGGAGGTATCGCGCTCGCGAACATTCGAACGACAAAGGGGTACTAGAATCCGCTAGTTATTTATGTGTACCAGCTGATTCCGCTGTTCCATCCAAGACCGTATCCGTAGAGTTCACCTCCAGCAGTATCGGGGTTGGAGCCATGGCAAGACCAGATAAGCTCGAAGAAGGCGTTGAAGCAAGACTCCCAGTCGTAACCCAAGCTAAGAGGAGCTTGGAGTTTCCAGTTACCCCTCTTGTCATTACCATAAATGTCTTTGATATGAACGTAAGTGCCGGAATTGTCTTGGTAATGATCCCACTTGATAGAAACCTCACGACCGTATTGAGGCCTCTCATTCTCGTGATCGCGCATCCATGTGCAAACACCGCTGATAGCACGGTTGGCCTGGTCTTGCAAAACCCAGATTGGGCCGGTGTAGCATGAAGTCCAATAGCGTTTTTGAAGTTTGGCGTCTCGTTTTTCGGGAGCCGATTCTTGGGTGCAGACTTGTCCAATGACGAGATCTGCTTGTGCGTGGCCTGGATCGATGTCTTTGACTCTGATAACGCTTCCAGGAGTAGTACCTTCTGGACAGCCGTTAGCGGAGATTGGTGCGGTAGCGGTGGACTCAGGAGGAGGAGCGGAGCTGGCAGCAGGAGCGCATGCTACAAAGTTGGCCGCCGCAAGAGCGGTCAAGACGGTGAAGAATCGCATTTTGGGATTGAGCGTAGGTAGGAAGGTTGATAGTGAAGATGAATGCTGAGAACCAACTGCTGTAGACTTGCAAATCTGGACTCTGTTGCTTGAGGATGAGGATGAGGATGCTGATGAGATATTGGTCTGAGGAGGAATCCCAATGCCCTTTATATAGGCAGATATTTCACGGCCTGTGACATCCTGATCCCATCATCGGCTTAGACTGGTCCCGTTCCTAGGCTTAGACATGTCGACACGACGAGTAGCCCTGAAAACCATATTGGGCTACGGCTTACTCTTGGTTGTGTAATTGCCTCCCAGTTAATTTCGAAAATTTCGCGATACCCGCAAAAGCCCTCTCCAATGCCCGGCCGGATTAGGGAGACCAGTCCGCAAAATTGCGACAGCGTTATTCTATTCCGGACCCCATGTTGAAGGTATAAAACGCACCATTATGCGTTGTGGTGAAGTTGAAGTTGAAGAACACTTCACCGCTATGCTGGCAAGATAGTCTGTATCTTAAGATATGCAGAATTGAGCTCGCGAGAAGGCTAGCACCTTGGCTTGTACATGCTGCGAGCGCCGCCCCGAGAATACGGCTTGGCGCCCGGGGTTTTATGGTACCGGCTCTTCAGAGAACGTGTTGTCGACGTTGTACTTCCATTTTCGGCCGGTTCCACAGCTTTCGGTTGATCAAAGCTTGTGCTAAGCTCGGGTCGTACGAGGGAGGCCTGCCCTACAACGCTGGTGAGGGTCAAAGCGGCTGCAGCGACGGCCGGTCCCTTGTCAACATTGTCACAACATTGGACGCTTGTTAAGCAACTACCACGACGTGAATGGCTCAGTTACTGGTGCCTCCGCACGCTCCCTTTCGGCATTGGATTCGGTGGGAGATTCTTCCCATACCCTTGCATGCCTTGCGGTCGTTATTATTGGCCGCCCGGAACCACTAGTCAACGTGTTTCTCCAGATTGTATTAATAATTGGCGCCGTCTTGCGGGTGTGGGAGGTCGATTTGTTCAAGGTTGGATCTTGGGACAAGCTGCAGCTGCAGAATGAGACCCTACGTCCTGTAGGGTTTACCGAGACATGCAGAGTAATCAGAAAATCAACTTTAGTAATCCCCACGAGGTCCCTGTGTCTGTGTCTTTATTGTAAGGCTTGTTTGTTGACAAGCAATATTGGTCGGATCTTGGTCAACCTTGGTCAGCCTTGGTCATGATTGGGAGAGAGGTAGGTAGGCGAGACTTAGAGGCATATGCATATGCATGCTTGACGCTGCAGAGCGTAACTAGTATAGGGCTATACGAAGGAATTGGTTAAACCTCAAACCTTCCTTGGCGCACGCGCAAATCCGACCGGATGACAGTAGGTTCAAATCGCCTGCTACACTCTCCACAGCCTTAAACACCGTACCTGTCTCACAAGAAGTAAGATATAAACAATATACTAGTATTTCGGCCGATATAGCCATGTTAGTTGTCAACGATGATATTTTATTTCAATATCATTTATAAGGCGCTATGGTCATATGGGTCAATGAATTACACCGAGTGAATCTTAGGATACATAGAGAGAGGAAGGTTCTGGTGATATCTTGCGAACTTTTCAACTTTAAGTCCGAGGGAAATATCTTGCGGCCTAGTAGCTTGGCCATGCAACCGGATAAAAGTCGAAACGGCAACTCAAAGGCACGATTCAATTTTTTATGGCTACTCTGAGACTATTATGAGCGGTGGGATTAAATATCGCAAAAACATGACCTTATATTCAAGATGCAGCACTGAGCTCGGGGCGCACGGTCAAGCTCCACAACCGTGCAGCTTGTTGTATCGAGAAAGGGGGCATGACGTAAAAGACACCGTCCAAAGATATCATCACGCTAGACGTGAAATTTCGATATCCGTATCCTACAGGGCTCATTGACAGTCATCGTGGCGGAGCACAGGTCACAGGTCTATTTCATACTGTATATTAGGCATAAAATTCAAAACAGTGTGTACACTGTCAATATTTTGCATTCATATTTACAGGAGTTGTCAAAACTCCGTCCGCAATATATACAAGAAAGTCTCTCCGTCATGGTTCATTCACCGATATATACAGGGCGGGTAATCGTATCGGCTTGTTTTACAAGCACTGAGAGTAGTAAGGGTTCAAGACCTTACATGTAGTTCCGCTAACGCAGGTGGTGGGTCCTGTCCAGCCGACACCGCCGCACTGCCCCCATTGCCTGTAAGATTGTTAGCTCTTGGCTCTCGTATTTACTTCAAGTATGGATAAAAGGGGAAGACTTACGATTGGGCGGGGGCATTGGCAGTAGTGGTCGTTGATGGAGTTGTTGATGGAGTCGTAACTGGGGTCGTTGTCCTGGTGGTGGTGACTGGTGTAGTCGTCCTTGTGGTAGTGACAGGTGTGGTTGTCCTTGTAGTAGTGACTGGAGTCGTTGTCCTAGTGGTGGTGACTGGAGTCGTGGTCCTGGAGGTGGTAGTCGAGGTTCTAGCAGTGGTTGGCTGAACGCCACTGCATCCGACTCGGCTGGAGCCGATGACGATATCGTCGTACCAGAGGGTATTAGTGTCACCACCATATGACTCCCAGCCGAAGTAGATACCGGTCAGCTTGGGGCTGTAGCTGGATCTTGTCCACTGTTGAGCATTAGGATTGGTGATTCCCGGGCCAACAGTAAGAGCGGAGATGGGGTTGCCGTTCAGCCATGTCTCAATGACACCGCTAGTGCCAATGTGGTATTCAAAGCACTGGAAGCTGCCAGTAGGAAGGGCAGTGGAAGCGGCGACACCTTGGGGTGAGAGATCTGGGAGTGTGGCATCGTCCGTCTCACGGTTATACATCAAAATCGAGTTCTGACCACCGATACGAAGATGTTTATTGGTGCCTAGAGAGGAATCAGGCATGGTGATGAAGGTAACGTGGCTGCTGGTGAGGGCATTGGAAGCCTTGCTAGAAATCATATTCTTGTTAGCGCTGATTTCTAATGCTAGGAAATCATTTGACGAAATTTCGAAATGAGATAACATACATCCAGGCCCTAACGTAAACATCGCCAGCAGGTACTTGCTTCGTGCCAACGAAGATATGTCCGCAGTACCCACCGGCGCCGGAAACCTTGATGGAATTGCTGCCACTGTGGGCAGTCGAACTGTCAAGGCTTACGCTACCGCCCTGGTTGCAGTCAGGCGCGTAGATCGACCACTTGCTTTGATCCCATCCGCTCTCGAAATCATCAGAGATTTGGGCGAAGGAGAGAGGAAGGAGCGCGACGGCAAGAAGAGCTGTTTGGCGAAGCATCGTTGCGGATGGATTATTTTATTCTATAAAGCAAGTGGAGATACTTTGGGCAGATATGACGAGGAATTAAGAAAACGGGCTCCATGGTAAGAGCGATTTCAAGATATTTATATATCCCAGATTCAACGTTCGCGCTCCTCGATCACTTCGGTTTTCTGTACTGGCGCCATCACGATGTTCATTTCGTCGGGTTGTTATGGCCCCTGCCTGAAATTGTCCTGTGTTTTAAAATTCGGAAAGTCGGTTTGCTTTCCCTGGTGGGAGGAGAGGTTGGAAAGGACCAAATATATAGTGGGAAGACCGGGGATGTTATCCCGGACATGTCCCACGGCGATTTTCATGGGTAAAACGGGAGAATGCGTCTCAACATGAGTGCAACATCGGTGATTTCCCCGCGGAGCCGGCGTTTCACCACGAGATGGCGTCGAAAGAAAACTAGCTCTCTCGTATTCTGGCTTTTAGTTCGCTAGCTTACTAGGAACGAAACCATAGAATCATGATATCATCGTTTTCGAAACAACAGGTCGAGTACTTGAGTGGATGTATTCCAACTAGATTGATCCAGGAGCACGGTGTTGCGGGAACCAAACAATTATTCGATTCAAGTGAGATCGGATTAGATCCGGGTCCATGGAAAATTCTAATCTTTGGAAAGTATCTGGATTCCCAAGCTTTTTAAAATCGTAAGCCTTTTTCCGAGCTGTCTGGGCAGGATACAAGCCTTTCTAAGCAATTCTTACCCCAGCTGACATGAGGATTTTAAAAGTCAATCCGACGGCTAAGCAATGACGAAGCCGGCTGTCGTTTTGACGCTCACAAGATCCGGCTTGGCATCATTACTTTCAGCCTCAAAAGGCGAGTTCTGGCATGCACCGGCCTTCACGATCGCCTTCTTGCTTGTAAACAGTACATCTGTTGCACAACTACGCCCACATGACCTGAGAAATTAGTTGAGCTTACTATTAGATCGAAAACAGGGACTAGATTTCTGACAGATCTTGAGAACTACATCGCGGGCAAGATAGAATAGACCGTCTTTGCACAAACCGGGATTCGATTATTCCCATAGCTGTGCATAGATTCCACTAGCTATAGTTTGGACCGATTTCCCTTACATGCCGACCGGGTCAATGTGCGCCCGACAACTTAGGGGTTGCGGGAAAGGTTGACAAATTTTATTTTCACCGCGACCGACGCGGCTATGATTATATAAGCCGTTAAATTTGTTCACCGTACCACTATATGAATTTGTGGCAGGCCACAATCTATTAGCTACAATTCTCTCGCCCGGGCGGCGCGCCTTCGTTCTTCAAGTTTGTAACGTGGAAGCCTAACCGGTTTCGTGTTTGCAAGGTCAGCATGATGACGGACTTTGGGCGCGAAGGTTTAATTGGTAGCGACACTCAAGGTGCCAGCGTGCGCGTGCTTAACCTTGCTGAAGGTCGGCGGCGGGTTGGCGTCTCCTCTGCTGACTCTGAAATTGATACCGACATATCACAACTTCATCAAAAGCGCTTAAGCGCATACTTCCGAGTTTGCGATTGAGCCCGTTTAAGTTTCTGTCGTATGCACGTTATATGATCATATGACCTATGCAAATTGTACAACCCGGGTGGTATCCGCGAATTCATTTCAACAATCGATTGCAATCGCAATGGCTGTATCATTCACAGTTTATCCGTGCGTGAGTGCTCTAACCAAAACTATTCAGTTCTCTATTATATATTTTACTTATAAATAAGGTCCCTTTCTCTCTAAAGCCCAGTTCAGCATCGGGACTACCGCTAACACCCGCCTCCTCTAACTCCACGCTATCACCCGCGAGCCTGCCTCCACCTATCTTACTACCCTCAGCCTCTTGCAGATCTTGTGTGTAATCTTGAATCGGACCTTCGTCTTCCACTTCAGTTCTCAACTTTTTAGTATCCAGCGCCAAGTATCGTTCCGAAATAGCATAAAGCCAGCCCTTCGTAGGTAACTTCGCGCCGATATTCATACCTCCTTGGATTACAAATTCTTTCTCCCTTGCGAGCGGGATTTCCGGTCGGTTTTCGGTCGTAAGTTCTTCTAGGCCTGGGAGCATTGCAAATTTGTCCACCGCTTGTACTATTGTCCCGCGACCCTGCCAAACAACCGTGCCAAACAACCGTGCCATGACCAAGTCAGATCGTACCAGTCCAGTAGGGGAAAACCCGTCCGCCATTTTAGGTCTTTTGCGCCATCCGAGGCGTCCATGGCCTTCGGATGATATATTCCAGGCCTCAGTAGTTTCGTTGGTACTGGGCCGCGTAGTGTTTTCTCCCCCAGCTTTCCCAATTATTAGGGGTTTAACGGTCTCATCCACGACGTACAACTTGTTCTCTATCCACCTCGCTCTCCGCTCGGGTTTTGCCGTGACCGAAAGAGAATTGTCTAGAATAGGAACTAGACCACCAATAAGCTAAGCCAAAATGTCGAGAACTCCACGGAGTTTCACTAGTGAAGGTGTGAGCCACATCTTATAAGGTGACACGGTACTCTCTGTAGAGGCTAAGAGTAGCGATAAGATTTGACAAGCTGAGTTTTAGGAATCGGAGACCGTAATGCGGTTGGTCTCAAGGTTGGAGCGCATTAGATCCGGATGCCGCTGAATGTTAAGTCCGTTAACTAGGGACCGGGCATGGGATTCGAGGATGTGTTGTTGAACAAAATCCAACACTACCACGTGATCGGTAAATGGGAACTGCCGAGCCGAAGCTTATGCGGGGATCACGACTTCTTTCACACTTCAAGAGCACAACAGTAGAATACGCACTCTACAACTTTCTGAAGCCCCTGAACAACCAAAACGCTGGAAGCAGACTGCCTAACTAATACTTTTTCTCGTCGCTGAGCCTGTCAATGTCGGAATGGGTTCCAAAACTCCAGAAAGCGAGAATCGCAGAAACCATGGTACCGCTATCCCAATCTTTATTCATCGAACTGAACTCGGTATCTAACTTTATAAAGGCGATTCGTCTACCTCGGATGGAATCTCCAGCACCGGTGGTGAGCCACGGGGCTCGCATACATCTCGAGATGGAGACGGCTGTGTCGGAGAGGTGGTAAATGAAGACGACAGCGACGACGACGGCGCCGAAACGACTCTTATATCCCCAGAAACCCAACCACCGGCTGGAAGTGCCGACGCGCAGAAAAAGAAGAAGAAAAAATCTAAAAAGAAGAAGAAGAAGACGGCATCTTCGCCTCTGAAGCAAACCACGCCGCCTAGAATCCCCTTGAGTGATCTTTTCCCATCTGGCGACTATCCTGAAGGGGAGGTGCAACACTATACCAAAATCAAATCGGCAACCGCTGAAGCACGTCATGTAGCTCGTCTACAGTCGAACTCAGAGGATGGCGAGTTTCTCCGAACGTACCGCAAGGCCGCAGAAGTGCACCGACAGACCCGTCGCTGGGTTCAGGAAACTGTCAAACCCGGTCAGAATACCTTGGACATCGCGGAAGGGATCGAGGATAGCGTCAGAGCGCTTTTGGGCCACCCTGGATTGGAGACAGGAGACAGTCTTAAAGGCGGTATGGGCTTTCCTACCGGAATCTGTCTCAACCACCAAGTCGCACACTATACACCCAGTCCAGGGAAAGGCGTTGTAGTACAACATGAAGATGTCATGACAGTCGATTTCGGCGTCCATATCAACGGTTGGATTGTCGACAGTGCCTTTACGATGGCTTTTGACCCCACCTACGACGACCTTTTAGCCGCAGTCAAGGATGCTACTAATACTGGAGTAAAGGTAAAGTTTCTGGGTCGGCCCAGACGTTGGACGGTTGCTAACATCTGTTCGCTAATAGACTGCCGGGATTGATGTGCGCATATCCGATGTTAGCGCTGCCATCCAAGAGGCGATGGAGAGCTGGGAGGTTGATATCCGCGGTAAAACCTACCCTGTCAAACCTGTGCGAAATCTTACCGCGCATGACATCAAACATTGGCATATCCATGGTGGGAAGTCTATCCCGTTTGTGAAGAATTCGGACCAAACCAAAATGGAGGAGGGTGAAATATTTGCCATAGAAACCTTTGGAACGACTGGGCGTGGTTACACTCGCGACGATGTGCGTTTTCCTTTTTCGACTTGCCTGCCGTGAGACGTTACTAACCATTAGTTAGGTTGGAATGTACGGTTATGGGCTTAATCACGACGCCCCATTAACCACGTCGCTACCCATCGCGTCCGCTAAACGCCTACACAGAACTATAAGGGAAAATTTTAGTACGATTGTGTTTTGCCGTCGTTATCTCGACCGCCTCGGTCTAGATCGCTACCTTGCAGGCGTAAGTCCACCCGCACCGCGTGAAATAAATTGATACTAACGTATTATAGATGAATTGTCTTGTTCAACACGGCATCGTAGAGGCGTATAAGCCGCTAGCGGATATCGAAGGGTCATACTCGGCTCAGTTTGAACATGTAGGTTTCCCTTCCTTTCGATTGCCTAATTCCGCCGCTTATGATGGTTCTAGACCCTCATCCTCCGTGAGGCACACAAGGAAATCCTTAGTCGGGGAGGTGATTACTAGATGGTGGTCTATTACCAGCTACTTCGAGACTTTGTAGTTAGGTGTCCTAGCCACCTGCTTTTGCTGTATCGTTTGTTCTTGTTATTTATTTATTTATTTCTATTTCTTTTTGTTTGCTCTTATTTGTCATAATTGTCGCGCCCCCTTGATACTGGTTTTTCTCCCCTTGGGTTTTCCCAGTACCTTCATGCGAATGCGAAGGGCTTTCCTTTCTCTATAAAAGAAAAAAAAAATTAAATTTCTACAGTTCAAAGTTAACATACAAGCGGAGGAGGGATAGATTTCAAGCAACACCCCCCCTCCTAGTGTAGAAAGAAGCATAAGTAGTCACATCTCAGTCTCGTAACTAGACCTAGCTACTTCGTAGAGACTGTTTTACGAGGCTAACCTTGCTTTATAGGTGTATACGATCCTGAGACTCACTTGGTTACGGTCAAAAATTATTTTTTTAAGCACAAGGACCTAAAGATCGGACGATAGAGGTACTAAACACGAAGGAGCCGGGGTATTAAGGTGGATACACCCCGTAGAAAGTTCCATAGTGTCCCAGACTCTGCTTGCTGGCAATCTCGCGACAGACTTTTAATAAATAGAGTGAAACGCATATAGTGGTACGGTCAATTACCAGGACCTATATGAGTCATCAAAGACAAATATTTAAATCGGGAGAGCACTACCATCCTGTGACGAACCGTGTCTCTATAGCTACTGAAGGGTAAGAGTTCTTTTAGCCGTTGCATTGTTTTCAATCCTCTTTTAGTATCGATGCCATACTATAGAGTATAGTGCTCGTGGGGTGCTGTAGGATATCTGGCCGAGATACGTTTACGTTTTCCCGTATATCCTGAGTACATTATGGGAGGCTGGAGCGAGAGAGCTAGAGGCAGGCTCAGGAAACTAAACTATACATATAGAAGACGGAATAATGTGTATACGTCAGCTTTGTCTCCGTTGTAACCGTCAACCAGTTACCACAACGGGGCGAGGTTGGGGCATGTTACATGTATACATTCGAGGCCAGCATAATACAGGGAAGGACAGAGCGGTCATCTAAATAGAACGACCAGTAACGGCTGATATGTTCTCTATGGAGCATATAGCATAGGAAGCTAATGGAGTTCCAAGGATAATAAACTTATGCCCGACTGCAAGGACGGATTTTACTCTCTTCTTCCGAGCGCTCTACATACCCAGTCGAGGGTAGTCTCGTTCCCTAAGGCCGAGACTGTAAAATTTTGTGACTTTACAACATTATCAACACATAGGTCGATGAGACCAACGTATATTGAACTAGAGGCTGCGCGTGGAGGCTGGTTTACGGGACCAGCGAAACCTGTATATCCAACATAACCAACACAATTGTATAATCGTCGCCAACGTTTCCATTCCCTTCTAATAAATTTTATGTATTTACCGATTTTGAATGCGGTGTTGTATCCACGTTTATGAAAAGTGCATACGCCCAGATACAGATAGTTTCTTACTAGGAACATCATAGTCAATGTGGAACCCGATCGATTTGGAGATTAGATGTAATTGATTCGTTCACTATCGCCGGTTGGCTGTGGCTAGGCGCCTAGGCTAGTAGTGTAGATCAGGCTGATGAGTAGACCGTTCAGAATTACTGAGTGAATGTCGAGTTTACTATGATGTGGTGTCGTTGAAGGTTTTCCAAGCAAAATGATACGGACCTCTTTGGTTTGTGATCTCCCACGTATCCATACCAGGATCTCGTTATATATATATACCGTAGCGGTTAGATTTTGACAGCCGTAGCCGAGAGAAGAAGTTACTAGAAGAAACTGGAGCCATGTATTTACCGTATCCGGACATCCAGTCCATCTTGGAAATCCCGGAAAGGAAATGGGCGCGAAGCGCGACATTTTAGGCTGATAATTCCATACGCATCACCTATTTACAAAATTATGAATTGACAACTAGCTATCCACAGATTCTTTTTTCTCTCCTCTACCTCACTTCTTGTGAGCCCTCCATGGGTCATGAACGCCTGTGGATTCTTTCTCCCTCCTATACCTCGCTTCTTGCGAACCTCCATGGGCCATCTATTCTTGTGGATTCTTTTTTTATTACTGGTTCTCGCGTTCCAGTGCTAGCGGTTTCCTTTACCCTTCCGTAAGCCGTTGCAATTTTTTCAAACCTCATAACCCCTCTACTTCTTTAATCACACTTTCTCACACTTCTTTCTTTTCAAATCGCCCTTCCCACCTTTTTCTACACCGAATCTTTTACTTTGAACCCTCTCATCTCGAACCCAGTAACCCAACAGAGAAGGCTAACGCTTCTTCTCATATTGCAGAATATCACCCTAACCTCCGTTGGCATAATTGCCTGGAACGGACGTTCTCAAACTCAGAAGGTAAAATTCTCGCTTTACAGGTAGCTTCGACGCCCATATAATACCAACGAGCTGTGTTAGATCAGCTCATCTCTAGGGCTTTCTCAAAGTTCTTTTCTCAGTTTCTCGCCTATGTACTTCCGTTCGAACTACATCCCCTTTTATAATCCTCTATCCACGTTATAAATTTACAACTTGGTACCTCAAAGTCTGACCTATCGAAACTCTTTAGGATGTCGGAAAACGGCGAAATGAAGGCGTCAAACCCCCCTCCCGCAGATGTCAGCCCAATTATTTCTCCATCTGCTGTCAGCCCTATCATCCCCCCAGTAGATATCAGTCCGATCATATCTTCAGCAGATAGCAGTCTGATCGTCTCCTCAACGGAAGTCAGCCCACTTATTCTTCCAGCAGACTTCAAACCGGTTAACCCTCCACCAAACGTCCACCAGGCCCCCGCACCCCATGAAACAGAGAAGAAAACAAAAGGTCCACCTTCCGTGGCAGGGGCTACCGTGGTAAAGCCTCTCCATACGGTAGACGTCGGCGAGCCAAATGAAGATGCGACAACTTCTGGTACCGCGCCGGTGGATGGAGACGAGGATAGTTATCAGCTCTTGCTCGAAGGTCCAGCTGCCAATGAGAACGGTGAACTTAGGCTACCCAACAAACACCACATTACTGTGGTAGAGTTTGATGGTCAAAGGTTTGAGTTCACCATGCTACGTGGCTCTGCCAGGATTTTGAGAAATGGGACACTTGCCTATGTTTTAGAGAAAGGTGGCCTTCCAAATCAAAGCCCCGAGGTGATCCGCCTTGTTTTACCGGCCCTCGCTCTGAAAGACTATGATTTATCTGGCGGCGTCCTAACAATCACGTTCAAAAAAACTATGATCGATGTCACCTACCCTCCAGCACTCGGCGAAGATGAGTGCAAAGCTATTTTTGTTACGATTCAAGAAGGAAACGGATCTGAGGTAAAACTCCATCTTGGCAAAGCTTCCTCACGAAATTTAGAATTGTTGGATGGGTTTTTGAAGGAGATGCTCAAGGGTGGAACCTTCAATGTCCCCGAGGGTGTTTTTAATGCCACAGACTACTATATGATTCACCACAGTGACTACTACAGTCTACACTGGGAAACCGCTCTTAAGGAAATCCAGAAGAAGGCGTCAAACGCTGAATCTACATTCGGAGGCGTTCTTGAAACCGTTAAGTTGGAGTCTGAAGACCCGGACGGCCAAACGATAGTAATCGAACACGTACCACAGCAAAAAAAGAATATGCAGTTTGCGAGAATAGACGAAGGCCAAGAGTTTATTCTTCACTTCCCTGGAGGCACTAGGCTGGAAGCCAGGTGGCCAAAAGACCACACTGAGGAATACGTCGTGTCAAAGGTCTTCAAACTTCGTATCCCGGGAATTACGGAACGACACCGTGGGATTATTCAGGGTTACAAACAAGAAGACCCACCGAATCCCGAATCTCAGTTTCGGTAAGAGCCTTATCTCTACTTCACAGGCTCACTAATATTTTTAAGTTTTTACTCTAATACGAAAACTGTAGTCTTGAGGCCATCCCGAACAGAACTGAACAAGCTAGATCTCGCAAGATTTTGCAAAATATCATCCAAGCCTACCGCAAGGGTGATGGCTTCCCTGTGGGGCCTATTTTATACTCGCATCCAGATACACATCTTGGTACGGAAGTCGAGCCAGACATTCAAGAAATGTTGTCCAAATCGTCTTTAAATAGTCTACAAACGACTTCTGCCGTGCACGCACTATGCAAGCAAGAGCAATTACCCGCAGGGATAGCGCTAGTAACGGGGGCAGCGGGTACAGGAAAGACGTACACTGCCGCTACCATCATAAAGGGAGCCTCAATTTCTAAGGAGTATAATCGGATTGTCGTAACAGCGAAACAAAACACCGCGCTAGAGCGCATATTCGAGAGTACGATGAATGTACTAACGACTACGAAGGAACACGTTCTCTACATACAGGGAAAAATGGCGGCTGCCAGGATGGAGATTACAGGTACCCCGGAACTGCGCGAGCTTGTCAAAAGGTACAAGCTCGAGACTCATCTTGGAAAGCTCGAGGACTCCCAGGATTCGAGCTCATCAAAAAGAACAATGATAATTGGGAAACATATGATCATTTTTGCAACATTAGATATGATCCAAAGGGACTTAGACAGTACCGTTTTTCCTGCTAACTTTGTTCTCATTGACGAGGCCGGCGCTACGTCGGAGTTAGATTGTCTCATTCCCATCACGAAGTTCAACCAGACTCTCAAACGAGTAGTTCTGGTCGGAGATGCGATGCAATTGCTGCCGTATTCGCCAAGCACGAGTCCGATCACTCGACGGAGTCTTTTTCTGCGCTGTCAGCAATCAAACTGGGGGGTCGCGAGACTCATTGATAACTACCGAATGCATCCCCAAGTTGCCGGGCCGCTGAAAAGGATCTTTTACAATTCCGGATCGATGGTTCACTGGGGTCTTCTGAAACATTCCACAACGAGTACTTCCTTCTTGGAGAGTACAGACGCAGCGGAGGCTGTCGCTGGCACGGTTGCGATGTTAGAAGCACTTCGAGCGTTCAACAAGGGCATCAAGTCACTCACTTGCTGGTGGAACGTCCCAGGCTATGAACAAAAGCTCGGAAGCTCGTTTGGAAACATCGGCGAAATCGAGGCGATCATAATTTTTCTTCAGTATATTCGCTCGTCCCAGCAAATGATAGTGGAGGGAATGACAATGTCGAAAATTGGAGTTATCAGTCCGTATCTCGGACAGGTTGAAAGCATTCGAGAAGAAATCAAAACTAGATTTCCTGCTTGGATTGAGGAAGGACTTGAAATAGCGACTATTGATGGGTTTCAGGGACGAGAGAAGGACGTGATGATTATATCTCTTGTACGGTCTAACGACTCCGGAGATGTCGGATTCTTGAACGATGCCCATCGCATATGCACAGCGTTAAGCAGAGCCAGAATTTGTCAAGTCCTCATCGCAAATTTTGACTTTCTGAATAACCAGGTCAGTGGTGATTACTTTGCTGATAGGTACACTTAGCTGCTAGATCCTCTAATTAGTGAATAGGCTCAAGATAACCAAGGCGGAAAAAAAGCGAAGGGTGGAGGGGGCCGTAACCCTGAGAACGTGAGTGGGAGGCAACGACCCCCTATGTTTGAAGGTAGAATGTTAAATCATTGTTACTAATCAATTAATAATTTAGCAACAGCAATTTGGAAATGACAAGCAAAGGGGGCGCGTTATTGGGCCCTTGATGAAGAGGTATAGATGGAACAATTTCCGGGATCCAAGAATCGAAGACTTCCTCAAAGCCAAAGACGAGGCGGAGAAAGCTGCAGCGGAGAAAGAAATTGCTACGGAAAAGGGGGGTGACGCCGAGGGCGGGGGTCGAGAAGGAGGTTCGGATCCTGATACTAGAAATCAAGAAGCAGAGTGGATGAGCCAGGCTGCATCTAACATAGCCGGAGAGGAAGGATGGGGTGTTGTTGGTGATTCTAAAGATCCAGCATGGGAGTAGAGATAATTTTCGAGCTTTCTATCAGGAGAGAACAATGCTTTAATGATTTTTCCTCTTTTAACTTGATAGGGGAATCAACGATGTTTTTCTCGAGACATCGCTAGCCTAGTGTTCATCAATGCAAGTGGTCCCTCTATTTTTTGAAACACAAGAAAGAGTGCATGTGAGTTTCTTTAATTGTTTACGGTTCCTACCATGGTTCGGCGATTCACCTTGTCCGAATGCCCAACTTAGTGGACAGGTATGTGATTCCTCTAGAGTTTTGAAAAGAACGGTCCAATTTCTGGAATAACAATATAATCAAGTTGAGTTGAGTAGTCGATCGTTTCTTACGGATTCTGGTTCTGACCCATTACACATACCGCTGGCAATCTGTATTATATTACTACTAGTATACTACGGCAGTTCTTCGGTTATGTTAGCTAATTAACGTTTCCATAGTCCCCTATCTTAGCATGCAGGAAGGCGAGGATTTTACCAAGGCAGCATAAAAATAGTCCTACGAGCGTCATCGCGCGTCTATATCAGGAAAACAAGGCGCATCCTTTCCGAACCATCGAAATCGGACTGCAGAATTGCTATTCATGCTTATTAAAGAGTAGAATTTGAATGTTGAACCTTCTTAACCTAGGGTTCCTGTATTACGCAGTAGAAAAAAAATATGAAGCCAACCACCATGCTCCCAGTGCTTACTCCTCATCTTCACCCACCTCTAATTCTAGTTCGGCGGGGTCTTCTTCTAGTGATGACGTTGTTGTTTCTTCAATATAATCCTTCGCTGCTGCTTCAATCGTTTTGCCTACGACCCAAAGAAAAATCCTCGTGTAGTTGTCTTTTTGGAGGCTGAACTCGGGCTTTTGTAGTATCGTTGCGAGGTGCCCCCAATTGGTATGCGCAAGGTCGTTCCTAATGCCAATCGCCTATGTAGAAACTTCTGTTAGTATATTATCTAGCACTTTGATCGGGGCCGACAAACATTTGATGACTTCAGCCGTTTGTAGTCGCTCGCATTTAAAATGTCCCCAGAAGCTTTTATGAGGTCCTGGGGTCTCGCGTTCGCAATGAAGTTTACGAGACGCTGGGCGCTCTTCGATTGCGAATTCTCGCCTTTATTTCCCTTTGCCCTGGAGGAAAATTGACGGTTTGCCTGGACCTCGAGATTGCCGATTCCCATATCAACGAAGTCCTTTTGGAAACTTTTCAACTCAGTTTTGGTTTGCCGTAATATCGCATTGGTTTCCCGTAATTTCAAATTTGTTTTCCGCAAACTTGTTTGCCATCCAGCCCTGCTTTGTTGGATCTGCCCCGCAAGTTGTTCAAATCTACGGTTGACATCTTGCTCAAATCTTCGCGCGTATGCATCGTTGAAAAGACCAAATTGACTGTTCCTGGCTTCGTAGTCTTGCAATCGTTCCCGGGAAGATTTTGGCTTCGGGTAGAGTTTGTAGGTTGCCGGGCCGTATGTCTCTCGGCTGAGGTCGAGGAGGTTTTGAACTGTGGCCTCGGTGGAGTTCGGATAGCGTTCCATGGCTTTCAGCTCGTGTCTCTTAGCACATAGCCTGCCGTAATCTTGTCCGGTGGTCTCCATTGAGATACGATTCGTTGCTGTCGGGGGTACTGGTCGAAGGCGGCGAAGTGAAGTTGTGACGTGGTGGTAAGGCAGGAAAGTAGGCTAATGGGCAAAAGCGGAAGCCTTTATGTGTTTGTAATGATTTAAAAATGAAACCTGTCATCTAGATTAGCGGTCGGAATTAGGTTGATCGCAGATGATCAGATTGCCGTAACGTGATAATAAGGTTTTTCGTAGAGCGTCGCTATCGGTAGGGAGCCACATACCGCGTTGTTGTAAGAAGCCTCAAGCTTTGTGGCCCAAGGAAATTAGAGGTGCCTTCGACCTCCGAAAAGAAGATTTCGTCAATGAAGGCGGTAGTTTTGTATGGAAGCCTCAGGCTTTGCGCCCAAGGGATACCGGAGGAGATGGCTCGCCTCGGGGAGGGGAACTACTCGAGCTCCGCCCCAGAGAAGAAAGAGAGAGAGGGAAGGGAAAAGGAGGAGCAAAATCGGACATAAATGTTTTTAATTTGCTGAAATACGCGCCGTGCTGCTTGTTTACGCTAAGTACTCCGCTAGCAAGGGAAGAAGCCCCTCTATTGTCCGCTAATACAGCATATACAACCTTCGCCCAAATCAGAACCTCGTCGAAGCTTACAGCCTAGTACCGGACATAGAAGAACTTTCTAATATAGAAGTTGTAGCACAGAGTAATCGTTCCTTTACATCTATACACAACAACAGCTCCTAACAGTATATAGCTACATCACGGAAATTTAACTAGTACTAGGCCTACGTAACAAATTCCTTGCCCGAAAATAATGGCAATCGGTGTTAATCGATCTTCTCACCGCGATGTCGATCGGGAAGTTAGCAATCCCTAAAATATCTCATCCGAAGATCCTAGGCCTTTACAGGGGTTCGTCGGATCGCCGCACGATTGCTTAGGTCCATAGAGCGTTTTTGCAAGACGGCTCGAAGAATTACGACACCTTAGCCCCTTTATACTCTGGCATCCTCCTTACTGTTTGAGGGAATGACCGCATGCAACCGACAAAAGGTTTTGCTACTTATACGAGTATATTAGGATGTCCTTGCAAGTCCAGCTACAGGCGAGCTCTTGGGGCTTATTATCTGAACTCGTTCCTAATTTTGCTAACGTGGTTAAAGACAACGAATGCTCAGAGGAATTCAGATACTAGTACACAGAGGAGACAATACACACCACCCATGCATATACAGCCATTATAAATATATGCAGAATAGCCGTTAACGAGTGAGTATACCCTAGAAATCCATGGAAACGTGCATGAAAGGTACCGGTCAGGTTGGGGATTGGTGCCACAGTTGTACAAAAATAGAACGACACTCCGCGAGAGAGCCGCCGCAGCGTGCAGGATTCTAAGAGCAAGAGGGGTTCTTATGGTATTAATTAAGATGCAAGAAATCGGCGAGATAGCTATGTTCCAATTCTGACCCAATATCGCAGCCTATGAATGGCAGGGCTATAAAACAAACAGCCTAGCCCACCTATTCAGTAGCCATATTTTGGGAACGCCTTACAGATCATATCATTCTGTTTGAGATCTTTGGCGTGTTTTACCCAACGCTGGAATCGAATCAAACTGCACGGCTTCTATAACGCTTCGAACTTCGGGCAGGGGCCCGGGGTATGGGCTTAAAAAATTATTTCTACTCTACCACATTTCTTCCGATACCAACGATATTGAATCCTCAGCTGAGATTATGAGGTACCAAACGTCAGGAGAATCGTCTATACGACCTCGCAAGCCCAGATCTATATCATCTGCGACCTCACTTTTGTACGATCCTACTCCCAGGTCGGAGTGCGATGGCCCTGGCTTTCGAAGTGAAGAATTCTAATGTTATAAGCATGTCAATACTAACAACGACCTACCTATTGATGTTATAACACCGATAATTATCATATCGGGCTCGAACCAATGCCCACTCGCTAATCGCTTACTATATACAAACCAAGCCCTTGTTAACCCAAATTATAATTAGAGGCCATGTCAACGAGGCTAGTGCCCATGTAGCCTGCACAAGAGGACCAGTATTTGCCATTCCAGAGCGGTTTACCGATATATTATTGGAGCTCCGGCCGCAAGCGCTCGCTGGGCCTAGCTACACGCTCCTAGGCCAGTATACACTCTGGGGCCCGACAACAACATTTTAGAATATTCCGGCCCCAGCGGAAATAAGGGGCCCAGGGTAGTTACTTCTAACTTAGGACGGCCATAGGTATGCGATATTCGTCATGGGAGCCATGTTTGCTTTACTATGAGTGGCCGCACAACCGGTCGCAGGCTGTGTTATGGCTGTGCCGCGGGTTATCACCGGTTTGCTCTTCGTTTCAACCCCTTGCAGCCGGCCCCACGTCTGTATTACAGGGTTTAGACGCGAGGCTGTTGGTTTTCGTATGATTATATATTTACCGCGGGCCCGAATACTGAATCTTAAGGATCTCTCTGATCGTTCAGTATTACACTGCTTGTTTCCTTGGCCGTAAGACGGAATAAAATCCTATTAAGCTCTATAAGAGGAAGCTCACCCTCTTCTGTGCACATCGTATCAAAGCACGGGACTTATGATTTCTTGTAAGTTGAATCTCTACTTCGTGTAAGCCTTGCCTTTGGTTTCATGCTGACACGCCGGATGCAGGCTTCAACATGGCGTTCTTCACGAATATAAAGGCCACCGTGGACAACGCAGTCCAATCTCTAGTTAAGGGAAAGAAAGACGCAAACACAATCAATCTCACAGATCCAAGAGTAAATATTCCCCCCGGAGGTTACGATCTTCCGGATCTCGGGCTCTGGCAAGGTTTTCCAGATCATAGATGTTAATAGTTGGGAGTAGTTGAACGAACAAATCGCAAGCCTCAAAGCCGTTCGAAGAAACGAGAGCCGGGACCTAGAGGGCAGCGACAGGATCACTTATGTACACGATGGATACCTTGTCGTTACCACTAGTGGGCAGCAATACCTTCTCGAGAACATGGCGAACAGATCAACCACTCCGGATGGGATAAGTACGTTCACCGTTACTACGCCCCGAAACCTACCACGTTCCCTGAGGCCCTTACGCGCACTTACCTAGCAAATCGAGCTAACCGCGAGCCTACCCTACCTCTAGAAATCTCAATCGTCAACACCGACCTCTCGAAACACCAGAGCAATGGGAAGCAGAACGGGCAATTAGACGGAGAAGTATACATCGACGGTATAGCCTGGAGGAGCCGGGAAACCACCACCCCTCTAGAACCCGGCGTTACAGTCAGAAATATACATGACCGAATGATAAGGGATGATGACGATCTATACGGTGGCACTACCACCAACCGCTTTACATCTAAACACAAATCCGAATCACCACCAGGATACAGCAAACACGATCCTTTATCACAGAACAATAGCAACGGAACCCAGAGTTCTTCGAATACTCCGACAACGAGGGATATAAACCCTCAATCGGAAGCGGGTCCCGCGAAACAAAACCTGGGTATTGACCCGACTTTTGAGCTTGGTTGGGGGAGTGGAGGTCCTTCGCTTCGTTTGGGGTTTACAATAGCTGGGTTTAAGGTATCTATCTAGATTGTACGTGGGGGAGGTTGCGTTTGTATCGACTGGTCAGAGGCATATTATTTTGGAGTTATTGCGCAAAGGGACTTATCATTAAGGGAAATAGGGTTTTATCTTTTTAGACTTTGTTTACTGGGATCGATACGCATGGGTCATGACTTATGTATAATATTCTTAGCATTATCATTTTTTATAGAAAGGTTTTCAAACCTAGATATATGGGGGTGGGTACACCCTGGGACGATATTTATGTTTGCCTAAAACCTTTTTCCCACACTTGTAGAGTTGCGTAATTATCTATATTACCGCCCGAAGGTATCTCCAAAAGATACTAGCGCTAAAGCCCCTAGTTAGAACTCTTTGAATTAAATGGGGCCAGACATAGCCTCGCCTTAGCGCCGTCCTATCGTACGAATCAGGCCACATCCCGACATCTAGTTAGTTTGCTCTGGATTTAAATATCAGCTATTGAGCTCTACACCATGCATGGGTGTGGCATAAACATGTCCATCCACGGATCCATGGATCCAGTGTTTGCGTAATCTGCTATAGCGCTAGCCCTCCCTACGGATTCATGAAGCGACTAACACGTTAACAGCCGCTGATGCCAAAAGCATTAGTAGGTTGTCCTAGTCAAAAACCCATTAGAATGATACCCAATTATAACCAGTCCTACACGAAAGAAAGGAAGAGAGCACTACGTGATGTCAGCGGGTCCACGGATAGTGAACGGCGGGTCGTCCAGGTGCATTGCCTATCTTGGTAATCTGTCCGAATCCGGCAAGGCGTCGCGACCGGTGTAACCTGTTGGATATTTGTATGGGACAACGCAATATTTGGTCTCAGATGACTCGAGCTCGAGTGCAACGATGGGATTCAATTGTCTGGATTATTAAAGATCGAGTATCGAGTCTCCTCTCTTTCCACAGCTATATATTCTAGATCAATATAGACCAATGTATATACAGAAGAGAATACACTAGCCGTAGCGATTAAGTAGTCTGGATACTCGAAGTAAACAGAAATCGAAGAACTCGGGGAATTGATATAGGTGTTCTGCTGAGCGTTAATCGATATCGATCCTCCTCCCGTTGCACCACTTTCTTCGCCGAGCTTGATGACGTAGCTAGTAAATACTGCCTGTAGCGTTAAGGAGGCCCAATGTAGAAGAGATTTCCTTTTTCGGAAACCTCTACAGCATAAAAGAGAAAAGGATTGATCTCGTTGGTACTGGGCTCAGCAACGGTTCGACTATAAAAACTCTCCTCTCCTCTGAGGATCCTTCTTCTTCTTCCTTTCTTCTTACAACCTCCGCCATCCATCAACTTCTTCATCTTGTTCGACAAAGCGCTCATAACTTATCATTACTTACCTCTCATCATTATCATCACTCTCATCATTATCATCACTCTCATCATTATCATCACTCTCATCATTATCATCACTCTCATCACTCTCACCATCTTCATCTTCATCATTATCATCACCGCTCTTATCATTATCGTCTCTCTTGTCATCACTATCATCATGTCATCAAATCCTACCGTCCGCCGATCTCAACGCGTTGCTGCCGCGAGCACTAACACTGCCGCCGCGAGCACCGTCCGTACTACAGCAAGGCCTCGCAGAGCCAGAACTGCAACAGCTGCCGGGCGACCTCAAACCATCCGGGAGTGGAGAGCGGCTACGCGTGCCGGGCGCACCGCCACCGTCGCTGCTCTCGCCCGTGGTGGTTTGGAGTCGTCTGGCACAGGGGAGGAAGAGGAGGAACAGAGGAGGAGGAGAGTGGAGGTTGAGGAGAAGGGAAAAGAAAACGTTGAGGAAGAGGAGGGACAGGGAAAGAAGGGGTCTGAGAAGGAGAAAGGGGCGCGGGACGAGGAAGAGGAGGAACAGAACGGAGGGGGGTTAGGGCGGTTAGAGGGGTTGCAGAAAGCTAGGTTTATGGTGGAGGTAGAAGCCCAAGCAGGGGCAGTAGTTGAGGAAGAGGAGGAATTTGGAGAAGGTAAGGCGAGACGAGGAAGAAGGGGAGTCAGAGGAGCAGGAGGGGCAGGAGGAGCTAGTGGGACCGGTGGGGCTAGTGCTGCCGGTGCTTATGGCGCTGGTACCCCTAGAACTACTGTTACCGCTGCTGCTACTGTCGCTCCTGTTACTGCTGATGTTGGTGCTGGTGTTGGTGCTGATGTTACTGCTGGCGCTGGAGGGGCTGGTGGAAAGAGTGGAAGGGGGAGAGGGGCGGGGGGCGGGAAGGGAGTAGAACGAGGAAGAAGAGGGATGAAGGGGGTGCGGGGAGGGAGAGTGGAGAAGAGGGTGTGGAGGACTTGTGGGCGGAGGTTGGTTAGGGGAGAGAGGCGAGGCTAGGAAGAGGAGGGGTAGGTGGAAGGGGTGAAGGAGGGGCAGGACAGGGAACAAGGGGAGGAGGAAGAGGAGGAGGCCGCGGCAGAGGAAGGGGAAGGGGAAGGAGAGGATAGGGAGGAGGAGGAGCAGTCTCGGCCGGGCCAGCACGCTCCGGCCCCGGCTCCCTGGAACCCCCCAACGGCCAGCGTTCGGCAGCACTTCCGTCGGCTGTCGAGGCTGTTCGGGAGGTTTCAGGCGACGGCCGGGGTCGGAGCCGAGGCCCGGGCCGAGAACGACAAAATGATGGCTGAAGAGGCTGAGGCCCTCAAGAAGAGGAGCCGCAAGAGGAAGGCTCCCCCAAGCCCCCCAACAACCGACGACGAAGCCGATGACGGCAATGACAAAGCCGCCCCCACGGCCGCCGTTGCCAGGGGCCGCCGCCCAACAAAACGTCAAAAGATGGCGGCGGGCCCCCCAGCTGGCACGGCAGCCCGGATCCAATACCTGTTGGACCTCCACGAGTGGCGTAAGTGTTTACTCCCTTATATTTATCTATTTATTTGTTTATTTACTCATATTATGTGAATTTATATGCTGACGATGATCCCAATAAATAAACAGCCCCCAAAATAAACCCCGACGCAACGACGCGGGGCCACTCGTGGGGCCACAGGTACGAGGTGCTGGTCGCCACCCACCCCTGGCCCTCCCAGCTCCCCCCGAGAGTCCCTCTCCCACAAACATCCCAGACATCAACCTCTGGGGAGGGACTCTCGGCTCCTCCTCCTCCGTCGTCCTCCCAATCCTAGGCCCTCATCTAGCCAGGGCCAGCTCCTCAGCCACAACCGGAGCTGGTCCTCAGGCACACCATCAGGGTGAGGGACCACCTTGAGGGGTGGGAGGACGACCTCCAAATCCACATCAGGCCGAGATCAAGGCCTGAGGAGGAGGAGGGGCGAAGCCCCCAACAAACCACCATAGGGGGGGAGCAGGCAGGGTCCACCACCACCAGCGGCAGCAAGAGAAGGCGTCCTTCACCGGACGACGACGACGAGGCCCAACCAAGCAATCCAACCTCTGGGGCCTCGTCGTCTGGTGAAGGGCGTCCTGCCAAAAGACGGAGGGCTTAACGGGTTTCCACTACCACCAATAACTCTACTACTACTATTATCACCAACAATACGATGTGGAACCCGTTAAGCCCTCCAGGGTGGGCGAACCAGCACCTCGCGGGGGCGGCAAAAGTCTAACCAAGGGGACCAGCGACCCCCCAAACAACCATTCGCCAATGGGTCGGCTGGTCCCCTACACACTCCACACCACGTCGACAACAGGGAGCTAGGGGGAGGCCGAGAGGGATAAATAACAAATAAAAACCACCCATTCAAACCGGGGAAGGGGAGAAGGAGGAGAGACTGGAGAGAAGTGGGAGGAAGGAGGAAGGGGCAGGGCAAGGATGGAGTCCTGGGCTGAGTAGTTAGTTCTAGTTAGTTACCACTAGTTAGCATATTCAGATAGATATATACCGAATGGCCAGGGAAGACGAGAGCCTTCGAGTACACCTAGTTAGATATCCTGTATATAGTACCACCGGCTGCGATAGTTTAGTTAGTTACTTTACTAGAGAGAACGCAGTCGATATTATACCCGCCATTTAGATAGCATTTATTGTTTAATATATTATATAGTTCACGATTACGATCGAGGGTCCGGCGTCGTTCTGTATCGATATATCGATATATCGAATTTATTAATTACATGATCCATCGCCAATTGAAGTAAAAAGCACCCAAAGATTGATAAATATGAAGCATAGAATACAAAAAGAGTCAGGTACCTCGAGATTTGCGAATGCGATTTTATTTATCATGCATATGACGCTGTTAAGGAAAAGAACTGTGCAGTAATATCATCTGCACGCCATATAGCTCACTAGCTCACTTCCCGCTTCCCGGCCGAAAACCCCCAAGTTAACTGATTATATACCGCAATTGTTAAAATTCCATGATTAACCGCAGAATCCTGGCCAATTGGAAGGCCTTTCCCCATCGTATAGTTAGTTCCGCTAGTTTTCGGATATTTTAAATGGTGCTAACCGGGGTCCGATAGTGCCCCATCAGCTTATATTTTCCTAATTCGTGAAGTTTGTTGCATATTAGCGAATGCGAATATCCGGTACATAAAGTCTACAAAACCTGTCAACCGTTAGAGGCTGGGGATCGACATCAGTGAGGGGTAGACCGTCTTGGGCATCTTGGTATAGTCAATATAAATATTCGTGGATCTGCTTCGAATACATTCTAATCTGTTAGGTCACCTAACCAGAAACTTTATTCCCACAAAGAAGATTTCCACGATATATTTATCTTCCCCCAATATCTACCTATACCCACGTAAGCATAAACCATTCAATCCGCTGTAACAGCCACTCTAACAGTACGTTTAGATCCGCCCACTCCACCACAACCACTCCACCACCATGGTCGTCCAAATCAACCGCATAATCAACCTCTGCAAATTCAAATCCATCAAATTCTACAACCAAGAAACCGTAACCGAAATAACCCTCCCCCACAGCGGCAACAACATCTTCGAACCCTCCCCATGTTCCCCCAAAATCCTTCAAAACGTCCCCTGGAAAAGCAGTAACAACAAAATAATCATCACAATCATCGACCCTGACGATGGAGAACAACATTCAGTATCTATCATTGACGATAATTTTTCGTTTTTGTTAAACGATAAGAGGATGGGTGATTTACGTCCTGTTGAGAAGGGACCGAATCCTAATGGGTTGTTGTTGGTGGTTAGCGAATGTCCGTTTGATCCGCAACATAAGTTTAGCGTTTCGATTCGTAAGTGCGAGGATTGGGTGACGGTTGATGAGGGAAATATGATGGATCCTTATTCTGTTAGGAGGATGTTGCATACGCAGCATGTTGCGGATTTGCATGGGTGGTAAAATTTGTAAGGATGGGCTTAGCCTCGAATCCAGGCGCTCGAGGTAGTGTGGGCTTTTCCTTTTATTTCTGTTGGCGATACGCACGTACCGGGGGATTGATGTCTATAGTCCGTTATAGCTAGGGTCGGGCTTTATTCGCTTCTAGAATGGTAAAGCCTAGAACAATATTAGAGTCCATAAATGTGAGTGCAAAATAGGCCTTGGTAACTACCTAACTAGCTATGTAAGCTACGTTTGGTATCTAGTAAATGTATGTTACACAAAGATTGCTGGCGTGAAGATCCGTAAATCTATGGAACATATTCCTAGGTTATACGAGCGTGGAGCAAATTCCAACATTCCGATATCTTTGTAAATTGTTTTCCCAAAGATATTATCATAATGTGAATCAACAAGGTACATAATAGAATCTAAATCAGTGGTGCCTCGAAGGATGAAAATTGATTGGTAGTTTAAGGATACATATTGTTCTTGTGAAGCCGGATCAAAACTTAGCTTATATCGATACCAGTGGAATGGATGGATGTATAATGCAAGAAAGGCCACCAGAACTGGAGACGAGAATTCATCGATGAGCTAGAGGCCCATAAGCCGAGCCGAGAGCCGTTGTAGTTTCGTGATGGAGAGCCGCCGTGGCCTTTGGTTCTGAGCCAACACATGCTATACGGGGCTAGTAAATATCGAGACTTAGAGCAACGACGAAACTAACAATTGATATTCTTCTCTCCTCCCTCTCACCATCCTCCTAGACTTCGACGCGACAGATTCCTCTTCTTCTCCCCTAAACACTCAGCTCCTCCTCTATTCACAAGTTATCTCGTCCTGCCTCTTCTTCCCTCGAAAACAAGCTGTCTTCTCACAAGATACGGTTTAGAACACTCCCACACTCGAATTACAGGTTCAATTGAATCTAGCAACGGTTTCTACAATAACCCGCGAACTTCACTCTGTTTGCAACGGCTCCTCTAGCTCGTCTCCTGCGACAGGGAACAAACCCATCGAACCTCAACCTAGCATAGTCGTTGCAGCTCTCGATCCTTTCTCGCCACTCAAACACTACCTCAAGTAGCTTTCATAACAAAGTTTCTCCAAATTCTCTTACAGTAACACAGCACATTCGCCATGGATAATAAACAAAATTCTACTTCAACCCGTGGGTACCAAAAGCGTAAGTCTCTTCACCCTATCCTCAACTTGACGGTCTGGATAGAGTCTAACAGATGTATCCATGAAACTAGTCGCTGCCAAGTGGGGTCAACCAGCTGCCGAACGGTTTAGGGCAAGACAAAGAGCATCACTTGTCAAGGCCGAAAAAATACGAGCGTCGGTTGCTAAAACCACGTCATGGAGGTTCCACAAAACGCCATGCTCTTTACGTTCACAGATTCCATGGGAGTGTCAATGGGATTCTCAATCAGATTCTCAATCGGATTCTCAATCGAATTCTCAATCGGAAAGTTCTGGGAACCTTCGCCAAAAACGATCGCGCTGTCGTTCTCGTTCTCGTTCCCGTTCCCCAGACAGAGGGTCTCCGAAAATGCGTTCGAGATCCCCAATTCACAAACGCAAGAGGTTGTCGGGTATCTCATATCGAAGCCCAAAGGCTATGCCGGAAAGATCAACCCCATTTCCATCGATCTCCCGCGCTACAGCGTCACCGGGGCCACTTTCTGATGTCATAAAACATGACTTCTTCTCCCCTAGAAAGGCACCGACACCATTCCCACAACTCTACCAAAGCCCATTCCGATTTAACGGTCTTTTTGATGTCCCCGGCAGCAATGCTAGTACCCCAAACAAAATTTCCGACCAATCTTCGAATGTCCCGTCGTTTGAATATCACTCTCCATCACAGGCTTCCACAACTACAAACGATCACGAAGAAGATACTCAAGACCAACCACTCTCCCCCTTTCCACTTTCACGTTTGACTCGCCGTGAATATTTGGATTGGCGATGCAAGGGAAGGGATGCCTATGAGAAAAATTTCGGGACTGGTATCACCACCTCCTACAAAGACGAGAATTTCGTCCATCCTGATAAAAAAGATGACGATTGGCTCCGACGAGGCGATCCAAAATCCTATCCAACCCCTTACCGTGACACCTCCCAGGTTCAATCCCCAACGAGCCAACTAAAATCAATTAAGCAACGATACGGATCCGAAAGCCCTTCTGAATACCTAGAGAGACACCTTACTGTCCCACACGAGTTTCCGTTCATGCCAACCTCTACCAAATCCTCAGCGGATAATTCACCAGCTATAAAGACCCGAAAGCGTTCTCGCAGCCCCGGCTCGGAATCATCTCATACTACGACTCGCCAGTACAGGTCACCCAGCCCTGCCATCACCTCTCAACCATGTAGCAGCCCACGAACCATCACCAATCAGAGCGAACCTACTGTCCTAGAAACCGCCCAACAACAACCAGCCGATGCTGAGTGGGATCAACAAAGCAAGTTCGAATCTATCGACGAGAGTGGGGACTTCAAGATTGAAGTCCGTATCTACAAGCGCCGCCGAGTTTAACTCAACACGTCGACAGCAATAAATTTTCCTCGACGAGGAAAACACATATCTATTGACTAACTAAAGCCTACGATTGAAAGGAGGAGGAAATTACACTACATTACTAAAAAGTCCGACGCAAGAATTAAGGAGATGGGATAGATAATTGAAGAACTGAATGAGACGCAAGGGGCGGAAAACCCGTCAATAATATTATTTGCAGAGGGGAGCGGCGCGGAGAGACTGAAATAACTATGGGGCAACAATGCGTGCGGTACTATCTTATAGCCTAATTAAGTAACTACTATAGTTATACTAGCTAGTTAGCTATAGGATAGTGAAAGAATACAAGGAAGTGCCTGTTATCCAGATTTACGTAGGTAAAAGAAAAAATGACATAAGCTACGGGTAAGAGAGCCGATTAAATGAAGTAGACTGATGACATAGTACGGAAGCTCCAAAAGTTACCAGTACACCCACTCTCTGCGCTGTATGCAGCGTAAATTAAATAGTATGATTTGTAACATGCTAATCCATTGCATGCGTTAAATAATTGGTTCCTCAACGTTTATCGTAAATTCCCCGTACTCTTGGAGGATATCAGGATGGGGTTTCGAAGTCCTAACCACCAGGCCTCCACGGTCAGGCGAAGCAGCAAACCTACAGCTCCAATCTACTATTTCTATCACATCTGAGTCGATGTGATGAAAGGAGCCTGCGAGATGCTTAGACCTCAATGCAGGCAGGAGAAAATAGAAGATCGTTCGGAGCCATGTTCGGATATTTTGCTTTGAAGTTTCGCTGCGGCTACTGTATTTAAGAGATCTCGAGGTCATTTGAACCCCGGGTACCGCTTGATCGCAATCTAAAGTGCTATTTTTAACCTCCAACCCACCGTTTCGATTCATCAATCTATCGAATTAACAGGCAGTCTGAGTGGAAATTCCATACGTTCTTCGAACAATCGTACAAGGCAGAACTTGCGATGAAGATCTTGAGTCTTTTACGTGGGCGTACGATTCCCCAGGCCTCAAAAAGCCTTCATAAACATACTTGTTCGGTTCCTGGCTATAATTTCCCTAAACCCTTCCTCCTCGGCCCCTATAAATACCACCCTCAGAACCATCTCCACCTCACCTCTTCCACCGTGATTTCTCCTAACCGCTTGAACCACCGCTTCCTTCAGCATCCAAAAACCCTCTTCTCCTTCTCACTATCCACCAACCGTTCTTGATTGCTCCAAGACGGTTGAGAAACCTCTTTATTACAAGCTCAAGCTCTAATTCCATCATTGCCCTCGTGTTATCTCTATCATAGAGCCGTTTGGCTTCTCCATCAGAGACTATTCCAGAAGGCCCTCAATCGTATCGAGCTAGCAAAGCTCCTCCACCATCACTCACGATGGCTGAGCAAGCCATTGGAATAGTTCCTACCACCTGTGGTGGCGAGGACCAAGCTGGTCGAAGTATTCCTTCAACACAAGGTACAAAGTTTCCACTTCCTTACCGATATCCTCATTCCATCGATTCTAACAATGTTTCCCAAATTAGCTATGTCTCTGCCCGCCCTCCAATCGGAGGTGGGCCAGTCCCAAGAGATCGCAGAGAAAGTCCTCTCCAGAGGCAGACCGTGGTCGTCTACACGACCCGGTCGAAAAACTGGGCCCCAGTCACTGGGTTTGTCTGAGCGAAAGACAACCCGTTCAAGATCGAACAGCCCACAGAGGCAACCACAAACATCCATTCGAGCCCCACGTGACTATGATATGCCCGTGGGCGCTCCACAGCAAGCCAACCCCACAGGATCTATGCGATCCATCGCTTCACCTCCCGAAGTCACTGGGAGAAACACGGTGATGATTCAAGAGGCGCATCCTGGCCAGCTACAATCACCGGGATCTTATCCTAACAACATCCCCCTCCATCCTCCTCGAAACGGTCCACGCCATCGATGCATGATCGAGGAAGAGCCGGAACTCCACGAGCGGGGTCGGCAGTTAAGCCGTAATCAGAGGAACCGCTCCAGATCTCGTTCTCCCGCCGATGAAACCCGACGCCCAGAACCATATAGAGCGCCTCGGTCGCCAGCCCTGGACAGAACCAAGTTCCCACTCACGATGCCGAGGAGCAAAAGCTGCCCGGCAAAAGAAGAGGCAGGAGGGGAAAATACCACAACACCCCGCGGATACACGTCGAGAACACCAACCCCAGATCTCGAGCTCTGGAGTGAGGAGGAAGAAGATGATGACTTTGAGGAAGCTGAAGATGAGAATGAAGAAGATGAAATTCCGGACTGGTTTCGTATCCGTTACGAACACGGATTTTTTAAAAAATAACCCTGGGTGGATGGAAAGCCTTTTCTTTCCACACGGTCGTAAGATGTTTGAAAGACCCGGTACCGTTGAGTTCCGTGCTTGTGTCGAAGGGCCCGACAAGAACGAAAAACTATGGCAAGATGGGCGCTCTACTCCAGAAATAGTAACCACCCCTAGTGAAGAGAGTGCGCCAACAAAAGATGAGGACGCAGATAACCCTCTAGACGAAGGTGAACCCACCGAGGAGGCAGGGGGTGTAGACTGTGGTGACCAGGATAATAACAATGAAGAAACCGAAGTTGAAGAAGGGTTGGATGATTGAAGTTTTATTATAGAAGGATGAATAAAGAGGCAGCTAGTGCTAGATCTATGTCAAAACGCGTACGGTTAGGGAGGTTGGACCCGAAGTACTATAGGCGTTAGATAGATTTATCAAACTCCTGAAAAGCTATTCTAGGATTGATAAAAAGCTAGAACAGTAAGAGGCCAAAGCAATGCCACAGGTCTGATTTACTATCTATCCCTCCTACGAATCGAATGGAATTATAGAGCCGGGCTCGTGTCACTGCCTGAAGTCTGTGTAGTCAAATAGTGTCGTAGGATATTTACCCCCCTTTCACACCCACCAGTGCATCCTTAGGTCCGCTTGTTCCTCCTACCCTGTATTCATCGACTTATTCATCTTCCTAACCCCAGTATATGCGCGTTATAGTGATGTTGCCAATGTGGTGTTTTTTTGTACAACCCGAACCGATGATCCCTATCCATGTTTGGAGCACCCGATCTACAGATCGTCAGGGACCTGTAAAAAGACACATAAAAGGGCGATCGACAATGTTACCGGATGCTACCCCAAAATCGTAGGAGTCGGCCAGCTGTCCCCCGACAACATCATCATCACCATCTTCCGCAGCACTCCTTCGAGCTCGAGTGAAAAAATAATATAAACAAGCAATCCTCTCTATGTCTTTGTCTGAGCCATGGCAATACCAGCGATTCCCGGGCCGATACTCCCCTGCAGAATCAAACACTACGTCTCAAACCTTCTAAACCAACGACGGCAAAGGAAGAAACAGAAGCGCGAGCGGAGTACCAGTAATGACGGTGGTAGTAACCGCAGGAGGAGGGGTAGATTTGACATGTAAGATCCATCACCCTTATACAGTCTTAAAACACATCAAGACGACGTTCTGATGACGGTGTAGGGGCCACTATTTGCACCTGACGAGCCCCATGAAGCTCTCCATACCCCCGGACTTCACTTCGGACGTCAAAACCCAGCTAAAGGCGCTTAAGTCGGAATTCACTCCCTGCCTTGACAAGCTAAAGGCTCTCTACGCCCGATTCTCCCGCTCAAAATTCTCAGATCATACAGCAAACCAAACCCCAGCAGCCGATGCTACCCCCGTTATTACCGTCGGTGCAAAACCCCCGATCACCAAGCTCCCCACTTCTATACTCCTCAAAACGATGCAATACCTCCCAATAACCACCCTCCCATCATTACTATGCGTAAACAAGACCTTCAGAACCCTCATCCTCGAAAACTACCACCTAATCCTCAACTACCCACGCACCATCGCCTCCAAATACGAATTCCTTCCACTAACACTACTATTCCCGGATTGGTGGACCCTACAAAACAACCAAACATCACGGTTATCTCAGTTTTTCAACGCCTGGTGGAGAGTCAGGATTTATGAGGACTGTTATATCGTGTTGGCTGAAGTGCTAGCCGACGAGTATGTGGGATATTGGAGATCTGCGGCGGGGAGGAATCCAAGGTTGAGAGATGCTTACGAAGAGGTTTTGGAAGTTGGGTGGGAAGCTTTGAAGGGGCTGGTATTGGCGGAGTTGGTGAAGGAGAGTTTTGAAAGGGGGGTTAATGAACAAGTTGGGGTTTATTTGGAGGGATTGGTACCTGATGGTTATAAGGGTGTGATGAGGGGACAAGATGATAAAGGGAAGAAGAAAGCGGGGGTAATATATGATTGGGATGAAGACTCGATCTTTAAAGAACTTGGAGGGGACGCGGTGCAGACGACTAGCCAGCCTACGGAGCGTCTCATGGCGGAACCCACGGGAGTACTAAAGCAAGCGTTAACATACGCGGTGCATAAAACGGTACGCGAAGAGATAAATTACAGTTTTCCGGCTGTGAAGGTGGAGAAATTACATCCCGTGCAGATATTGGAGCTTATGAGGGTTAGAGTTCCGCCGTGGAGTTGGAGTCAGGAGGATCAGGTTGAGAGAGTTAGAAGGTTGTTTGTTATGAGTGCTGAAAGTAGAGGTCAGATTGAACGGTATAGAGAGGAGTGGGGGGCCATGAGGGGGGTTGTGGAGGGGGTTATTAGAGCGGGGTTGTAGATACTACTGTTACTTCGAACGCCTAAACATTGTGGTGACGAGCGATAGGTGGCTGGAGGGGTGTTGATTGTTTGAGTCGATGTTGGTGGCGTCGATCTAGTATGTGGCTTGAGCGCCGTCGATATCCACTTGAACTGAGCAGCTTACGAGCAATGCCCGGTAGATGAGTCTTAAGAACAATAAGATATAGCATTCCCCACAATCTCTGATATCCGGTATCGTGTTCAGGTGCAATTGGGCAATTAATCTGAAGAATTCGAGGCGGAATTCACGGTTTTTGGGGGGAACGCAGGAGAAACGTATCCCCGCATATCATTCGAAACTTATCCACAATTCTTCAACTACCGACAGATATTATAATACATATTATTGACGTTAACTCGGGCGGATTGGAACAGGGCTCCGGCTCCGAGTATTTACTCCATTGAGAATATCTCACGAAACGTCTCATATTTAATATTCATTTCCCAGAGAGCGAAGGCCTGGTGGTATATCAAGGTTGCTTGTGTTGAAACACGGAATTTGCCATTTCACAATGGACGGGAAGGTGCGAAGGCTAGAACTTCCCGTTTTTTGGAAAGAATCTGAAACTGGAGATGTTAATATATCTGAGCTTTTATAACATCGGATGATTGTGAATATATCTAAAATTCAACTAAGAAGGGAGGCTCTGTTCTGTCATTTTTGTTTCGATTCGAAATGTGCCTTGTGTCCCCTTTTTGGCCAGCATGCTTACTGTCAAGATAAGAATTGCCGTGGAAGTCTTGGACCGTTCTCGCTTCCAGAACCATGAAACCCCACCGCGATGAAGCGAAAGCAGTTTCAGGGAATTAGCCGAACAGAAGAGATTTCGTTCCCTTTCTCCTAAAACTACTGAGAAAGAAATTATTTTAGAGGCTCTAAAGACGGGAAGTTTTAGAAAGATGTTCGGTAGTTGGAAAGTTTAGGCTGGTTGATTGAGTTCAGGCCGTTTTTCGGATGTTTTAATGTTTCGAGGAATTTTTTGAAACGGGATTGATGGTTGAAACAAGCGCAGATGCCGTCTCTTCTTAGGCCGCATTCTTTTCGTTCTTTCCGTTCCGCAGAGACTAACAACCGCGAAGTCGAGATACATTCCGGATTCGGAGTTTTCTTTGAACTTGAAAATCGTCAGCACGGCTCGAGATGCCCCCTCCTTTCTCCATAGGGCTTTCCTAGGCCGTCTGAAAAGAATACCGGTTGATCTTCCACCGTTGACGTGGCTTTGGAACCGTATGAATCCACGCAAGCTCCTTAACTTGATCCTGGACAAGGGACCTTTTGCGAGCGGACTTTGCCATCCCCCCGTATTCTTCTGTGTATCGCGAGAATTACCGGATTTGCGGAGCAATACCTCCACCTAGTCCCTGACTTACAAAGTAGCTTGAGCTAGCTTTCTAGCTTTACGGCACGGGTGGCACGGAAAGCTTCGGTCAATTACTGTTTCGAGACATACATGGCTGGATAACTAACGGTCGGTGAGGTCCATGGGAGGCTGGGTTTACTTGTTGGTCGGAAGATTTTTGGAGAAGCTAACAAAGTAGCTTAGTTGGTATATAGTACCCAGGAATAGGTACTAACAGCTAACATCAACCTCCAACTACTGTGCGATATTAGAGGTTGGAATGAGGCTGAAAGTGATCAGGTAACAACCTGCATGAATCTCTCTATCAAAGAGCCGCCTTCTCGAAAGGACTCGACTCGACTCACGAGCACACCCTCAAAATCAAGAAAAAAAATGCAAGTTGACGCAATTCGAAGCATAGCTAGTCCTACTATGCTCTGCTACCTTAGCACCATCTACAACAGGAGTACATACTAACATACGTACTCTCCCGCCCAACTGACAAGCCGAAAGACAGAAAAAATGCCCAGGAATAGCAGCAACATTTGGGATGGTGACAAGCTTTTTAGACGCCACAGGCTCGTGGATGGACTGCTGGTGAATACGGCGGTCCTCATTGGCTGACTGGGTGTTTCGACTAGTCGCCCCTCCCGTTCAATGGGCTGGTCCGAACAGGCACAAGCACAGGGCTCAATGACCAGGTGGAGTCCCACCGCATTCAAAATGGTGTTTCATCTTTCGCCCAACTTTCCCGGCCCACTTTTTTTGCCCGCAACACTTTTTGGCTAACTGCCAGAAATAGTACGCGCCGGCACCCACGTCCAAAGACAGGACAGGACGTGGACCCCATCCAAGCAAGGACGCTGGACGGACCAGGACATACGAGCGCTGGCTCTGGAACTCGACCCTTTTGCATTGATGACGCTGGACTTCCTCGCGCCTCTTGGACAGCTTGGGATAGCTTGGGAATCTTGGGTATCTTGCCGGTACCCGCCAGAATCGGTGTTCCACGCGATAGTTCTGGCATCAAATTTCCCTCCGACCACGCTTCAACGGCGCCTGATTGGAGGGAATGCTGGCCGGAGGGACCCTCTTTGCTGGTCCTTATCAGCAATGAACTTGGCTCCTCTCTTCATATCCCCAAGCGCGAAGAGACGCTATTAATATCTTCTTCCTCCAAGCTTCGACGACGAAAGGAATAATTGAGCACCGAATAGGGCTAGTCCCTCTGACCGATTACTCTGTTAGCTGTCTTAGCTGTTGTTGACAATCGTTAACTCCTTCACAGAAGCCGTTCGCATTTGCTTCTTTTTTGGGCTACATGGGGCCGTGAGCAGGGCACAGGCTTACCCCAGTCCACCTGTCTTAGTGCGAAAGACTAAGCAGAGCAGCCGGACCATCCTTGCGATCTCGAAGGTCTTTTGCTTATTTTCTCATCTTCGACTCAAAACCAACCGTCGCGCTATCAAATTTCGAGATGCACGCGAGCGGCGAGAGCCTACTTAAGATGCAGACGTCCCACCTCCAACTTCCCACTTTCCTACCTTCCCTCCGCAGCCCCCAACCAAAAACCCAAAAAAGTAATCTACAAAATAATCCACGAGTGCTCTTCTCGGGTAGAAAGTACTTTTTCTTTTTTCCCTTTTTTTTCCCTCTTCACTTCGTTGGATTCCACTTTTACCCTTCAATTCATAACCAACTTTTTTTTCGCCCTGGGTGTGAAAAGAAAATAATTATTTTTTTTGGTGGCGTCAACCGATTGGTGTTTTTTATATCACAAAGCTTCTTCCTTCCAGTCCCGCTCGGTATCAACTTATTTATACGACTGTCAATTCTTCCTTCTGCAACGATCATCATTATCCTTTCCAGCTCAATCAAACTACCTTCATCGTCACCATCCTCAAACCATCCTTCGACAATCAATAGATAGATTCGATTCTTTTCTATAAGTCAACATGCGTTTCACAATTGCTTCCGTTGCTACCGTCCTCATCGGCGCCGTTGCGGTCCTGGCCACTCCTGTTCCTAAATATACTGGGTGCAGCTTGTCGTCGGTTCCATTCCCAAAGGAGTCCTTCGTTGACCCAAACAACTGTAAGTTACCTATCAATGCTTCATCATCGTCATCCTAGATATCTTACTAACATCCTTGTCTCTCTTTAGCCTCAAACACTCTTCCATACCCCGCCGCGAACGAGAAGCTCGCCAAGATTGTTCTGGGATATGGATCTCAAAACTACTCCTGCATCGATGGAACCCCAACCCCCAACGGCGCTGTCGCGACTCTCTACGATCTCTCGTGTGCGTTTGCGGTTTCACCTGAATGGGCTGATGTCTTGACTCGTGGAGCCGTCCAGATGGATCCTACTGCTCAGCTCGCTGGTATCCAGATGTTGAAGAACATGTTCAACGCTCAATTCATCGCCGGTGTTCACTACTTCAAAGGTGACTTCGCCACCCCCGCCTTCGAGTTCACCGACAAGGGCAAATTCATCGGTGGTGTCGCCGGCAAGATCCCAGCTCTCAGCGGTGCTGATGCCGGCAAGCGTCCTGACAACTTCGGCGCCGTCCCCTCTCTCAGGTTGGCTCCAAAGCAGGGTATGGGATCTACCTACTCCACCATCTACCGCCTTCACACCGCCGGTGGCTCCGCACCACCAGCCAAGTGCTCCTGGCAGGGACAGCGACAGATCCCCTACGCTGCTCAATACTGGGTTTACAAGAGCACATAAAGCTTTTTATGTTTTCCGTTTAATTTGCTTTATATGTTTCTTCTTTTCCGTTTGTTAAATCATTATTACTACCTGTTTAATCATGCCCCTCTTCTTTTTCCCCGTTTCGCATTAATTTTGCGTACATGATTACAAGTCCCGGCGGAAGAGCGCGCTGGTCAAGACAACTTTTTTTTTATACTATTAACTAGTAATATTACTTACAAATACTCCCAAAACCCAATGGGAAAGTCCCCCTCAAGAAGCAGAGAGTGAGTGTGCGTCAAGTTTTTACCAAGGTTTCCATGTAGATACCATCCTGTCGTTGCAGAAGTTGTCTTTTTTGAGTTTTGTTGGTTTTTTGAGTACTAGGAAAGGATACGGATATACCCCATCGATGCAGCATCATCACAGTCGTTTAGATAGTATATTTTTATATTCCCTATCACGTTAGGGATTGTATTTAGCTGAAGGGAACACAATAATTAAAGGAAAATACGCTTTTTTCTTCATATGATCGCTCCGAATCTGTTCTAGAAATCTAAGTCATGAGCTCAATAGTCTCTTCTAAGCTACCTTCCGCTTCTCACCTAAGAAAAATCTCAGAACGCCTCTTTATTTCTCTCACAAAATTTAAAAAGTCACCAGCTTCACTCGCTCACCCCTTCATGATTACCTCTGTAATCATTTACAAAGCTGTCATCAGGAAATGAAGTGTCCATTCTTACCGGGTGGCTAGAAAACTAAGCATTTTTTTTACAACTCTTTTTCCACCCGACGGAGCCGTTCAGCCGTGCTGGAGCGGGAAGTGGCTAGTCAAGCATAAAAACCAAATTTCGGTTATTTTGGGTTGCAACTTTTTTTCTCCTCGCTTTTCGAGCTTTTTGTTATCTAACAGACGGGATATTCATATAACCCCACTAATACTTTTTACATGGGCTGTTGGATTTTTCTTTGAAATGGCAAAGGACGGTCGCCGTGAGATTTTTTTTGGAAGAGAGAGAGGCTAGTTAGAGGTTAGGCCAAGGCAGACCGTTTGTGGCGAAAAAATAACCCACGTTGAATAGACCTGTCTGGAATACCCCGGTTTGGCCATGGATTCCTTTCCCACCGACGCGACCGGTAGAGCCCAGGTCATAATGCATGTATTTAGAAAACTTCCAAGATGCAGAAACCGTATTCGAGGGCGCCTACTACCTTGCCCTTGTTCTACATATACCTAACAGGATTCACATTCTTCTTCTTCTGGTTCAGCGGACAGACCAGGATACAAAAGTTACAATGACCTATAGATTAAAAACGCAAGGTGACCTTGTACATGTAGGTAACCATGTACCCCATGCATGCAGATTGTGTCGATTAGTTGCTAGGATTTTTTTTGCGAAGCGGGTGGGATTTTGGACTGTTGTCGTGTTTACCACAGGTTGGATTATCACAGATACGAGATGCATGCTGCAGGTATGGTATGTACGACCGGGAAGGTGAACGAGAGTGGTCATTTTGGTATTGGTATTATATGTTGTACCACTGCCGAAAGTGCTTTAACGGCGAATAGTTACTATCTCTTAATTATTGGCAATATTTCCCGGGCAGGCGGTCGTACGAGGTCGGACCTGCATGTTGGGAGAGGGTTCATGAAGTTGTAATGAAGACTACATGGGAGCCTTGGAACGCCTTTTTTTCAAGGTTTACGTACGCATGTATTCTTTTTTCTAACAATGAGAAAGGGTTTCCAAGGGTTCATAAGTGCGCTTAATTTTGCTTGTCGATGTTACGAGGTGCTTTGTAGACGGATAACTCGGCTTCTTCTTCTTTGAAGCCCTTTGTGATATTTTGACTTTTTAGAGATCTACGGGTGAAAACACGCAATCTCGACAGATGACGTTGAATGGTATCCAATCAGGTTTGTTACCAAATAAGTACTTCTCTATTGCTCCACTTAAGTCCCTTTTAGAGAAAGAGGAAGGAAAGGGTTTCCCAAGTATCTGAAAATAGAAATTGAGTGTTATAGGTGGTCTCCACTTTCTCTTTTTTCCTTTCTAAAATAACGGAATGGGAATGGAGAAAAAAAAATCCACATCGATTTTTCGATCGAAGAAATGGGCTGGTCAATGCGGAAGTCGAGAAGGGAATTTCCTTGTTTTCTGCTCTTGTGGTTCACACCCTCAGCTCTCTATCGAGCGGTCTTGTGAGAGGTTTTCGTTCGGAAGATAAGGTTGCCCGCAGTTGTAGCCGCTGGACCCCTGGTGACGCTAATGTCATTTGAACGTACGCGATTGGGTGGATATTTTTGGTGTGTGTGGGTAGGCGCCGTTGGGGTGGTTATTGGTTGGCCAATTGGAAGGGGAGCTAATCAGCCTGCGGGGCGGGATTTCGAGGATCAAGGATTGAAAGTCTTTTTGAGATTTCGGACTTGTGATCTTTTTTTTCGTAGACTTGGAGATGAAGTTGTTCATGGTTTCTTTTATTTCTGAGACGTTCATGGATTTGTCGATGGGTATTTTGTTCTTAGCAGTTTACTGGTCTTGAACGCCGACACGAGGCAGCCCGGGAGCACAACACATCTTGAGAATTTCGAGATCTCGAGAACGACGTCACGAATCGATAGTATCGGCTTTATTGGGGTTCTATCTTGCGATTTTCGTCCCTAAAATGGCCATCGGACCGTGTTAATGAGTGGATCTCCAACATTCTAATATTTTCCTATCTTTTTTTTTATCTCAAACTTTCCTCTCAAGATATCTATAAGTTGTACATCTGCGCTCCAAAACTATACCGATCAGCCGACGGAAAGCAAACATAAACAGTCTATAGCTGGTCAACCTCAAACAGGCAGGATAGTTGTAGCATAAAGGGGCGGTGGCCCCATGAGCGATTTGAAAAACCACTTGAAGGAATCAAACTAATTGACTAATTGCAATTGCATGCCAGCTTATGTCTACAGGCTCGTGCATCCGGGTGTCCAGGTGCAGGTTCGCTGTTTGAAGAGTTTCAATTTTTCTCAAATTCCGAAGTTATTGGAGCGCGAGACTGGGCTATAGGGTTGGCCGTTAGGTATTCTGACGGAATCATGGGAAGCTGCGGCCTATAGAACATCGTGTGATCGAAACGCCGTGAACGTGCATGGTCGATCAGAGGGACACAATTGTGACCTTATGCGCATGTTTACGTGTGCAAAAGGTGGAACAGCCCCGTTCTTTACCCTTCGGTCCTAAAGGACTTCTAGAACGAAGGGTACGCCTGAGCTGTGTTCCTGGATCTAGAGATCACTCTATCGGCTAGGGGTACCTGCGTTAAGATTATGATCTCAGAGTTAAATAATGGAGATGCTGTATTCGTACAACTCCACGTCCCGCATGGAGTGGACTCTATCATGTTGGGTATGGCTACCGGGTAGGCTGCTTATAAAAAGTACCCAGAAACTCTCTAATTTCCTCGGCTACATTTTAAATGTGATATCATATCACGATCAATACTAATAACGAAAGGATATTCTGAACCCTCGTTTAAAGCCTCACATCGAATAAAACCATTACACATATTATTTCCCCAAACTCTACAGAACGGGTGGCTTTGTGCCGTGTAAGTGCAAATGCAATGTAATGTAATGTGATATGTAATTGTCGGGATTTTAGCCTATTAGACGAGGATGTATATTGGCGAAAGGGCGGCTACTGCGACAGCCTCGAATCGCCGTGGAAGGATCATAGAACCTTTCGGCCAGTGCGAGAAGGTTCCGAAGACGTAAGGGATCTTCTGCTTTTTTTTGGCGAGGGTGGGGGCAAGGGGAGTTCGTGACGAGGTACATGCAGACGCATGCATGCAGGTGTGCAGGCAGGGTCGGTTTATAAGTCGAATACTTATTGCAGGTGGTCTTGGTGATTTGATACGGGTATTCGGGATTTATGGTGGAAGGATCCTTTGATTGATCCGTAGTAGGTTGTATGCACCTATGCAACTGTTTAAGTGGGCGATGCAGGGCCGTTCGGGCTTGCAGCAAGGGCCTGGTGATTGGTGATCCAGGGTCTTGAAGGAAGCACTGCTGGGCGCCTCGAAGCACTCAGAATTACTAATTTTTACTGTATAGAATGTCAAGTAGGGTGATTCTTTGATGTGATAGAGTCAGTGGACGCTGAGACCCATTCCTAGTGATGAAGGCTCCTAGATGATGAATAAACATATGATCAATCGTCCCTGGCATCTGGACCACACCTTCAAGCTCTGCAGCCCTAAAGAACCATATTTCAATCAGGTTCCATCACCAAAAAGTGAGGTTATCGATATATCGTGTTCTCAGCCTTCGGATGTCGAGAATGATATCATGTGTCATGCGGCCCGAGGGAACGCCAGTCAAAAAATCGGATCGTACGCTCGCCTTAGACTCATAGAAGAAGAAGGAATCTACCATGTGACATAATGATGTAGAAGTCTAGGAATTAATTCCTAGGAACGTGGAAGTATGGTTCGCTTGGCCCCGAAGTCGGGATTGTTCGTCGCGAGAACAGTTCCTGGCCACTTCCGGTAATCATCCGCATTGAGATGCGTTGCATTATTTCCGGTTAGCGCCATTCCCAAAATGGAAATACCACAAACAACGCGGGTAAACGTGTTGACACAAGTGCTGAGGCTCATTCTCTACATTTCTAGACAAACGTGCGTATAGGCTACAAGGCTAGCGTCTAGATGCTAACAGAACTCTGTCATAAGATCTTACAGGTCGCCTTGATCTTATTCCCGAAATACCAACGCCGAAGACCGGAGTAGTATCTCTCTTATCGGATTCTCGGGGATGAGTTCCGTATCCGATTATCATGGGCGATCCCGAACAGCGTGCCTCGGGTGCTATAAACGGCACATTCTCGCCAGATCGGTTTCGTAATAAGGGCAAGCATTCCGACATCGCAATGTATGCGATTGGATTACAAGTCTATCCTCCGGGATCGTAAGATCGTGATAGTGTGGGGGTCCTATAGGCCCTGACGTCCTGCTTTGCAGATTTGAGAATGATGTTTTATACATCAGAAGCTTCGAGTCGATGGGAGGCGACATCGTGACCGATAATATTTGGTAGCGAGGGGCGGAGCGGAGAAAGCAGCAAATACGAGTCCGCCAGATCATGCAAACCGATCCGCACCGGTGTCATTGTGTAACGCCATGAACGGGCGGGTAAAATACCCCATCTCACGCCATCAGTCGTAGATTTCACGTAAAAGGTTATCTTGACTACATGTTCAACACAAGGTTTCACGCGAAAATCGCTGCCAAAATTTGCTTCTGTTCAGTTTTTGGACAATTTAGGGTTACCCTATCAGTTTGGTACCTAATTTAGGATCCCATGATCTCCCTGTGTGGGGTTCTGATCGGAGCGTGCTCCAAATTCGAAGAAGGGTCTCTCGATGACTGGGTTGACGATCTTATAATTAATTTACCAGACTAGTATAAAGGGGACACGCTCCCACTCGGCCTGACCAAACTTTCCCTCCCATCTTTCGACGATATTTTTTCCCGCTTTCCCAGAATACTCAACATCCTTCTCTTCTACAATTTCCACCGACTATATCAAAGAATACACGCTATCATATAACCACTACTCTCCTATCACCTTCCTCCGATACATTTATTTTATCCTTCAGACTTCCGACATATCAGTTTCCGCAAAATATTTCAATCCTCGTATCCATCATAAGAGGATTTGAAGCTCCGTTCCACCATCAAGGTCTATGCACTACGCGTCCCACTCGCTTGCGAAACTTCCGCTGAATCCACCCTGACAAGGGGAGAGAAGCGGGTAGTCCGTCAAGCAGCAACAAAATACCAAAATAGAACCAATCTTGACTCTTTTCAAGATGGCTCGAGACTCAAAGCCTGCCTATTCACATGGCATGGCTGGTCGACCCTTCAAGGTCAGTCTGATAGAGGTTCCAACAATCGGACGCGTCTCCTCCCAGCAGAGAGGGGAATCAACCCCACCATACAGCTCAGGAGACGGAATTCCATTGAGTAGTCTGCTGGCCGAGGAGGCCGTCGCGCCTCAGCCACCGATACAAACTGGCCTTCCCACTCCTCCTCCGTCACCCCAATCCGCTATTCTACCTCTCCTCGCCGTACCGGCGGAAGTGATGCTCGAAAGACAGCGGAAAGAGCGCCAGCGCCTTGTTTTCCTTCGCAACGCCATAGAGCTGCGAAGGCGACACTATGCTCGCATTTCCAGCGCCAACAAAATGGCGACATATATTCGGCAATGCAACGATTGGGGACGCCCCATCGACTGGGGTAAATGGGTTCAGGCGATCCCATATCGCATGGAGTTCTCCAAAAGGGATCCAGCCACGTACCAAAAGCCCAGGGCACCTCAACCAGGGCCCAGCCGCTCAGTCGCGAAACCTGGATCTATCATCCGCAGAGCCTTATTCCAGCATCTAGAGGATGCAATGGTCGCAAAGATCATGGGCATGTTGGATTATCCAGCCGTACAATCGTTACGCATGGCAGCGAGGAGATTCGATGACATCTATGAAGAGTACTGGGAGGATATCTGTGATTCGATATTTGAAAGAATGTGTCACAAGATTTCCTACATACCCGATCTCCTCACTCCTGCCGGCTCGCCGGAGGAGGACTCAGAAGATAGACTAAGGCAACATCACCACTGTATCGATTGGATCGTTGAGTCGGTCTTGCCAAGCTATCATGAGGGGATGGCGACGTTGGGCGACGTTCCGGCGCAAGCAGCTACCGGACCTGTTGCACAGATGGCCTTGAACTCGTCCTCGAAAGAAAGCGGCGACGACGACGAAGGAAAAAAGGAAAGTGGCGGTGATGAGGGTAAGAAGACGAGCGGCAAAGGTCAAGCCGACAAGCAATATCCCGGGGCTATCTACATACATAAAAGGATTGAGGAACCCGAGGAGAAAAAGGTGAAGGAAAGCAATAAGGAGGCCGAGAATAAAGGTGAAACCCAAAATGTTGTAGAGGGTGATGGAGCGGAGAAAAAAGACGATAAGGAAGAGGAGGCCAAGAAACCAACCGAATTTGAATCAGTCAGAAAGAAGATTACACAGGGCGAAACATTTCCTTTCCCTGGCCTTATGAAATACTTGCTCGAAAAGCATTTGGGGTCGCCGAGGAGGAGTAAGGACAACCTTCCCCGCTACCAAAAAGGCATGACGACCTTGGAAAAAGCGAGTTTGATGAATAGAGCCCCAGAGAAAAAAATATTTCACTGGGCTATGAATTTGGTCGTCTGGCACCTAATGGAGCAGCGGAATGTTTATTATGCGATTAAGCAGGCATTCTGCCAGCAAAAGAAGCAAGAGGACGAGGAAGAGGAGGAGTACACCGATACGGAAGTAGTAGCGGAAGCGGAGGCAGAGATTAGTGAGAGAGAATACGTCGAGCGGTTGAAATGGTTGAAACCGGCACAATTATGGGAGCTGGTAAGACTTGTGGAGGTTAGAGTGGAGGATGTTATTGCTTTGATGAAGGTCAAGGGGTTTCTTGGTTGTGATGATGAGGTGGAATGCGAAACTACAATCATGGAGGATTTTATTATCGGAAGGGTTAAACAGGTCCTGGAGACGTAAAGGAACCGTCTACGAGATACCCACTTTATTTCAATTATGTACTGTAGCGCTACAGCGATACTCACCGTTTCTATTTATTTGTTGTAAGAATTCTAGAAGTATGTAATTGATTTGGAAAAGCCAAAGAGCTTAAGAGCTCTAGAGTGGGATTGACTAAACCTCGACAGTTCCCAGCTGCCACCGGTGCTAGACCACGTTCGATGGCTGATACGAGGTCGGAATAGATAAGAATATATGGGAATCACATACTCGATTTTCTCTACGTAACCTCGCGCCCCGGGTCGCCGGGTACAGAAATTTGAAGCCTTGAACTCCAACTGCTAGGGTATTTTTCAGTCGAGCCACCTTCCTTGAAAACCTAGCTAATAGTCAGGTTTATGAAAAGCTCAGGAAATTAACTTAAAGATATAGATATACGACAATTTAATTTGGCTCTAACATTATTCCATAACATAACTAGAATTCTGCATACAATAACATATAAAGTTCCAAAAGAGAGACAACGCACTTTAAGATTGATTTGGAGTGGAGAGACGTCGAGACCTCGACTATTAAGTTGGGCGTATGGCTGCTTGGCTCCCTATAGCTACTTCAACTACTTGCGCCACGCATTGCCACAGGCAGGCGCTGCATTAGATGCAAATTGTTTGTCTGTTCGAACCATCCTTTAAGGTAGAGGGTAAGTAACTTTTCGTTAAGCGGCGAACAACCTTCCGGGTTCGTCGAGCTTGCCAGTGCCCGCTTCGTATTTTCCGTTAAGTAAGTGGCCATATTCTCGTAGACCTCCCATCTTGTTTTCTCGCCATGCACTTTCTCCTTCAACATGGGCACAAGAGGCTGAAGGCGTTCGTCGACTGTCTCTGGGAGCTGATTGACCCAATCGGTAAAGGGAAGGCCTTTGAGTTTAAAGTTTCCGCATTTGTTCAACAGTTCGAACGTATCGTTCCATTCAAGAGACTGGGAGGGATCAAAGGGTACAATGGTGTATGCTTTGCCGAGATTTGCATTAGAGGAAGAAATATGTAAAATATCTCTTATGCAATGATCAACCGGGATAAACTCTTTGCGCTGCTTAGGTAGCAATGGATATGTACCCATGTTGATGCAACTGATGATAAAACGGCCCATGAAGTCATCTGGATTCCCATAGCCGGTCTCTGCGTGGCCTAAGATGAACCCAGGGCGGTATATCGCAATTGGGATCCCCTTCTTTATAGACTTCCAAAGCAGAAGCTCTGCTACCCATTGGCTTTGGGAATATCCAAGGTCGTACATCAAACCGTCTAGGTGAGGTTCGAGTGGTTCATCCTCGGAAAGGGTTATGGGGCCTTTCAAGAGACCCGTAGGTCCGTGGGCCACAAAACTAGACGAGTAGTGGATTGTTTTCGGTCGTCCCGTGACTGCGAGACGGACAATATTGACGGTTCCAATGGTATTCGCCGCTCGGTGAACGCCATATGGTTGCACGTAATTGACTAAAGCTCCGAAATGGAAGATTGCTGCACAAGAATTGGCGATTTCGTCAAAAGTAGTCTGATCGAGGCCCAAATTGTCTTCGGCGAGATCTCCAGGCAATACGACTATTTTGGACATCAAGAACTCGTCTTCCTGGGTCACTGGTACTCTGTATTTAGTGAACGCCTCTTTAAGCCGGGACAACCCATGTTCAGCATTCTTCGCCCGAACCAAACACTGAACCTTCTTGACCTCAGGCATTTGAAGCAGAGCGTATACTAGATATGCTCCGAGGAACCCGGTCGCCCCAGTAACAAAAACGTTTCCTTCGTCACTAGAGCGCCAGTCTGGAGTAGGCCCATCCAGCGGTTCCAAGTGCTCAGATAACAATGCATCCGCTGTCATAGACTCCTTGATATCGAAGTCTTTTTCTACTCCATTTTCGAGGTAGTCCGCCATCGAAGATAGCGTATGATGTCTGTATAATACATCCGTTGTGAGGGCAATTTCAAACTCTTTCCGGATCTTGAGTATTAATGTTGCACTTTGTAGCGAGGTACCTCCTAATCTAAAGTAGCTGTCGCTTGGATCGATAGTAGAGGGCGGCTGGGCAAGAGTTTGGCGCCAGATGCACTCAAGCCTCTCTATTGTTGAACAATCGTTTTTGTTGTTGTTACTTGGGCTACTTTTCGTATTTTGCTCCAACGATGAAATATACATATCCGCTAGTTTCTTACGATCAACTTTCCCGCTAGTGTTCAATGGAAGCCTGTCTAAAGTCTGAAGTCGAGGAATCGAGTACCAAGGAAGGATTTCTTTCAGTTTCTGCGAGACCGCGGCCAAATTTCCGCCTTCAGCTTCGGGCTTAAGGACTATGTAGGCCAATAAAAATGCGGATGCTCCTATTTCAGACTTGGGAGGCTCAACTTTTAACACCGCGGCAGTAGAAACAACGCAGTTGTTAGTAATAGCAGCTTCAACCCCTTCAAGTTCGACTCTGAATCCATGAATTTTAACCTGATTATCCTTCCGCCCAATATATTCTAGGATATCGGACTCGTTATAGCGTACTAGGTCGCCAGTACGGTAGAGACGTTTGAGCTCATTGTCTTTGGTGAGACCTCCCACTTTGACAAAAGCTTTCTCGTTGAGATCTGGTCGATTGAGATAACCGAGTGAAAGACACAGGCCACCCACGCACAGCTCTCCTATTGTGCCTCTAGGCACCGGGTTTAGGTTATTGTCAAGTACGTAGAGATCAGACCCCAGAATAGGACGCCCGATTCCAACGGTACCAGAAGCTGCCTCTTGAAGGCTCACCTCATGGTAAACACAGTAGATTGTACATTCGGTTGGACCGTATGCATTGATAAGCTTTGTAGGTGGACCGTTTTCCAAGACTAGCTTCATTGCCATTGCGTTGGCCGCTTCTCCTCCAGTGACAAGCACGTCTACATCTGAGAATACGTCCGGGCACGCGAAAGCCATGATATTGAAGAGGCCGGTGGTAACGGCGATCCAGCTAACTCGTGATTGTTTGAGTGCTTTGGAGAATGTGAAGGGGCTACTTAGTATGTCCTTGTTAAAGTTGACGATGGTAGCACCGTTAGTGAGGGTGGCCCAAATGTCCATCACAGAGATATCGAATGTAGGGTTGGTGACGTGGCCGACAAAGTCATGAGGCCTAATTTTGGACCATTCTCTCATACGGTAGATGCCTTGGGCCATGACTTGGACGCCCTTTGGCTTTCCTGTCGTACCGGATGTATAAAAGATGTGTGTTCGGGTGTTCGGGTAGGTAGTGGTTGGAATGCAATCCTCGTCTGGGTAGCCTAGAAGCTCATGGGCGACGGTGACCCTGGGGAGGTTGCCGAGTTGGCGGTATTGGTTCTCTCTGTCAGTGATCAAGTACACTGGCTGAGCATCGTCTAGTCTGATTTGGATATGCTCATCGGTGACTGACGAGTCCAGGGGCACACAAGTACCCCCTACAAAGACCGTTGCAAGCTGAGCGATGATTTGGTCCAGCCCTTTGGAGGCTAATATCGCAATGGGGGATTCGAACGGAATTGGGTTTTTGCGAAGCTCACAAGCAAGGCTCTGGACCTTTCCAAGGAGCTCAGCGTACGTAACTTTGATATCCGCCGTGGCGTCGACATAGGCTAATTGGGAGGGGAAAGCCTCCACCTGACTTAGAAACAGAGGTATCATTCCACAATTTGGAAGAGCTGGATTTAGGGGGTCGGGTCGCTGGATTACGAGCATCTTGATAACGAGTATATATAATGTTCTAGAACAACGACGACAAGCCGAGAAATTCTCTCGATAAATTTATAAAAGGTTTAATGGGAATATTGTAAGGGCATGGAATGACCATGAGATTAAATGTGCTTTGATTGACGGTATACATGGTAAGGAACCCATAAAAACCGTGGCCATTACCATCGCCTTATATAGTTTTAAATTTGCCAGGAAAATTATACAAATGATGAAACTAGAAGTTTACGAGCTTCGCCGCAGTATAGTAGGTAGGAAAGCGTAGTCTCTTGATCACAGCTGTTTCAACAATTTGGCACTTCTGTCGAGCGCAATCAGATCCCACAGCATCGATGGAATTCGCTGCGGCGGTACTTCGTCCCTTCACTGATAACCACATTTTGGGTAAGTACATGTATGTACATACGTCTCCATCTCACGTTACCGATCTAGTTAGTGCCGAAGCTAGTCGTACGTGGGACTTCTGCCGGTAGGGGGAACCGGGAACTCGACAAAAGAGTTCGAGCTGCCGCTAACCAGTCTCGCAGCTAGCTACAACTAATAGGACTGACTCCACACGTACATATGTCCTCACAGGTACTATAGTACATACCGCCCTACAGTGCTGCGACCCGACGACTAGAGTGTTGCGACTCGACTTCAAGCTCCACCATGCACCGATCGTTAACTTCACATTATGCAGAGTCGAACTTGGGATAAAGTTTAAAAAGTGGGGTAACTGTGCACCGACCAGGAAAGGCTTGGGACCGGGCCCAGGGGGTTTCTATACTCATGTTTTATTCTCGGTTCCCGATTGTAGGCGGAGGCTAGAATTAGAAGAAGCAAATATGACATGTCCAGAAATCTAGCACAGATCGATCAATCTCGAGCACCCTTGTCGGTGGATCCATAGGAAAGCTTTCCGCCTATCACTATCGCCGTTTTCGCGAATTTGGGAACGCTTCTGCATATATCGATCCCGAAAGTACTGCCAAGCATGCATATGCTGGCAGAACTCAAAATCCCAATGAATTCTTTCGTAACGAGATCTCTTACGTAAATACCACGATACGCACAACGTGATTGCCATTGGCAGCAGATAATCGGGAGCATCTCACCAACGTTGCAACTAGGTGATTGAATCTATTTTAACCATGTGAACTTTTTTGTTTGCCGAAACATCAATGAGGATATGTACTGTGGTATCAGCTGATCCGTCTCGCGGCAGTGCCTTATACGTATACCCGGTATGCGTTTTGGCCATGGCTTCGCCAGCGATCATCACCTGCAAAGGGCATCGTGCGTTGACGCTCAGATATCAGATGTGTATCAAAATATTCTATTCCGATTTGCCACCTGGTTCGATTTTTGACTACTGCTGGCTAGTTTATGCATTTTGCGGGTTCTACAGCCTTCAACCGATCTGAGTCGATTTCGCCCCCTCATTCCTGCCACGCCGAGCGCTCGAGCGGGCGCTGTAAGAAGGCTCCAATGTATGCGTCCCGAGCCAGACCACGAATTTTGAAGTTGAAAACACTGAAGCGGTACAAGGATCGTTCAGTCCGCCAGCCGTGGACGGCTCGGTACGGTCAGGCTCCACATTAACCCATTCCAAAAGAGTCAATTCACTGTTTAAAGTTTGTTTGTCTTCATTGCGGCTCGCTATGAGGACTCGTACCCAATAGTCTATACAGCGTTTGCACGTGCAGACGCACCGAATCGCTGTCCGAGATAAATCAACGAATGCCGCACCCTGAAAATCAACCACCCCTCTGCCAATTGGACTTTCTTGACATCCCCCAATATCATTCTATCATCCAAGAATAAGCTTGAGGCAAATTTGCCAAAAAAATCTCATACACAAACTACTATATCCTTATCCGGATCGACAGCATGAACACCGAAAAGTTTGTTCGCGTTACGATGTTGTTTAAGAAGAATCCGAAGATGACGGACGAGAAATTCAAAGAATATTGGGCTCATATTCATGGCCCGTTATGCATTGACTGGATGGAGAAGTATGGAATCAAAAGATGTGTCCAGGTACGTCCGCACCCATTTAATGCTGTCTACCGAAAGTTTCTTGCTCTTAAATACATATATCAGGTCTAATGATAAAATAGAAGCATGTGGATAAATCTGGGATGCAATTCATTGCAAAGAATCTGCCTGACTGGCCGTTGTCGACATTTGATGGAATCGAAGACTTCTATGTTCGCGATTTGAAGGATTTCACGGATGCAATTTTAGACGATTACTACCAAAAGACTCTGCTACCCGATGCAGGAGTTTTCGCTGATGCTACGAGCATATTTATTTCGGTTGGGCAAGATTTCGTTTTGGTCGATGACGGAAAAATCATAGGGCAACATGAGCGTGACTATCATTGCGCTTGATGTATGGGCGGACTGGCCATCCGCAGTTGGCGCTAGACCTTAAGAGGAACCAAGGTTCAAATACAACATTTAGTTCTTACAACACCCCAAATTTTATTTAGGGGCTGTCTTTACAGCGTCTGAACATAGCAACTTTCGTTCTTTCGGGTTCTAAGACCGGAAATTGGGACTTCCGTAGCAATCCTCACACTGGTGGCGAAGTATGAGAATTTTTTGCGGGCCGCAGATATGAATATTGGAGCCGCGCAAGATCTTCAAAAGCGTGATTTTCAACCGAGACACGGGTTAGAAAGTGATCTACGTACATGGACGGAACGATAATCCGAAGTGATACTATTCGGGGAGGTGATCAGGAGGCCAACAGCTGGTGATATGTATGTCTGGGCCTTGCATATAACGCAACCTTACTGCTTTGGGATATATATATATCTGGAAGTTTATTCATGTCACAATCTGATATATCTTGCATGACAAATTTGCCTCGATTGCAAGTTGTCCAGCTGATCAAGAAGCTGTAATCTCGACACCGCAGCCCACTAGTGTTTCTGATTACACATCAAAGTGCATGCACCATCTGTTACCTGGACTGATAACGGCTACCATGGAGTGGGCGCGATGAACACTAGGAACAGAATACGCGCATATGCCTACAAAAACGAGAAAACATCTTTCAAATCCCCAAAGCTCCGCCATCGATGCACATGTGTTTATATATAAAGCTATAACTAAGCGGGATATAGATATAAACTCTTGCCTAATGGGACCAGGGTCACTTTGCGGCAGCCGCGTACGACTCGCGGGCATATAAATTATGACTTTAAGGCACCAAAGGCTATAATATCACATTAATATAGGCTACGGTTGCTGCGCAGGGTCCGCACCACCAGATGGTCACATGAGACATGTGGATTCTTGTAAGCGATTCCGACTCTCCGGATTAACAGGCACACCCTGCTAAGCATGCATGTGAACCCAACCGCTTTAGTCAGTTATCCCTATACTAACTAGCGTAGAGAAGTACCTGTACCTTAATATCTAGTTACCCCCCAATTCTTCGAGTATGAAATTATAACAATTCGTTGCCCCACTATTGCTGCCCCACCATAACTCGTATACCAATCTGCGACCTCTTTTTCGGCCGGTGCGCGATTTAATGCGCATTATACTTGGGAATTTAGTGCGGCGTGAACTGGAGCCCGCTGACACATTGAGAAAACTGTGCAGAATATATGCATGTCTATAGGATAAAGCATGCTGCTGTAGGTTACTTAGGAGCGGAAAGCCCCGGGAAATGCGGTTTGTGCTCATTCCTAGAAGCGTAGAATCTCAAGGTAGGTGGTGGGTCTTAGTTAAGCTAACCTCAAATACTGCTGCTCTCCCGAATGTATATAAATGCGGCTAGTACGTAGCTAGTCATGACGTCAATTATTTTAAACTCATTAGAAACGGCAAACCCTCAAACTCCTCTGTCGACAATATGGGAATTAGCGTGCCTAAGATTTGCGAGAATAAAGTTTTCTTGGTCGTGGCTTGCAAGCTGCAGGTTGATTCCGTATTTTCCCGCTGTTTATAGGAGAAGGCTACTAGGCATTCTCTCTAGTCGCTCCTCATCGCATCTTGGGTTTCCCCGCTCCCAGCCTCGTTCATACCGATACCTTTATATATGTATACACCACAGAATACTTATTACTACACGCGTCATCCCTTCCAGAGGTTCAAGCAATCTATCAAACTGTCGTAGTCCCTTTCCTTTACATAGACTTAGCTACCCAGTCTCGATAGGATGGAGAACGTCCAAAGCAACGTATACGCTAGCGAACTCAAATTCCGTCTTTCCTCAGATGCGAGATTCGCAGGCAATGAGGATACAGTCATTCGATATGACGAATCCTCAGCCCCGAATCCTATATTCACAGTCTTTCCTCACTCTGAGGAAGATGTTGTCCAAATAGTAAGTGGCAACACGCATTCCCGGGATTCCCGACCTAACGTGTAAAACGCAAATGCGCATAGGTAAAATATTGCAGAGAAAAAGGCTTAAAGTGCTTCGCTCAAAGCGGCGGCCATAACTCGCGAGTCAGGAACCACAAAAGTATAGATGTGGTTATTTGTATGCGGTCGTTAAACCATGTATCAGTCGATGAATCGAGCCAGACGGTTATTCTGGGCGGCGGGACTATAAACAAAGAGGTGATTGACGCCGTTACTGCTAAGAAGCTCGAAGTTGGTATGTTATATAAGCAAAATCCCGCATAGCACATGAAGCGAAGTAGGCTAACTCAATCCGTATTCTAATTTACAGCAACAGGCGTTTGTAACACTGTGGGCGTACTAGGTAACCTCCTGCATGGGGGTACTGGTCGCTTCACCGGAAAATATGGACTTGGAATTGACAACCTTCTCTCTGTAAACATTGTGGATGCTACGGGTAAGCTCCACAAAGGTATCAATGAAACCACTGACCCTGAACTCTGGTGGGCGATTCGTGGGGCTGGTTCATCCTTTGGTATTGTTACACAGGCCACGATCAAAGCATATCCACAATCCAATGAAGGATTGTCATGGACTTGTACTTTGATGTTCAGTAATCCTTCTGCAGAGAAAATCGGGAAGGTTCTAAATGCCATTGATGCGACAGTTATGGAGGAACGTATGAGCTTGCTCTGCTCATTCGCTTGCCTTCCGCCGACGGGGCATCCATCAATAGTGTTAGTCCCTTGGTACTACGGCTCTGAGGGTGAAGCAGAAAAAGCTTGGGAACGGATTCTCGATCCTCTGCTTGAGCCGGACTTTAAGCAAGCTGTGATGCTACCCACGGACAAATTGAATGAAGGTAATGACGCCTCCTGCGCAATGGGCGGCAGAAAACCCAGTGTTGGCATGGGGATCGAACGGCTGGATGTACCCTCATTCCTCGAGATTTGGGACTTATGCCTCGAGTTTGGGAAGAATGAGGGTGCTGGAGGGTCTGCTATATTGATCGAAAGATTTCCGAAGGAGAAGGCTTTGAGAGTTTCGGATGACGCCACCGTGTTCCCACATTCCAATCGTGGAATTGTATATGAAGTGTAAGTTTTTCTTGACTACCGAAAGCGCAAAGAATTCCTGCTTATGGATACCTATAGGGTTTGTTGTCCAGTTTACAAAGATAGTAGGCTAGACGAGGAGGCAAAGGTCTTTTCAAAGAAGGTTCGGGACATTTGGGTCCAGAGGTGTGGTGACCCGGAGAAACCTCGTTGTTACGGGGCGTCCGCTGGGTTCGATGAGCCCCTAGAGAGCATGTTCGGCTCGAAGGAGAGAGTTCAAAGACTCCTTGATATTAAAAGAAAGTGGGACCCTGAGAACTACTGGGGTGCCCTACTCGATCTGCCATAACCGCTATTATGGGACCGAGAGCCGGCACCAAATTATGGCGGCTCTGATGCTTCGTTGATCATCTAGACTAGCTCGTCAGCCACCTACTTACACGTAGTAGATTACTCCTCTGGACACATGATTCGTCTGCAGGTCTACTTCCAGTAATTAACTAGTCTCGAAATAAGATACCAGCCCGCGGCTAGTAATTAACCACAACTAGTCTCCGTACCTTTCTCCTCATTTGTAGCCTCTCCTCCCAGGCGTCCTCCATCCAAAATCATAGCTTCGTTATCGGCCATATCGTCTTGGACGACCCTCCATCCACTTCGTAGTACCTTTCCCCATTCCCCAAAGCTGGCATCAGCTTCTATCTCATTTCCTCCAAGATCCTCCAATCTCTTTTCTGGTTTCCAAACCGGCTTTATTAATCCTTTTGCAAGCAGCGGGTTCTTCGAAAATGTACCACCGCTAGTCGTCGCTGTAATCGGGACCACTTCATCTTCCTCAACCTTCTCCTCCTCCGCTTCAAATTTTGGTTTCTCGATAGCGCCCATTCGTTTCTCAAACCTTTTCCCCTTTAAATCAATAGAAACAACTACCGATCTCTTCTCCCACTCATCTCTATTCTCCCATTCGAGTTCCCTCATCTTTCTCTGTTGCTCTCTTAGCTGTAAGGCTCTCTCCTGTGGTGTCGCCCACATATTTACTCCAGAATCGGGAGTCTCCCAGTCCGCTGCTTGATCAATGATCTTAGTTCGCTTTGCTGACGAACTCTGAAACCCTAGCAACTTGTCTCGTTGTTCCATAGCACTATTTAATGCAGATGCCGATGCCGATGCTGGTGTCGGTCCAGAAAGGTGGTTGACACCTCCAGCTGAAGGATTGACCTTGCTAGCATAGACGGCTGTAGTCTTCGTTGTCTCTGTTTTCCGCTGCCCAGCGTTATGCGCATTCATTTTCTCTTTACTCTGTTCGTCACGGAGAATGCGTCGCATAGCTTCCATGTCTTCGGACGATATGAGGTCTCGGCCACAGAAGGTGCAAGGGGCCAGTCCCTCTTTAATGCAAATAATCTTGCCACAATGAAGACAGTTTGGAGCTGCTAGAAGAAGATCGTGTTTTCGCCCGGAACAGTTGCAACGCCGTTTCGAGGCTGGGAGGGTATGTGTGTTTGATAAAGTTGGATTCGTTTGTAGCTCCAGGGATCGGAGAGCAGACGAAACATCCGAGAGTGTGGATGATGGGGCTCGCATTGTGGTGTTCGCGGGGACTGATACAGTGGTAGCTTTCGGTTTTGAAGATTTCTTCTTGTTTAGAAGATCGGAAGTTAGCATGCCTTGCTGAGCCGGTTGCTTCTGAGAAGTAGACGTAGAGGTTATCGGCGGGCCGGTCGGGGGATTTGGAGTAGTTGATCTGGAAGGAGTTTGGGATGTCGGCTTCGATGTAGGGTTTGAATTTGATGCCATCTTCGCCCTCGATGTCGACATATAGTCGTCCAAATCCTCCTTCTTGTACACTTTCCCCGCCAGGTTCTCTGAACTCGCCGAAAAAGTATTATCGACTCTTCTGACCGGTGGAAGCTTGTTTAAAGGCTCTTTCTTCTTCGTAGCTTTGCGGCCCGACCTCGGAGGGGCATCCGAGTCGTCTCGGGTGTTCAATTGTCGTTGCTTGGAACTTGAAGGCGCGGTAGGAAACCGCCTTCTGTTGAATTCCTCGATGAAGGATAGGCATTCTGAGGAAGAGCCAAGGAGATCGGTAAAGTGGGTCGCAATAGCGGAGGGGCTCGAGAGGTCTGGCGAAGTTGCAGCATAGGATATGACCTGTCGAAGCTCTTCTTCGGGGAGTGGAAGCAGATTGGAGAGTCTGGGGACGGCCCATGATGTGAGGTCAGATAGATTAGCCATCTTTCGTTTCAGATGAAGCTTCCGCTAAGTTTTGATGATGTTGGTGATGTTGAGGAGCAGAGGATGGAACTGGTCCAAGTTGGGTCGACGTTGACTCTTATGCTGACTAAGCTTGTTGTAATTTGAAGTTCAACACGAAATTCACAGAGTTTCCAGAGCATCTTGACAGGTAGACAGAAGGTCTCAGAGGGCGACATACTACGGAGAAAAACCAATGCGGTATAGAGGGGGATGGTAATGGTTTTATTGTATTATTAAAATACAGGATTGTGGCCAAAGAAGCCACAGGTTAGAGTAAAAAATGCGCGTGTAATCGGGTAAAAGTAGAAGTGCATGATCACGATACCCAGTTAAGAAACGGAGCAAAATGAACCGTTACAAAAACGCCTGTAATACCCATATGAGAAGAAAAGCGAGAAAAGAATCATTCTTTCGTGATCAGTGTCAAGTCCAGTGCATCCGTGTGTTGGATAGAAGGAAGAATAGTGATGATGGATCAATGAGAAGAAGAGGGTGGAGGCCAATGAGGAGCTTTGTCTCATTAGAATCCACGTCCACGCCCCATGATTTGACCGTATCTGCTCCAAGCATCACCAGAGCCATTGCTAGCGAGAGATGGCCTGTTGTAATCTTGACCGAGCATAGGGCGTTCGGGTGGTGTGTAGTGACGAAGATTGCCGAGATTTGGGTCCTGATCAGGGGTGTACTCGTAGTCTCGAGGGTGGCGCGACCCGGGAGGAAAGTTGATGTCACGAGGAGAAGAATGCGGAACATTTTGCGACATTTGAACTTCTGGGAGGTCGTATTGTGGAGGGGTTGATCGAATAGGATCGAGGCGGTTAGCCGGAACTCTGGGGTCCAAGCGGTCGTACCCAGATCGGTATTCTCGATAAGTGAGGTTTGAATCGATCCAAGCAACTTCGCGTTCGGCCTTCTTCATGGCGTTGTAGTCTCGGAATTCAGATGGTTGGTCGAAGTTGTAGGCCGGTTGTCCTCGCTTTCGCTGGCGGTAATTCAATCGGTTTTCCGCGAGAGCACGGGCTGGCTCACGGAGGGGGCCCTCAGGGCGACACATCCCGTTGCAATTCCCAGAACAATATCCATATGGACACAATTTCCAGGTAGCACGGTTGAGTGGACAGTGGGGACAGTGGCCACTATTGTCGCGCCCAGCCTCAGCGAAGCAGGGAAAGTCATAGCAGCAGGTGCAGCTGCTAGAGGTACGATTATTGCGAGACATAATGAAGGGAAGTTTGGTTTTCTTGTTCAAGAGGAGGATAGAATGGTATTGAGATGCTTAAGGTCGTTCGTCGGTGGTGATGGTAGGGGTAGCTTTAGCTAGAAGTGGTTTGTGGGTGTGAAGGAGGAGGTTGACGGGCCTATTGCTTTAAGAGTTGCTCTTAGGAAGATTATATCGACACTCTCCTTGACGTCACAAGACTCGTCCCTAGGCCTGACGTTGCATATACGGGTATCGCATTCCACAGCTGGCCCAGGCACGATGGTCATCTCTCCCATTCAACTTCGTGCGTCTAACGCTATGCTCGCAACATTATACCACTCCGTCTACTAGGTTCCACGTACAGACCCGAGACCGAGCTCAGAAGCCACTCCCGGCTAACTGGATATCTATTTTCTCGCTCAGTCCTTACGCAGCTGAGGGCCTTGAAATTCTGAGCTTCTAGCACTAAGCGTTTCATATGGAATGTCGCGCATATATCCTTCTAATTAGTATAAAGTTCTATATATCAGGTTGCACCTACGACCAAGATGAATATCAAAGTAAAATACCTACGACCACATTAGCAGTTCAGAGTGACCAATTACAAGATACATTCCATTCAAGGATCGGTTTACGTTGCTGCTTCTATATATGTATCTTGCCGCTTAACTCAGTACACCTAGGTACCTTCTCGGGGACCGGGATTTTAATGCGCCTGCATTAATGGGTAAGCGGAAGTTGAAATTAAATTTAGAAACAGAAAGACTACTAATTACAGTCGAACAAACAGAAATATACTAACTAGAACATTGGGGCTCCGAGCAAAGAATACGATACAAACGAGCGCAAGCATGCAGAATATCTAGAATTAAACAAGCGCAAGCCTTCAATCAAACAAATACTTCTACCCAGCTGCATACCCTATGGAGTTACGCCTTGAAGCGTACGTCTACTCGCCGCTGCGAACTCGAGTTTTTGTTGCACTGGGTCGGCTGGAAGACCACCGAACGCCGGCCAGTAAGCTTTGGGGTCGAGCTTAAACTGGCAGCTCCCTCGTGGTTCCTTGGCAATGTAGATAAACCAGCTAAGCTCTTCACTCCAGAAGGTGTGTCCGATAGCCTCCCATGGTCTCTTCTGACTCGCCGGAATCTTCTTCCCCGTGAGGACCCACTCTTTTTGCTCGTCGTCGCTCTTTCCTGGGGGGACAGCCAAGCGAAGGGACAGTCCGTAAGCGACAGTCGCGATTGACAGGCACTGCCAACCCCGGGGTTTACTTTCCCTATCGTAGAGCCGAATACTATAGCCTGACTCGTCGCAATATACGATAGCCTTCCTACTTTCATCTTCAGACTCCGATCGCTCACTCTGTTGCGCAGTGCAGAGGGTTTCTTTCGACTGTGCCCCATCTTCGAGGTAACTCTTCGACTGTGCCCCATCTATTCCTACTTCGAGGTCAGCCTTCACCGTATCTTCATCCGTTTGGTTTATGAATAGCCTTGCGATTCTGTCACTATTTTGCCGGTCGTCTAATTCTAGGTTGGAGAAGTAGATTATCGCATTTTTCATCGCTCTTCTCAACTTGTAATACTCAAGCGATTGTGTCCCGTTGTCAATGACATTTGTTGGATCTATCTTGCCGTTTCCCTCAATGTCCCAGTTGCTGACGGCGATTATACGATTTTGCCCTCTGTATACTTCATACTCTTCGGCAGCATTAACCCCAGGTATCCATGCAGAACGCGGAGCTGATGTTGTAGTTTCGGATGGGGGCGACGTCTCGGTTGTAGCGGCAGCTTGGGGCTAGATTTAAACTTTATCAGCAAATGCCTAAATGCTTTAAGTATTTTGGGAAGATAGGCAGAGTATACTTACCAATGCATCTGCTACTCCTGAGAGTAGACCAAACCCAAGCGCTAGGGCCGCAAGACACAGCCAAGAGGATTGCCCTGGGTTCCTGATGCGCATATCGAATCGTTCGAGGATATTACCAAGAGTGTGAAAGAGCGTTGTTTATGGCAAGTGCCATGTACTCATTACAAGAAATTGAATTGGGACACTACTTCTTGCGGCAATATTATAAGAAGGTATATAACGGACGTACAGCCGGGTATATCGATTGAAGGCCATATGGGAAAGACTCGAGATGTGAGCGTAGGAGGAATGCAGTGATATATATACACCAAACCAAGCCAGACTGGATGGGCCTGGATTAAACCAGCATAAGCATTAGGATATAAAAGGTGGTCTCTACAATTGTACAATCACCAGAACGCTTTATGCGATAGAGTGATATATATCCGGAGTGGGATCCAGGAACCCCATCGTTGGAACGAAACGTTGCACGTAGTTGCCGCATGTGCATATTCCAAATATATACTATAGTGGCTTCTGATAGTGTACCCCCAATTTTTTATAGTATAGCCGCTCACGTGCCAACCGCACATGAAACATTGACGGTAACAGGTTAGATGTTAGCCTGTGTTGTAGCACATTTCTACTATGGCCAGGAGTAACTTCGTAACATTCGTTGGGTCTAAATGAGGCATGGGTACTGTGTAATCTGTTCGAAAGTTAGAAGATTGGGTTAATTAAGGGTTATAACAGAGTTAGCTAGTTGGGTTTTACACTAGCATGCATCTTGGAGGAAAATAGAACCAATGCAAACAGTGTCTAATATCTAATATATTAATATCCAGTGCACCCGTGCGAACAGAATATGGTCCCAGAACAATTTCGAGCTCTACGGTAAATTTAAGCGCATAATCTATTTCAACAGCTAGCTTGAGACACTGCCTGAATTCTTTAGCAAAACGCAACGTTTCCCCGATGTCCCCCCAACAAGTGTGGAAATAGTTTCGAGAAAAGGCAAATGAAACACAAAATAGGAGCGGCGGGAGTTGAACCTACCGACAGGGGGGGCTCTCCTGTGCCACCTCTCAATTTGCTGTCATTGGTGTACTCTACCTAGAGGAAGTATGGTTTTGGGTCAGCAAAATTTGGCAAAGTAGTAGAGGTTTGCGCTTAAGTACCCCCCAGTCTGTCCTATAATATTGTACCTGTCCCCGAAACTCCAGACTGATTGATGGAAGGGATTGTCGTCGAACGTATTATTTTTAACCTCTGTAATAATCTCAGGAACAGAGGTCACAGTGATCGTAGTCTCTGCCCCACTCGCGTTGGTAGCCGTTCTAGTTTCCTTCGTGAAATTAATATCATTTGTTCCACAGTCGACCGCAACAACTAACTGTGGTAAGCCTAGCTAAAATATAAGTGGTTATTTAATATAGCTCAAATTCCACCGTGTACCACCGTTGACGTGCCCTGGACGGATTCATTCCGCCACATTCCATAAAATTTTTAAATTGACTACATTGCGCCACCCTAGTCCCACACGAGACCTGATTGTATATATAGTAGTATTTGTGAAGGCCCGTGATAACAACATCTCTATCTGCATTCGACGGCAAATATTAAATTCCCAAGCCACTTGGCGCGATACCGAGTGGCCATAATTTCATCCCGGGCAAAAAACTCCATTTTGTAAAAAAGGGAAACATCTGCAAGACAACCAAGATTTCCATATACCATCTAACCCCGTCTCTCAAACCTAGGGGCTGAAACCCCTAATCGACAACAGCAACTACCCCGGTACTAGCGTAGCACCACCCATTCGCGTTACTACCATTCATAACCCGCCATCTTCTCTTCCGTCTCTTTCCTTCTTCAGATTTCCTTTCCCGGTCATCTGTGTGTTCGCTTTTTGCCCTCCTAGAGACCTTGCCGCGACTGATTTTTGAAGTTCTTGACAAAGCGGCCTTCATAGGGGGGTCATTACCGGAGCTGCGTCGCCGATATTCCGCCGCTATACCACGGCCATTGTCAAAATAATCATAGTTGGCAGTACCCTCAAAGCCCCGACGCCCGAATCCTACAATTCTCCTCCTGTTGTCGTGGCTGAGCCAGCGAGCCGTCTCCGCTTTGCCATTTCTTTGTCGTACCAGCAACTGAAATTCCCAATTAAGCCTCTCTTCAATCGCTATTTGACGATACATAGACAGTTTCGATGCCTCGTCGTTGTATTCGGTCGTGCCTATGAATTGTTGTACTTGACTTGTTCGCAGAGTCACCGGTGTTCGGTACGTTTTATACGGTGACATCATTTCATAGTATGAACACTGTAGCTGGTACATTGATTCGAAGAATTCGGGCGGGTGGTCGTCATGAGGATCCATTCTATGAGCATTCGCCTCCCGGACGTGAGCGAGCCTATGCAGATGGCTTATTAGACTCCTGTACTGCCATTAGAGTTAGGGATATTACACTCACTCGTGTAAGAGCACCGTGATAAGTTGGAAAAACGAGACGCATGAATTACGGTCATGAGAGGATCGCAATTGGAGAGCAACATGTAGGACTCCATTCCCAGCGAAGTCCGTGAATCCAATAGGCAGGCCTTTCAAGTCAGAAATAGTATTGTCAGCACCTAGATCGCAAAAAGGTTGAAGAATGCCCCAATAAAACCCACCGGGGACCACATCAACATGGATTAAGGCGTTTGGGGAGAGGGGCACATACATTGACTGGGATCGATCTCCTTCAAAAGGGGCACCCTTAGTCTGTAGACTTCCATCAATGGCTGGACAAGCCTTGCCAATTTGAGGAATATCTCCCGTCGCTCCTCCAGCCGTGGGCCATTTCGTACACCAACAGACTCGAATCCATAACCATGGTGCTTCCCAAGGCTCGTCCGATAGATAGACACCTCGCTATCATCTCTAGCGCCTTTATTCGCACCGACAACCGACCTAATTGTTTGGATGGAGAACTGCCCATCAATGTTCAAGATTCTGGTGGAATATATCACAGGGAGGCATTGGGCGCGGTCTTGCTGTAGGTGGAAGCTGGGCATCGTGCATCCTATTTCGGGGCAGGAACTGCAATCGTGGCACACTCGCATTGGCCTGTCATATGGCTGTATAGTGTTCATGGCTTTCTGATATGTATGTATACGCATTACGCGTCCTTGATGAGGTTAATTCGTGAATGGGTTGGCGGTGGCCGAGAGATTGGGAGAGTTGAAGGAGCAAGAGGCGGTTCTAGCAAGCTTATGTTAAATTTTGGCAGAATTCAGGATGAGCTAAAGAACTTTCCAAAAAGTAGACATCACAGTAAGCTCGGGCTTTAAGACTCTGTGGTTTCGGTTTTGCATTTGGCGTAAAATTGGAAATTGAGGATGAGTGAGAAACCGGTGCTCATAGTCAGACTAGGCTACACAGAACATGTCCACCTTCCTTCCTTGATAGATGCTCCTATCCATATGTTAGCCAGTAGGGCCGTGTTCATAGGTCAGCCATTAGGCATCTCACCGTTAAGTTTCATTCCTGGAGGGCCCGGGTATATGTCTATCCTTGGTTCGTTTATAAGATTACTTCTGTCCCATTAGCTAGACATTTCATCCATAGATAAATCCACCGAACCCCAATTCCCATATACAATGGTATAATTCCAAAGCTATAATAGACACAGTCAAGATTCCAGCCCCTAGGGGAAAAGGGTCAAAAGACATCGATATAACAGCCGTATGTATCCAGTCCAGATGGAGGAATCCTTTATAATTTAGTTTACAATTTATACCCACGAGATTCGATGTTGAAGTCTTCAACGTGTATTTATATTTCTATATTCACATCGAGGAGAGCTTGAATGAGTTCGGATATCAGATGCATATCTCTGGCACAGAATCTTGAATCTAGAAAGCATTTTGAATCCTGAGGCCTAGCTACAGGAGGTTATGAGACCACCCCGCCAAGAGCTGACAAGCTGCCAAAATCCAACAACGAATGACCCATACATTGCAAGCCCGCTGGGAGCGAATTAAACAACCGCAGACTATGGATTCGATTCCAATGGTGAGGCACTGCTCTGGGTTCTCTCGAAACGCCCCTGCGCCTATAGAATTACGGGAAGCGCTCGTACACGATCGATCTGAGCGGGGCTACAGGGCTCTACCCCGCATTCCGGCTGTTAAAATTCAAACGTGAGGGCACGTCGCGTCGCGCGACATATGATCGGTCTGTCAGGACATCGCACCCATAGTATCCCGAACGACACCAACTTGCAACAGCACATTTAAATTTCAAGACCGTGCCCCGCTCGACCGTTTTCCCAGGCTCCTCTACCAGATTACGCTTGACAGCCGACCTTCATAAATCTCTCTCCAAACGCCAGCCGTGATGGCCTCTCTAGTAACCCTCCCGCTGGAAATATTCTACCACTTGCTGGAAATAAAGAATTTCAACGTCAATCTCCTCAACCTTAGGCTGACATGTCGAGCCTTAAACCTCAAACTTCGAAATTTCCACCTAGATCGTGTCTATCGGAAGCAAAATATCTTCTTAACTCCAATATTCTTGAGGAACCTTCTGGAGATCTCGAAAGATCCCTTCGCTCCTCACCTACGAGCCCGCCGACTTGTCATCCGTTCCAAGGTTCTCAATATCACGGAGGTGAAAGGCCTAGGTCGATGCTACATCACGCCATCTGGTACTCAGGACTTTTTCGCCCTGCCTCACCTCGGTCTCAAAGATGAAGAGGCTTTCATCAATATGGAATGCCTGGCCTACGACCATACGACATCACTACGGGAGGTCTACGATGGAAGGCATACAGTTCCAATAGCGCTGCTCGCCTCCGTACTTTCAGCCTTCCCTCGCCTCGAAACAATCTATGTTCGGGACGAATTCTCTAAAGATCTTTCTTCCTTCGAGTTCAATATATTCTACCCTTCTCTTGGATTTGGACCGGGGAACTGTCCTTCGGACGTGCTACGGAGCTATGCAACGCGATGGTTGTGCTTACCAGACAGACTTGCCGTATCAGGGCTGTCAGCTCTACAAACAATAAGGCCAAGTAGCCTAGTGAGAGCTCAGGGAAGTATCATGAACCACTGGGCTAGAGATGGATTGACAGGGCCGCCGTTCTCAGTGTCGAATTTACGTCAGTTAGACATTACCTTCCAACATGAAGATTACATCAGCATTTTTCGCGAAGGGTTCGGTCAGTGGCTGGAGGCTATAGGATCACGGCTTGAATACCTAAGGCTGGGCCGGTACAGTGCTTACCCCAGACCCGCAAATCCGCTAGTATTACCTACGTCAATCGGAATACCCAGGCTCAGAAGTCTCGAGATTCAGTGTAGAGATATCGACGTCGATAATGTCGTAGATTTCCTATATCGCTCTAGGGCTACGTTGGAGTCTCTACGACTCCAGGACTGCATCTCTGTCATCAATAAGGAAATTGCCTTTCGATTTCTTAAGCGCATCCGTACGACGCTCACGAAGCTCCGCTCTCTGGTTTTATTTACCGAATATCCCGAAACAAAGTGGGGGATATTTATAGCGGTTGACGGGTGGGCGCCAACAGCCCTTTTTGTCGGCTACCTCCGTGACCCGACCTCGCCAGTGCAAATGCATTTGACATTGAAGGATTTGGCGGGCCAGCTAGACGCCAACTCCGAAGCCCAAGGATTCTGGGATGCACTCGCAACTTTTCACAAGCAAGATTACGGAGCTGCATTATCGCTTAATTATGGCGAAGGTGGCAATCTTGAATTCGATGTCGAGGACCATGAATCCGACAGCGATTATCAATCATCGGATTCCGACGAGGATGAATATCTCGATCCATACGAGTATGTGGACGATGAAGTCGAGCTTGATTGGTATGGATCTGGCGACGAGTTCGAGCTCGAACCAGATGGCGACATCGAGGACCAATCTGATAATGGAATCAACGGTTTGATCGAATTTTCTGATGCCGACCTATGAGTTGGATAGCGTCCTATCTACCTTTGATATTTATTTTCAGGTGTAAAATAGCACTGCTTCGGGCGCCTAGATTCAAGGCTAGTAAAATAGAATCACATTCGAAAGCCACAAGCACCTAGGTAGATAAACCCTTATTGATTAACAAAACCAAAATAAATCCACAAGCCCAAAGCGCCCACTCCGGGTATAAGTGTGTAAAAAAAGCGTTCTAAAGTCCTCTATTGGAGCGTCCTGAAATCATCCTCTATTCGTCGGTCGATAAATATATTCTTTAAAATATTAAGCCAATGGCCGGTTATGCTTCACTAAGAAGCTCCCTCGTTCGGAATAACAGTCTCAACCACCCTCCTCAACCCGCCAGCCCACCCAGCAACCCCGTTCTCCTGTCTCATAAACCCTACAATCTCTTCCCGGCAAACCTTCACATCTAATGTCTTATCGACGATAAATCCGTGTAAAAGCTCACTAACCCATAACTTTTGCGACTCAGTAGTCCCCCCGTCTCCCGTTTTGGGGAGTAAAGATTTGTTTATCCTTGTTTGTAATTGGGTTCTTTCGGTTTGAGATAATGTTGTAGGGAGGTTGTAAAGCGCCGGGAGAAGGGTGGATAATTGATTGAGTTCTTCGGCCGTTTCTGTACCGGGCTCTTTATCGTTGTCGCCGGTTGCTTCGGATGGGAGAGGCGAAGCTGTGCGGTTTGGAGTGCTACGGCCAAGTGGGCTTACGCCCCGAGAGGCACCAGTTCCAGGAGTGAGGTTTGAATTCCGGGATGCAGAGCGGGAGAGAGAGCTTGTAGGTGATGGGATGTAGCCGGCTGGTAGGTCGTTCCAGTGGTTGGTTATTGTACCGGATTGGTGGGATTGCGCACGAGCCGGGGGACCGGGTTTGTTGTTCGATTGGGGAGGTGGTTGTGTCATTGCGTGTGACTCTCAAGCGGGTACTCGGTGAGAATTGGATAGATGAAGTTGGTGATAGGTAGATAGCATTAACCGGCATAGAAGAATTGGTGATGGGAATGACAGACTGAAGGGAGAAAGAAGCTTCAGGGGACTCGGAGTTTTGTTGACAGCTTGTTTGTAGCGACGCCGCCAAGACCACTAAGCTATGGCTGCTGCTGTGTTTTCCTAAAAGGGTAATTATAAAACTCAACACCATGAGATTCAAACCGTCTACGGGCTAGAACATTTTGATCTGGCAAGGCAGAAATACATGAGACTGATAATCTAATTTTATGACGCGCTGCTAAAAAGCACAAAGCAGATTTAAGAAACTTCTAGCTAGCAAATAAGCTTCCAAAATTCTGTTAACAAAGTAAAATTATCATTATCATGAATTCATATGACTAACAAAATTTAAATATACAGCCAAACCCGCATTACCACGTCACCGCCACTGATCCTGGTGCTGCGTTCCACCATATCCCGTCTCTTTAGTCGTCGGATCATTATGTATCGGTATAATCGGAACATCCTGCCGGTTCCTTCCCAACCTGTACGCGATGAATGCTATAGCAGCGATAACCGGTATAGCTACGCCAATTGCAATACCTGCTATTGCGCCGCCGCTTAAGCCCTTGCTACCCCCACCGCCTTGACCGTTCGGCTGGGATGTGGAAGCGGGGCCACCTGAGGACATGGAACCAGGTAACGAAGTCGTTGTTTCTGACCCTGTTTCTGTTTCTCGAGGACCGACTGATGAGGTCGACCCAGGGGATGGAGTACTACCAGGTTCACCGGTTGATGTATCAGGTTCTGGCTCAGACGTGCTCTCCGCTGGCCCACCCGTCGACGCCGGTGTCGTTCGCCGAGGCGTAGTCGCGCCCCCAGGTAACTATTTTCCCATACTTCCCATTAGTACAAAGTTCCACGTGGGTAGTTGATTAAGCATCAATGCATCCATAAGACGCATGGGACCCTGGTAAAAAGAGTTGCATACCTCCAGGAACTGAAAGGTGACGCTCGTAAGTTGCTCCCCAAAGACAATTATCGCCCTCGCATTATAATTTGCCTGAAACAGCTTCCCACTCGTCGATATATCGTCGGCCCATTCGAAGCAGGATATGCTGATCGGATCCCGAGCCAGCGGGTTAACAAACGTTGTTACGAAACCCGCCCCTCCCAGCGTCATCCCCGACGGCGATAGTATACTATCAAGATACAGATTCACATTAGTGAGGTCGAAAGTTCGTTGCGGAAAAATCAATACTGGATGGTGATATCGTGATACATACGAAGGACAGCATACAGTTCCCCTCTGATCCCCGACCCACGGATTTGCAGCATTATTTGGTACCGTCGAATAACCCTCCGGACAAACGCCTGGTGCGTAAAACCCCCAAGTATTATACCGCGGCGGACAGCATGTATTATACTCCCCAGTGTCCCTATCGATATTACAACCAATGTACCATCTCGTAAAAAACCGGGATACGAAAGTGCTAGCTGGATTCACATTATCGTAAAAGCGACTGGTCCACCAGATTGACCGGGAAAAACAATCGGCAGGCGGAGTAAACGGTGCTAGCGAGCCAAATGAAGTGAGGGTTGGAACCACGTCGGTCAAATCTATAGAAAAAACTTGACCGATGAAGAGGAGAAGAATTGAGAGTATGTGTTTTATGTGTGGCATTTTGGAATCGAGTTAAGCGTCGTCGACACCCTTTTGCGGCACCTACTCGTTCTGGCGGGCGCAGAAAAAGGAAAGGCCAAGCAAAAATGGCGAAAACGGGGAGCCTCATCTTTAAATGCCTTTTCATTCCCCGCTAAGCTTGGGCGAGTGTGCCGTTTTGCAAATGGCAGGGTCTGTGTAACTCATACTATAAGTTCGGGCCCATTAAGGCCTGGGGCAAGGCTCCAGTGATATGACGATCGCAGACGCTAGAAAGCTTCGCGTTCTTATCGGGTGGTGCAGAAGATTGCAATTGCTTATTGACATGTGGAGTCCATGAGGACCGCCTGGTATTGGGGCAGGCAACAATGCATTGAGTGTCCAAAAATTGGTCATTGGGAACCCGGTTGTTTGGTGTATGCAGAAAATAACGTTATGGCGACCAGGGTCGACATCGTGGGTAGCGTTTGAATTCGACCACGGGCACTAGATTCAATATCAAGTTCTATCAGTGTCGACGGTTGTGGGTACTTTTATAACGACATACTGGAGCCTGAGTATCGACATGTAAGATGTTTGAACATTCGTTTGATATCGATGGAATGGTACACTCTCTAGATGTATTTCAACTTTTCCCAAACGCCAAAGAACCCGCTGTAGAGTACATATATCGTACAAACCCTCGAACCAGGAATCAAAATCTGAAGCCTTATATGTTATGCAACTTTCCGTCCGACATTGCCTACTCCCTTGCCCACAACCCCCAGGCTTATCAGTTTCCCCTCGTTCATTCCGCCCATACCACCACCAGCAAGACCTTCACTCCCGCTCCACTCTTTAACCAGAACCTCTCCACATCCGAAAGATTTCCAGTCCCTCAAATGACCTACAAATTCTTCTTCGACGACTCCCTTCCCCAGAACTACTCTTCCAACGTCTTCGCTACCCATCATCATCAGGCTAACCACCGTCTTGACGCCTATCCTTTGCACACATCCACCCTTCTGAATCTCTTCCACCAGCCTGAGAGCACACCCTCTCCCAATGTCTTCAGGAGTTCTAATAACTTCTGTACTGCTTCCCCAATCCGCGCTGTAAACACAATCCGTACTACTCGTAGCCACCAAACTCATTCCGAAACCCGGCGTCCCCCTCTTCCCACCTTCTGCAGCCGGTGCCTGTCCACCGACTTCAGAGTAGATGTAAATATCATTGATGAACTGATTCAGGACCTCTCTGGCCGCATGAATCATCCGCTGGTTGTTCCCCGCGCTAACACCCAAAGTATAACTGACACCGCGAATTCGTTTTATCCTTCCAGGGTTTCGGAGATGTAATGTAGGCGGCAGCCTAATCTGATGTCCGAACTGTAACGTAACCTCTCCGCCCCCACCGGGTGAGCAAGAACGCTTATTAATCCGACATTCCAGTTTTGCAATGATATTAAAATGTGAATATAGAGGTAATATCGCGGTACGGAATGTATCGACGCTATAGTCTTGCTCTGTAGACGATGTGACGCATCCGAGACCGGAGAATACGATGTGAAACGGTGATTTGGAGAATGGCGCTAGGATGCAAGTTGGTTCGAGAAAGTAGGTTACACCCCTACTTGACGATTCGGCGGATATGACATGTTTGATTACTTTGGACGCTGATGAGGTTGCAGAGTTTGGAGACGGTGTGTGGCCTATTAAACCAGGTTTGTAGAGTAATGTTGTACCGGTTTCGGAGATTTGGAAGACACCACCATTCGTTAAGGCGTCGAGAAGGCGAAGGAAAGAAATCTCGTGGGGCAATAGACCGGGTGTGAGTGAGTTGGGACGGATCGAAGTTATTCTTATGGGTTTACCCGTCAAGGTTGCTTGGACCAGGCGATGGCGGAAGGAACTGCTGGATGTGAATGTGAGAGTCTGGGGAGTAGATGAAACAGATTGTTTGGACGACATGGCGGCTAAGAGGTAGATTGAGAAGGCGCGATCGCTATTCAGAGCGGCTTGGGCGCGCGCGACGAGGTGGAGAGGTGAATGTCGGGTTCGTCGTCGAGATGTCGTTTTGCGAAGGCTCGAAGCTCAAAAAATTTGGAGAATTTAGTATGGCTGGCTGACTAAGCTTGTTGCATTTTGAGCAAACAACGCAGATTTGAGATTCCAGCGAGATCCAGGCCACTCGTTAAAATGTCATAAAACATCCTCGAATCGCTATGAAAATTCAGTGGCCATATCTTTTCCTTACATATTAAAGGAGAGAAACTATGGTCTTAATTATATCGAACTACTCATTAAACCCTACTAAATAGATACCTACATACTATCATACACACTGAAAGTAAACGAAAGGGCTAAGGAAACAAATCAAAGAACTTCTATACACACTTCGGTGTCAAGTGAGAAGGTAATAAATATAGCCTCAAAGAAGGTAAGGTATGTACTATAACCAAGTAGTACTCGAACGACCGATGCGCCGTCTCAAAACGATGGTAAAGGGGTAATAAGGGAGAAGAAAAATTCAAAATATTAGAAACGAATGTAAATATAAATATTCACTCAAGCTCACGCGTACCGCATATATGGCGGTGGCGGCTCATTAGGAGTATATTCGTTTTGGGGGTACCCGCTTGGCCCATAGTATTCTTGCATGGGATACCACTGTTGTTGGTGTTGCTGCTGAGGGGGCGGGGACGCGTATTGCTGACGTTGTGCCACCGACTGTCGGGCAGGGCTCGGTGGCCCAAAGGCAGAATGTGAGAGCTGAGGGGTCTCCTGTGGCGAGTATGGCTGCGATGTCGGTCCCCAGCTACCACACGGTTCGTCCCGCACGGGGTAGTGATATTGCAGTGGTATCGCGCTTGTAGCACTCACATTTGCGATAGCGATCGCGCTGGTGATTGCTCCGAAGGTGGCGCCCGCGGAGCTTCGCCGAATTTCATTGTTGGTTAGGGGGAATGTGCTTCTAGCGGATGATCTTCGCTGAACGCCTTGTTCTACTTCCTCGCGCGTTCGACGCTGGGGGCTTCTTGACGACTCTTCACGGGCTCCAGTGAAGGAAGTAAGTAAATCACCAATGCTTCGTGGACTGCGGCTTCGTGACCTGCGAGGTTCTGCTGGTGCACCTCCTGGCGGAAGGCCGTCGTCTTGATAGCTGGTTACTTGGATCACCGGGGAGTCGTACGTAACCGAACGCGGTCGGTTTTGGACCTGGGGGCGGACTAACAATCTGCTAGAAGAGCTGGCGTATTGTTTGAGGCCTTCCAGCCGGGCGGTGACTGCCTGGAGAGACTCCCTCCACCGAGGGTGGACGGCAACCACACTCCTTATCCAGTCCAAAAGCTCGGGACAGCTATTAATAAAACTCCTGGCGAAGGTAGATTCGAATACTTGGCCGGCTTCAACCCATGTCGTAGCGTTGGTAGAGAGGAAGAAAGTTATCAAGGCGGAAACTAGCTCGGAGCCATCTTCGGTAGTAACATCGCTGACCTTCAACAAGTGGTGCACTAGGTGTTCTGACGAGTACTCAAGGCATCGGTACTTAGAGCGAAGATACGCCTTCGCTGCCCCGGCTTCTGAGCTGCGGACGGCAGTGTGTTGGTAGGTTTCTGAGTTTAGAGAATCCTGGAATTGAGGAGAGGATAGGTATCGGACGCAGCTGAGGGCCAACCTAGTGGGGCCATCCGTAAGCTGGAACTGAGGGTTCTCTTCCATGCTTGTTAGGAGAATGTAGTCGGCGAGTCGATGGTGGAACAGCTCAAACTTCCCATCCAATGTGGGGAACATGAGAAATTCAGTGCCGAATCGAAGAAGGAACCTGGATCTGTCGATACGTCGGTGCTCATAGTCGAGGAAAGAGCCATCGGACCCGAAAAGCCTGCCAAATGGGAATGATCCAACAGACAGCGGCTCCATACAGAATATCGTCCACTCGAGAACCTCGAGGGTAAGTCGCCGCTTTGACTCCGGTTTTTGCCAGATCTTCCATAGTTCTTGTTTCACTAGGATTCGAATCTCCATCGGGATAGTAGTAATCACGTCCCAAAATCGACCTTGGGCTTGTGCGACCTTGAGGTCGGCAAGTAAGGCTGACGCCCAAAGAAAATTGCCATCGGACGCGGCGATAACCTTCGCTACGGCTTCGGTAAATCTCTCAGCTGTTCTATGGAATCCTTCGATCTTGCTGACTTCGTCCTCGACGAAATGCCTCAGGTCGGCGGAGTAGACACCAGTTTGGGGGGTAAGTCGAATCACAGGATACAGGCCATCAGGATCGAAGGCGTCCGGTCGCATCCGAGAAGAAATCAGAACCCGAGTTGTTCCATCCGCAACAGTGGGGAGGCCCAAAACTGCCTCTAGAACTTCGGAAGGCTGAAAACATTCGTCGATTCCGTCAATTACAAGGTACGTCTTTCGGTTTTTCAACACTTCTCCCAGAAACTCAACGGCCTGGTCGAATGTTGGTATTTCGGAGCCATATTTTGTGTAAACATCCCATCCCTGAGGCGCTTGTCCATTGGAAGCCGGGTGAGACCTAAAAATTTGAAACGCTAGACTTTTGATGAAATCGATCGCCTGGGGCGCTGGGTTGAGTTTATTGGCTCTCTTGCCAAAGATATAAGCGAACGATAGTCTTTCTGAGTAGCAATGGGTTTCGACGGCTTGGAGTATTAGTGATGTTGCTACACTCTTTCCGACTCCGGGTCGATCGCATAGCCATAGTACAGCTGAATCCGAACTGTTTGATTTCACCCATCTTGTAAACTGCCCATCAACAGTCACGAGCCACTCAAAAGTTCGTTCGGTCCTAGCTTTTTGTAGTTGGAGACGTTCTAGTTGAAAGTCGATAGGAGTTAACCATTGGCGAAGAAGATCTAGACACGGGTTAGTACTGGCTTCGGCCGGGTACAGTCTCTAGCAAAGATAGTTTGAACCAACTTGGATAATCCACAGGGACGGAAGCAAACATTGCGAGGGTAGCATCTGTCGGCATCGATGATTGTCTGTGTATTGGCGAGAATCCGGAGAATGCTGCAGACTGAGGATGCGTCGTGCTAGGAGTCGGGGGAAAGAATCCTCCACCACCGCTCGAACTCCTCGGTCTTTCGCCCCATGACGCTTCCCATGTCGTATCAATCGATGCCCGGCGATCAGTTCCAATACGATTCAAATCTGAGCTTGAGTATGAGTGTCGTCGCTCTCCGCCGAATGGTAAATATCCATGGGGCAGAATTATTGGCGTACCAGATTGAGGGGAAGATATATCAGAAAAACTCATCCCGCGACTTCCTGTAGAGAATCAGTTTAGCATATCTATTTTTCAATTACCATTCAAGATATTCTTTTTCTTTATTTTGAATATATTTAGAACGGGAAGGGTAGGATCGATTGATGAGCAATAAAAGGAACGGGAGGGGTTCAGAACGATGGCTTATAATATCTCCACACTTACCATGGGACGAATGATGAGAAAGCACAGGCCTTGAATTCGGACTCCTTGACTGGCTCGCGCTCCCCAAAGGAGATATTGGCGATACATTGTATTCGCGCATGCGAAAATGGGCATCGGTGGCTGAAGAGGGACTCGGCCCCCAAGTTGATTGTCGAACAGCCATCCTTTCAGCACGGGTTCCCTGCAACGCCGGGTGGGAGTTTGAAACGTAAAAGAATTCGGCAGTTCCCCAATTTTATAAAATCACTGTGCAGTGATCTGGTAAGACTCCAAAATTGGAATCAGTAGTTTTCATTAGGTCTCTCGTATTACGAGACAGGCTTACTGAGGTTGGTAGAGTGAAGTTAGCATGTGCATGCTCATGATGATTGAATAGTAGTTGTAACAGCTCACAGGAAAAACGCCTTATGAGATTGATTGAAGGGAGCTGTTTGGGGCGGGAGGATTGCTTACCTTAATTGCTACGTGCACATGCGGGGAAAGGATTGTGCGGTTCGGCTTCAGGTATGGGAATGGAGTGTCAGAGCAGGTATTTGGAACTTAGAATACATCCGCCGGCCAAAAAGGCGAGGGTATGGGATATAAGTCAAGCGTAAGTTGGATATCTCGAAATCCAACGTTTAGGGTCGATAGGATACAGCCAGGACCAGGAGAGGCATGGGAGCCGGGAACGATCACGAGGGCGTTTCCGAGAACATGTACCAGCTCGCCTGCAGACCCCCTCCTTCCAGGAGCCACGATCCCAGACGATTATAGATCGGCCGACAAGCTTGTCCGGTTCTGCGTTTCATCGAACCGCGCTAAAATGAATAGGAGGCGAGCCCTAGGTCTGTGCCAAGCAAGCAGTCCTCTTTTCGGTTGAAGTTGTCGAAAAAGAGCACCTCGCGCAGCAGCCCGCAGCGAGGGATAATGGAAGGTGCAAAGCAAAGCAAAGTTGGGCGCAATGGGCCGCTGCACGGTTTGTTCGATATTTAGTGGTTGGACCGTGGCTGATGTAATTCCGCCTAGAATTTGGAATTCTCATTTAGCGACTCCCCTCGCGACTTCTCATGCATGCATGGCATATGCTGCAGAAGCCGTAGAAGCTGCCACCGTCAAGGTCTTGATTGGCACGGCTTCATGCGGTTCTGGTTGCACTTCTCGATATCGGGATCTTGACTCGCGTGGAGTGTCCAGTCCCGCTGAAGACGCAGTTGTGCTTGAATCGACGCACTGTCGCTATGTTCCGAGCTTTTTGGCAATGTTGAATTCAACACAGGCCAAGACCCCATGATATCGAGGCTGAGCTTACTTGGACCAGCCATGGCCACCGGGCTGTTCAAGTCGCGTATCCAAAAATATCTTTCACCTCATATAATGCTCAGATTATTATACATGCTTCCGCCGGAAACATTATTTAGCTTAATAAACGGGTATCTGCTCAGTCGAACATTAGTTGTCAGCCCTAACTAGTGCTGGGCTGAAAATGAGATTTCGACTGAACTTCTCACGGAACTGTGAACGGGATCATATCTGCATCTTATGTATCCCTGCGGCTCGATCCAAGAATTAATACGGATTCTTGCGTGGGCTCCGCCTCTAAGGGAAACCAGGTATGCACAGTGCACTTGGAATAGACACCATAGCGGCCGCAATCTAACGGTAGCAAATATATTGACCGACCATGGAACAGAAATTGCGAAAATTGAAGGCTTCAGATTCGCCAAATATTTCGGCAACGTTCTCGCCTGATAAAAAAGACACTGTACCCACTCGGGACTAATTAGCTCTGTGGCTGGTGGGTATAGCCCTCGGATGTGATACTGCAGCGCATGGGATCTACCCAGTCGAACCCACTGCACCCTATTGGAGTTATGTAAGGAAACCCAGTTCGTTGTAAGCATATTACTTCGTCTTATACCACTGCCAACGAAAGGGTTCTATCCACTCCGAGATATCCAGAGCTGATCTTGCATCCCTTGAGACTCCTACGATTTGTCATCAATCGATTGCAAAGGCCTGGATAAGCAACCACGACAACCCCAAGGCCCATGTAATACTTGCCGATAATCGGATCCCGAATTCGAACGTATGGGTGAGGGCAGTTCAATAACTCTGAAGTTGATCGATCGTTTAATTCATCGGAGCAAGAGCTTATGTGCCTATGGATTGGGGTTCCTATTATCTAACTAGCTCCAGATATTTGATTGAAAATCTAAGTTCGAGCTCGTATATATATCCCTTGTTCTTGGCGAATTATGTCTCGAAAAGTGGGAATTAATACGACAAAAAAATGATCAAATACCTGGAGCCTAGCTATAGGGGAGGGACTTGTGGTTAACCGGTTGCAACATTGAAGATTTTCTCCCAGTTGATGTCTCGGTGCCGGAAAACTATTTTCACCGACTCCACGGCTCGTTCTGCTGGCTGCCAGTAGGTCGACCAAAGTGTACCATTATTTCGATATCATACCCGGCACAGATAGGAAAAAATAGAAATAAAATAAAGAAAGAGTTAAATGGCTCGTCGAGACGATATTGTAACCAAAATCTCCATAAGACACAATGTAGCCCGCACCTTCCTCCTGTTTCCAAACAAAAACCTGCACTCAACCCCCAAAGGTAAAGGTTTTTCGGATTCGCTCTCGAGTTGCGCGCCCCGGCCGCGCGGAGTTCGTTCTTTTAAATTTCAACGACATCGCCTTGATCGATGATCAAGCCGCAGCCTGGCCCGAACCATCAATGAACGTTAAACTCAAGCCTACTGTTAAAAATATCAAGTCCCAGGAATAAATTTTGAACATAAACGGTAGCCAGCGGCTCTTATGGATCCCGAATGCCCCATAACGGAAAATCCGGATCTGGATTTAACGACAGGCCCTGTAACACCACCGATTTCGTACGACATTCCGTCTTCAACATTGCAACACGGGCTTTGTCCGTGACCGCATCTGAAACAAAACCCACCATAGAGTCAAACTTGAGATGTCAGCTTCAAGTTCTCGAACGAAAATCTTACTAAGTTGTACACATGAACCAAAGAGCATACAAACTTTTCCAATAGCGAGACTGATGATTTTTTTGATAAGACCCTACCTCATCGATCTTACTGCAGAGCTTCCACTGAAGGACTAGCATCCTAGCAGGGCAACCTTGCAAGTGCATTCTTATCTGCCGCGGGCACCTTCCCAACAAGACCCCGACATAATTAATGCGGGCCTTAAATCCGCCAACATCGGATGAACTTGTGCGCTATCTAGCGATTATTATCTCATCGATCCGGTTGGATTTACCCATTATGTGAAAGTGCACAATGCCCTGCCCAAAATATCCGTATCTGGACTGACAGCTGGCGACGGGTGATAACGAACCTTCCTGGCGAACACAATATCGGGATATCAATTATAATAATTATCACGCATGCAATGCGATACACCTGAGGACTTGAAGGACGGTCATGGTAGCTCCAGATTCGAAAGTCACCGGCGCATACACATTTTGCAGACCTCTAGCTACTGGCTTGGAAGCTAATGCAAGCTGCCCTCCCCGCACTTTCCGGGACTTTCCTACGGCCTAATGACGCAGATGCCCCCACAATGCCTTGCATAAACAACTCGGTAAAGTTGCATTCTCGTTTTCAACCAACGAATACCAACCTGTAGAGCTGGCACTCAACGGCTAGGAAATCGTTCTGGCCGCTCGCTTTCGAAACAAAGTGGAGGGGTACCTGGTATTTCTTATATCATCGATTACCTATTTCTTTTAAAGTTGTTGTACCTCCTGCACGTTAATTTCGGACATAGCTGTGCGGCGAAAGCGTCGGTGTGACTTTCAACCCACGCTCGTACCGCCAGGATCCTAAAACCGTCCGCATATACCTATCTAGCTAAGGTTTCTCTCGGCATTACGAGGTAGATTTTCGAGCTTGGTAGCAGGAATTACCCTGCAATGGGTTGCATGGGAGCAGCTTTGGAGCTTACTTTTGCGGACGAGATGGTGGTTTCTCGCAGACAGCGTCTAGGGCCGGCAAACTCCTTCAAGCTATATAAACTTCGTCAGAACCCCCTCATCCCGTAACTTTATCCCAACATCCAAAATCACAATCTACCAGCAACAATAACAATAAAACCCAAAGTCGTCCTCAATTACCAATTTTAAACCCCAAAAATCAATTCAGATTACAAAATGGTTACCACAGCTGGAAAGTGTCATTGTGGTGAACTCCGATGGGAGGTTACCACCGCGGAGGCCCCTGTAATACCTATACTTTTTGCTCGATTTTACACGTCACTAGAAACTAATATACAATAAAACAGGTCCATATCCTCTGCCATTGCAGCGCATGCAAACTCATCGGCGGTAGCGACTACACCCTTAACTTGGTTGTTCCAAAGGTATAACTGAGCACCCTATGCCGCTAGGTACGCGATATCAGATGGCTAACTGGGCTCATGCACGTGCTATAGGACAACTGCAAAATTACCAGCGAGACCCAGCCAAGCGTCTATACCTACAAGGGTGATTCTGGCAACGACGTCCAATGCTTCTACTGCCCCAAGTGCACTTCCCACCCATGGCACTACCAGGTAGGCGTTCCGATGCAATTTCGTTTGAGTCTCGAACCTCAGTACTGACAGTACACTGTGTGATACATAGACTGTCAACGCTGATAACTACGTCGTTCGTACCGCTCTCCTCGAGGGCGCTGAGAACTTCCCAGTCGCCGCTGAGGTTTACAACAAGGAAAAGTGGGCCTTCCAGCCACAGATCGCTGCGCCTGAAAGCGTCTTTGCGACCGTTCCTCCATCTTAAATCCGATCGATGATATAATCAATCCGTTCAAGGCAGTTATCTTGAGAATGGAAGCATTAGGCGGAGTTGGAGTTCAAAATTTGTTTGTAAGGCGGGTTTATGGCTGAGATTTAGGATGGGCACAGCAATGGTGAGCTCTGAGTATGTAGTTAATAGTAATGAGAGACGAATATTCCAATTGGACCCTTCAAAGTTATTCGCAGTATATGACGTGAAAATGTCCTGCAAGTTGTCTGACATAATTCCTGCGCAGTAGTTGACTTGGATACAGGTATCGTTCTATTTTACATTAGTATCGATACCGCATCGACGTGTACCCATGAGAAATATTAATGTTACATAGAGCATATACACCTAGACCAGCTACCTACACTATGATACCGTATTGGAATATATTTAATACTGCCCTCTAAATTACCTATCTGTACATCCTCGGCTTCATCCCCGGTCTCGGTGGCCCTAGCAAATCCCGTTGGGTCAACCTTCTAACCGGTGTGACAACTGCCCTGACATTCTGAACTGGGGTAGCCGACTTCTTAACTTTTTTGCTCCCAGCCACACACTGGAAGAACCATTGATTTTGGTACTCGCATACCGACCCAGCCGGACAATCCGATGGGCCGTCATAATTCGACCCACCACATTGTCCCCACAATGTTTGCGGTCCTCCACTATCACCACCCTGCTCAGTATTTCCGTTTCCACCGCCGCATAAAGGCGCATCGCCTGGAATGTACGTATACGGCGCAGGATAGCACAAACTCTGCGGCGTAGCTTGCCAATACGGTTCATTATTAGGCCTAGTTGGGCCACACATCGCATATTGACCAGGTGCTTCGTATCCATCTGAGGTTTTTGTCCAACACGAGTCGCCCGCATCACAGCCTTTGGCATACCCGAGGAGATCCCAACAGATACCGCCGCATTGGCGGTAGCGACCTGTTGCTCCGGGTGTTAGGGTGCTCGCACAACCCCAGTACCGAGTTGCGGGTGGGCAAGTTGTGGCGTAGGATACGGTGGGGAGACATTGGCTGTACCAGAAATTTCGGCAGGCGCAGCCGTAGCCTTGAGGACACATGGTGGCGGTAGTCCATGCTATACGAATTTGAAATTATCAGCACGTATATCTTAAATCTGAATGCAAAACGTCTGGTATACTCACCACTCCCCGCAATTACTGAAGATTCTGTAAACCCTCCGCACTGCCCAAATGCAGATGCAACATCTGTGATCGTTGTCGTCCACCTCACCGTACAGGTATCGTATACGGTTCCTGGATCAAACTGTGCACATCCATCCGGTGCCGCTGTCGTAATACAGGTGTTTCCACTCGGTTGGCACTGGCATTTAAATCCTACAGGACAGATGGCCGTTGTCGTGCCGCCGTTGCTCTGGTAGGTGTACCCGCACGAAGACCCAGGAAGTGCAGCCCATTCGGGAAGACTGACGTAAAGATAAGTTGTAGCAGTAGGGTCACTGCCAGCGACAGGCCCGTCACGCTTCACGAGCTGGCCGTTCAGGAGAGAGTAGTTTGGAGAACGCCTCAAGATTTCAAAGCCAGAGCGTTTATTGTATCCACAGATTTGACCGGCCCAAATGGGGCAGGCAACAGCGCGGGCTTCAGCGACGGCGATCGCGGATGTGAGGATGACGAGCGATATAAAGAAAAGTTCCATTTTGAGTATATCAGGAAACAGTGCGCGATTATAATATATAAATTATATTAGGGAGGCTAAAGTTGATCTCGAGATATCTCAGATATCTATCAAGTTGCGAACCAATGAAGCACTGAGTCCCAAAAGAACCCAAAACGGGAATCGGAGGGAAGAATCCAAGGTCTTATAAGCACCCAAGCACGGGACAATGTCGATCATGATAGACGAGTGCCTCGCAAAGATTTCCAAATGCGAACTTGACACACGAAGGTATGCGCTTCCAGACCCCTGGTGCTTCGGTATATCTTGTCTACAAAGTATCTTCGTTTAACCTCGCATCTGGTCGGCTAACATGATTCACTAGACCTACGTCTATACCAAACTTGGAGGCTTATCAAGTACCGCTTGTGATAAAGTGGCCCAACCTCCAATGAACAAGAAACGTGGGTAAATTGATTTTGGCAGATGACATCGAGAAGCGACAAAAGGCGACGGCCGATGCACGGTGGGTTACTTGTGATATTTAATTAAGTACTTTGAAAGTTGTGAGAGATATCCCCGCTTTTGTTACATTATATTTATAATTAGGAGTGGGATATTAAGTGATGACGATAGGAGGCTTCCAAGTTTCTCCCCTTTCAATGCATGCATGTTACCATGGCCATGATCGATACCGTCTGCAGGGTAGTGACTGTGGGGGTAGAATATGTAGCTTGCCTGGGAATATTCCCCTGCAGCTCGTCGCATCTCGGAAGGTACTTAAGGCTTGAATCTTGATTAAAGGAGATATAAGGAATCCGGTCTTCAAAATCCGGAATTCTCCCACACTTTGGCTGATAGTCGAAAGAAAGCAAGAACTTATGGGTGGTAAGTGATCATCCTGTCCTCCCTGGAATAATTCGTCCACTACGTGGTATTTTGACGCGGTGGTGTGTTGGTCGTGGGCGCCGGGCAGGGAAGCTAACTATCAACTGGGCCATGAGTTCCATCGAAATCGCGAACCCCGGGCTCCAGGATAGGCATTTGAAAACTAGATACCTCGGCGATCGTTCCCCCAAATTTACCAATAGCTCGAGAAACAACTAAGACGTAGTATGGTATCGACGCTGCAAACACGGCTGAAACGAGTCGTCGCAAGAGAAGGATTATCCTAGCAGGTACGGGTGTCATGGAAGCCTTTCGGTGGAGACCCATATAAACTCGATGGCCAGAAGCGCGATATCAAGGCTTTCGCTTGTACCCAGGTGGAGCGATTTGAGACATTTGAGCATATGTCAAGGACCTTCTTGGCTTAGCCTCATGCGACAATGGCGATCTAAAGTTTAACAACGCGATACTGTGATGACTGCCGGGATCCAGTAGAAACAAGATATCGGAAGCCTAGAAGATATAGCGATCAGTTGTATGTAAAGTGGGTCCATATCTGTAGGACGTCAGATCACTTCGTCGGTAGGGACCGTGTTGTCGGTGAGGTGCTTCACGAACTTCCCAAACGGGGTAATCTGGTGAGAACATTCGAAAAGACCACCCTTCTATGGTCGCGATTTCAAACCTGCATTGTCGCTTGTTGGTCAGCCCGAATATGTTTCGCATTACCCAGTTCGGTTAGATCCTGCGAAACGGCGGCCTACTAGCTCGCGGATTGTAGCCAGTTCCATCGAGATATTCATACCATGTGCCGACTTATAGGATATCAAAGGGTAAGTTGGCAATAGGGCGCCGGTTTGTCACACCCTTGAAGTTGTCGCAAAGTTTTTCCTTTAAATGCCATGTCGTACGAAATAACGGTCTGCGTTATAGTACGGTATTCCATATGCATATGCACCTCGAATGCACGGCTTTACAATCAATCCTGCAGAAATCAAGGTCGCTGGCGTTTTCGTTGATTATGCAGGTCCCACTTGACATTTGCAAGTTGCGAGTTCGCCCCACCCCCGCGGTATCTGCAAGCCTTCTAAGCCACCGATCGCACATGTCTACCGGCATGGCGATTCTTAGAAAACTTGATAACGAAAATTTGCGATAGATGATATTATCGTGAAATCGCAACCTTTGTTTTTTATATCGCTTAGCATCTTCAACCAGGTTCTTTTCTAACGAGAACGAACACCCCACTCTCTGTCGATCGGGTTTCTCCTTCTAACTACCAGAGGCAGTGAGCGGCAGTATATAGCGTACACGCATGAATTTTAAAGATATATACTGTCGCCGCCACCGATCCCTCTAGCTCTTATACAAAAGCCAGTAGCTCAGAAATTTGTCACCCAACCTCCTTGAAGGAATTCCGCATCCTCTTATAGTTATTCCTTGTTTCCCTAATAGTAGCCTTTACAAATACATTCATTGTGTTTGAAACCCGGTTCCATAGACACTATAGTACTATGGCAGATTCCCTCACCCAAAGTGACATCTTATACCTCACGCTAACATGTTATTACTGGGGCTCATCTTCAAAGCATTTTATCAACCAACATACCAGCGAAGCTGTTAAAGCGCTTGCACAGTTATACATCGACTATCCAAGCATCACAGATGATCAAGTAGCGAGCTACTATGGTTGGGATAATAGAACGTACGATATCATGGCAATGAACTTTGCGCCATTCAATGAAACGGCATTCGCAGCCGAGTTGCTCCCGTTGGCGCCACATCCGAGAGCTACTGGGTCAGTTTTGCCCTTGTTTATTGTTTTCACAGTTTTGAGCACTGTGGTTATGGCATTGAGGCTATGGTCAAGATGGTCTTTGCTTGGGAGAATTCAGGCTTTTGACTGGGTTGCTTTAGTCTCCTACGTAAGTTTCAAATCCGCGAAGTTAATTGACTACGGGTGTTCGTATTCAGGAACTAACCGACTAACCTGTCTCTAGTTCCTAATAGTTGCATGGGGTGCCTATGGTGTCCATGCTAGTATTGTCGGTGGCGATATGGCGAGCTGGTGTGATCGCTCGTATTTCCAAATTAAACAGCAGTCTATCGTACGTTCCTGATGTAATCCCCAAACCTAATCGTTTGTTATGGTCCTAATTATACATACAAAGGCGTACAACATCGGTATGATAACTTATCCAGTGGTCGTCCTATCCATTAAGTTGGCGCTTCTTATCTTCTACTATCAACTGTCCACCTGGAGCGCTCTCCGCGCAGCTGTTTTGGTAACTGCATTCATCTCTGTCGGCAATGCCTTGGGCGGTTTCTTCGCCTTTCTGTTTCAATGCAACAAAGTCAACTTCTGGGACGCAGAGTTTGACCTCAGTCTCGAATGCAAAGTGCATACCCTCAAGGCTATTCTCGGCACTGGTATCGTAAATATTATAACTGATGCCCTGGTATGGGTTATTCCGATGCCATTGGTGTGGAAGTTGCAGTTGTATCCAAGGGAGAGGATTATTGCGTTTTTCACGTTTGGACTTGGTGGAATGTAAGTTTTGCTCCCATGTCTCTAACACCGTAACGGTGGCTGACGACCACAGTGCTTGCGTAGCTGCCGCTGTCCGCTTAAAGGCAGTGGAAGATTCTATCAGATTTGGTATTGATGGCAAAGACTCCATCCTTCCTATCATTGCATGGGGAATGTATGTATACAAATCTCCCATTGTACCAAATAATGCATAGGTAATACAAGTTACCAAGCGCTAAAGCCGATGATGTTCTCGCTAGAATCGAACTCAACCTCGCTCTGATCTGCAGTAGTGCTCCCGCACTTCGTGCCCTCCTCATGAAACACGTCCCCAAACTCCTGTCCTACGGCAGCAGTGGAGCATCAGATATCAAATCCATATTCAAAAGAAGTGGGGGTAACACCGGTGGGTCCGCTGGGACCCGGGTTCAATCTGCGGCTGGTAAGAGTCCGCATATACGTGTCCATTCGGTCCCCCAATCGCCTATGAGCCCACAATCTCCGTTCGGTAAAGACATGTCCACAGCGTCAATCCGTATCGGGTATGTTGAGTCCGAGAAGAGGGATTCTGTGGGGACCGAGGTTGAGCTGCCAATACAACATCCACCCAGCGCTAGAGCCAAGGGATTTGTCTGAAGTGGATATAATATATCAATGTATATTTTCTGGAGGGCGGGCCTTCCAGTATGTATACGTACTTGTGAAGTGGAGACTTAAACTTTACCGAATTCATTTCATATAACGCCTAGGCGCCTCCGGCAGGTGCCGTGCGGGCTAACGGCGCATACAGCTGTGACTTCCAAGGATTTAGGCCACTTCATTCTTTCTACACTACAGATTGTACGTGTATGTATATAAATTCAGGTTCATATATATCATAGTTTGTAGCTGAGGATGTTTAAGCGTGAATAATCTTCTGCTTTGGATATATTCTCCGAAATCTCAGTCATTTCGCCGCTGCTTCTACCTAGATAATCTATTGTCGGCTCTCTATGGCTTTGCAAGGCTCGGCTCAGTTTCCGCATTCAGAAATTCAAACTTCAATCTTGGAGATTTAGTCTTAGGGACGCGCAACCGGATTAGCCCTAAGGGCCTAATCTGCAGCACTAGTGGTGGCAAAGATAACCTTTCGACTGTTCGGATATAAGGATAACCCTATTTCAAAAAAAAAAAAAAAAAAGAAAGAAAGAATTCATGACGTTCCGGTGTGTTAAAGTGTGCTTTTGTCAATTAACTTATGCGGTATATCTACGCTATATCTACGGTATACTATGCTGACCGGGTCTCACAAACTGCGGGGAGGATGCTAGAATTTAACCTCGCCAACCAACCAGTACGAGTAGTTAGCTATTAGCCGCCTAGAATCTCGCCACGACCGGGCACAGCGGTGCATAGATCGCGTACAATTGCTGCAATCAGATATTCAAGTTATTAATACCTAGAGGCAGTTGCGCGCCTAGAAGCAGTTTCATGAACCATGTCCTGACTATTTAGCAAACGCGAATTTAAATAATTATATGCTATATTATACAAGGAGTCTCACAATACTATATCGGCCAGCGATATATATCGTTTTAATCACAATATTTTAATCCAATGAAAACCCATCGAAGCAGTCTATTTGTTGGCTGCGAATCAATTGCAAAGCAAGATCAAGCTCGGACCATTCGGGAATCTTCTCTTTGCACAGTGCATCCATAGCTCTGAGAAAACAAATTAGTAGTTAGCAAGCCGCAAATGTTGTGGTGGTTGAGGCAAGAACCCTTGCCTTGTAATAGCAGTTCCTATAGATATACTGGCCCCCCTCGATATATTACTTGCACCCAAGCAATCCAAAACCAAATTAGTCGCTTCGTCAATATTAGATTCCAATTTGGCATTAGAAAATGCCACCAAATACTCAGTAGCATCCGGTGACAGGACGTTGCGTAGAGCCCTATATATATATCGGCCAATTGCAGCTTCCAGCGACCGGGCTAGAATAAGAGGATCACTAATGCAAGCCACCAAACTTTCAACCTCCGGCGATATGCCACCAGGAGCAGACAATCCAGTACCGATTGCAAACCCGATCATAGAACTTCCAATAACGGCTCCGATGGCCTTTCCAACAAGAATCCCGATGGCAGCTACCGAGGAGCTGGTACACGCGGCTATTGCTCTCGCGATTTGTTCCTATCCAGATTTAATATTAAGTCCACTTCAAGTGACGCAGTACTGACTGACCTTATTTCCAGATGCAAGCTCGACTTCCCGAGAGAGATATTCCATGCGTAGAGTGTCTTCTAGTGGCGTTACGGGTGAGGGGTATTTACGACTGCCGGGTGCTACAGAGCTTCAAATCTCACAGAATTAGCCCGGTTTCCCAAACCTATAAGATATACTGCTTACCGGTTCACAAATCCAAACTGCCCATCCCGGTTTCTGATAGAACTGGCAAGATCAATATCGTGACGGTTCCACAGTACCTGTCCAGCCGATCGCCTAGACTTTGGTCGCCATCTAGGATTACAACGCAGATGACCGTGTAATCGTAATTCCGATGCTGAGGGACGGAGTTGGAACCCATCGCCAGCCTTGAAAAGGTGACTGCTACCCGACTGGATCCTGCCCTCAACGTTCCCGTAATGATTGTCTAGGTTTATTTCGGAATAGTGAAGTTTGCCGTCGTAGCCGAGGCAGAGGCCTTGGAGTATAGTGTTACTGAGGTTGAAGCAAGACGCGGAGGTTGTAATCGAGTCGGAGCTACCCCAAAATTAGGCCTCATAAATTTTAACGGATAGAAACACCGACAACTAACAGTTTCTGAAATTCCAAGGTGCCGTTATTGTTCTCAAGAAAAAGATTCAGGTCTATCGAAGTCCTTGGCCCCCAAGTTCGATCCGGTCTCATGAGTTGGGCGAACAAGACAGTTCCTTGGAGGTAAGAAGAACCCGGCCTAGACCAGCTAAACCAACCCGACGAAGTAACATCAAACTCGCCGTTGTAGCAACCGATGTGATTATTCAGATCAATCCGTGAGTAGACCCAAGTATCCTTGTCTTTTCGGATCTGCGCCACCAGAAGAGTATCCTCTTGAAGCGCAAAGTCGCGTGTTGTTAGCGCGAACGCCATATTCCTATCTTTAACTGATTTCGGCGAAAGAGTTCTGCCTGTGAAGTGTTAGAGCGCGGGTAAAAGATCCCGTGGGTTTATGTATCGATCCGGGTAGGCCTAGCTCGTCGGTATAATAAGTTATCCCACCGAGGGAGCTCTGGGTTTGATATATCTAGCTTCACCACTACTGACCTATGCTACAATTTTAATATTTAACTATTGATCATATTGATACATCTATAATTAACCCGTTCTGTGCCACGTAGACTTGTCTAATACATTTGCTGGACTCTGGGTACAGGTTCTGACAACGTGGAAAACATTCATCAGGAAGTGACTGGCTGGCGAGAGTGCCAGGACGCAGTGTGGCTCGCTCCTGTCGAATCGTGGGTTTTCCACGTCGTAGAACGGTTACACTACATATTACGGTGTCGGTTGTGTTTGTATTCAATACCAAGTCATCCTGCATATAAGGCGATTCCAGTACATGTACATGTACATCGCCTAAACAGCTAAAAGAACGAGAGCATAATATTCGAAGCACTCGAGTACTAGGACTAATGAATGAGAACCTTAAAAACTGTCGCTTTTATTCTGCAATGCCCCTGGCTCAGTGGATAGCGAGCAAGGAGAATTAATGATGCAATAAATTGGAGACTAGTTTGGAATGACGCTGACGCAGCCCGGCGAATTGACGAGACAATGCAATAGAGATTCTTTTAAAGAGCGGGTACCTAAGTCGAAGGCTGATAAACGGCAACTCAGGGAGGCAAACTAAAAAAGCAGAAATAATATGAGATACCAAATGCAAGATACCTAATTAAGGACCACGAGCACTCCAACCGGGGTGGTTGTCATGTCACAACCGCTACAACTAGCTTTCATCTTCTCATGGGTATCTATGTTGCAATTTTTGTGTTGTGACTCGCCAGGATGATAATGTGCGCTGATGTCCTTCAGTATGCACCAAGTATTTCTTAGCTAATTGCCTGGTCATAGACACAATCTTATCAGATGTAAATGATGGCAACTTTCCGCTCCTGCTCCTCCTGGTCCCCACAATTGTGAAACCCCGAGGCCACGTGATAAGGTTTCGGTGAGCCACTATGTGTAGTTCCACACTGTGGCTTGTCGCCGCATTCTGATGTGTGGATGCATGTCGAGGTACCTTTGTCACCGCCACCCACGAGACTGCCTCCGCCAGCCACTGTCATTCTAGTTTCCCAACTTTCACGAGTACTATGCTCCCAGCCCCGGCTAGGTAGAGGAAATAGCATTTAAAGTCCTTGCTACCATGACCGTGCTACCAGAGTTTATGCAGACAAGCGCGTGAGCTCGTGAGCTTGCAAAATCCATGAATTCAGACAGAATTGTAGCATACACACGTTCACGCTATAAATTACTAACTGGAGAGTCCTAGGTATAAATATTCGAGACTGACATAAAGGCAAGTAAATTGTGGAATATTTAACTGTAACTCAAGCGTGCGAGAGCTTCTGCCGCAAGGCCATTCCAATGGCTTCATCTTCACCTAGGATCTATTGCCGCCGAAGTGTTACTATCAGGACCTTCCCGAGACCCTTTTTGGATCTTAAATCCGTTCCTTATGCAGGAAAGGACGTAAGGCCCAAACCCGCATCCTGCTAGCTGCCAGCCAGATAAATGTTTAGTTCCAGTTCCATCCATTTGGCGAGTGCCTCTATACTAATTTTATTGAGCAGCCCTATAGACGATGCAGAACTTTAAACTATATGTTAGTGTAGTCTCATACTATACGACGCTTGGTTGGCAATGTGATGTTAGTGATGGTATTTAATTCCGAACTCCAAACAATATCGGGAAAGGACCAAGGACACGAGGGAGTATAGCGTTGGCCATTATCATATGAAGGCTGAGTTTAAAACGGCGTGATAAACGACAATGTACCCCAACGTACCAGAGTAGGCCTCTAGCCAACGATATCTACCGCACCGATACATATACGCGCAGAGAGTAAAATGGTGCCTTAACTATCCGTACCAAGGACAGGTACTCAGTGCTAGCGTGAATGAGACGAAATCTTGAATCGCTCGAGGCAACTAGACTGCACAACCGCCGTCACTTCGGTAGCTTCATCCCTCCCTAGCCCTCGTAGTCGTGATCTGGATCAATATTGCGAATCTCGCAACTTACCTCATTTTGAACCTACTATACTAGTAAGCTCCCCGCTAGAGTGGTTTAGTTTACTCTACAACCTAGTCGGCAGCTCCCATGAATCGATTGATATCGATCCAACTCCGAGGCTTGCCAGATTAAGGTGCTTTTGCAAAGGAAGCTAAGTCTGTGATATTATCAAGTCCTGTTGGAGGCAGATCGATGGTGGAACCCCTCACTCATCGTGAACCATGTATATGCCGACGATCCTTGATTTCATCATAGTTATCCGTTTCTTGATAGTTGTATTAAGCTTATCAGATGCATAATGGTCTCGTAACGTATACCGCAAATCTATTCCGATAAATTGCCCCGGCTATCGATTCAGCTAAATCTCCAACAAACTGGAATTCACCAAGGATCTTCGGAAACGAAAAAATTATTTCAGCAAACAGGGAAAAACGCAGAAATCTCGCCGTCTACGGCATGTAACTGGCCAATTTAACACCCGAAGCTATGGTATAATATGCATTCCGGATGTCGCAAGGGGTGCATAAACACAAGTACTTACATGCCTTGGGGCGAAATTATGGGTTCGTTGATGCATGTTCGCTTGTTTGGCTGGGGATAGTTGGGTGGGTCGATACGATAGGCTTAACGGGAAGATTGTATTGGTCTTGCGATCTAGATGTGTAGATGACGGTGGAGATTTGATTGTTTGTCCATTAACTGATCGATTTGAGTGAAGGTCTGGGCCTCTGCCATACGGTATATTGGGCGATCCAATGTATGGAGATTTAGGATTTCTGTTGGATGGCAGCATAATAGTAGGAAAATCCGAAATCGAGTTGGGTGACAAAGAGGAGAAGGCTTTTGGTCAGAACGGTCCTCAGCTCAGCCTTTCGTCCGACGTAGAATTTAATTAGTTCTCTCTAATATCATATGTTAATGACAGATGCTCCGATACAGGGCCTCTTCCCCGTGTGAACACTTCGAATTCGATCAGAGGGTAAAATCTAGATCGCATTTCGAACCATTCAGGTGACTAAGCCCTCCCGCCAGGGGGGTTCGAAAATCTCTTTTAACTTTTTTGATACCGGTGCACTTTGTCGAAGGTTTAGTCTGAGGCTTATGCACTCGGTGCCCCCGCGGCCTAGCTGAATGGTGGCCTAAGAATATGTAGGAAGTCTAAGATGCTGGAGGTCGTCTGATCTAGATTAAACTAGTTTTTTGAGCTCCACGGAACAACCTAGGAACCATGTCCTTGTCGACGCTACTCCCTCCCTATCTTTGCCATCGCCATGGCCTCGGGTCTAGACGTTGTACTAACTAGTTGGCTTCTCCGGAAAAAAGTTGGAGGCAATGTCGCTACAACTACAACGAAGGCAAAATAGTCTACCATGATCGATCGAACTTGCTCTCTGGGAACAAAACACGACCCCAACATGATCACGAGGGAAAAAATACCAATACGAGGCGGATGCGAAACGCGCGAGGATGATGATCCTACATGGTCCCCACCTCACCCCTTCGCTCGGAAAGGACCTTCAGCATTGATCGTCGCCAATATAAACCCACAACCACGCGATCATGCACATCCCCAGCTCGTAATTAGAATGGTTGTTCCCACATTACGAAGGTCTCAGGCGACGGTGGAACTACCCATTCGGACAATGCCTCGAAGTCTTTATGTAAAAGTTGCATGAGTTTTTTTGTTAAATTACCAAACCTATACACCTAGTCAATTATAGCTTATACCAGATGGTTTGATGCGAGGAAGCGAAGGTAGACAGGCACGGATTGAGAAACGTAAAACCCGGGATCCGGTTTATAGCGTGGGTGTGCATTACAGTTGATTGAAATATCTCTCCTTCGATAAGAGGAAAGGAGAATAAAAAGAAAGAAGAAAAAAGGGTCTCGCTCGCTCGCATATGCAGGCAGGATACATGGGGAGGAGAACAAGGATGTGTCAAGAAAAAAGAAGAAAGTGGAGAAGTCTCAAGAAAACTGATTTGTGCAACATGCATCCTGCAAGTGCCGCCGCGCGCTGCACGGTTCACTCGTCAGCCGAGATCCCACAAGATCTTTAATCCAACCCGTTAAAACCCATGGCACACCCCCAAAACGACGTTTTGTGCAATACACCTTACAGCCCCCAAATGATGTGATCGCGATTTCTCGCAACGCTACTCGTCGAAGCCTCGAAATCAACCCCCAACTTTTGCAAAACGTGAGCATTGTTGGCAAATGTAGCCTCCCGGCTTGTAAACTCTTGTCTCTACTGAATTTTAGGTGGTCAAGAACACTCAAGAATCTTGTCGAAGCAAGAGAAGAAAACGGGCTGAGCACAAGCTTTCGATGTCTCCTGACAAGCACTCTGGGCCATGTTGGCGGAAAGATTGGCAAATGCTTAACTGACGGGACAAGAAATGGACAAGAGATCTATCGAGTAGAAATTGACGGCATTGCATAAATTCGATATATTTGTTGGTGTTTCTTCACGGTATTCTGGAAGAAGGTTCGAAAAATAGCGGCTACAATTAATTACCTAACAAATGCTAGAGGAGATCTCCGAGATCGCGAGAATCTTTTGGCTCCACATGGCTACATCGGTACCTTACTAGTCTGAAGCAGAGGAACCGGGCGCGTAGTGACTACACGCGGAGAAGCAAACCTTCTTTGATCGAAAGGTGGGATTTTCTTGAGTAAACCATTACTATTCCGGCGAGCTTGAATGGTCACGAAATCAGTGTACAAGGTTAGTTATAACGCTAGCGAGAAAAAGAACCCTTGAGAGAAAGAAAAAGAGTGTCTCAGGAGTCCATGCAATGCGTGGTCGATCGTTACCCTCGAATTATTCGTCATTCGTGAGGGCGATAACTTCGGCTTGCCTCAAGCTTCCTTGATTTTTCTTTTGGAGGAGATTGCTGAGTGGCGTTCTATTGATGCAGGGTGATACGAACTGCAACAATTCAACTGCTCGACTGCTTTTTGGGATAGCGAGGTACGCGAAGGCTATTATCCGGTGATGAATACAATATACTATTGCAATTGATTGACTATGGTTTGAAGTACGAGTGTATTGATTTGGAAGGTCCGGAGATATAATTTCTTTCGAAAAATTTTTGCCTCAAGAGTGTTCCCTGTACATACGCGTCCACCATCCTTTCGGTGATATATTATCATGACAATGAATTCGAATCGTAGAGTTACGTATCAATTGGAAAAGAAAATCGGCTGTAGGATAGGATGGAGATGGCAGTCATGATCAATCGGCGAGGTGCCAATAGCACAACGAAGGGTATAATCAAATTGTATTCGGTATAGAATCCTGTTGGCCAGTTTTCTTGGAAATCTTGGGGGTTGCAGTCGGACCCCTCATTTTGCTTTGGCGGAGGTGTTGAATGTCGTTCGAATTGCCAGTTATTGCGTGATTGCCTGATACAATCACGCGGAGTTCTGATTGGACGTTTTTGCCAAGATCCGCCAAGCCGCGTCGCCTGATGGGTCCCGTAGCGACTGGCTGGGACCCCCAAGAAGCAAAACACGACGTCAGCTACACAGCAACTCCCATGCATGGCCATGCACATACTCATACCCATAGCTACAGAGTCTGGGGGAGGAATTCCGTCGTCAAACGATAGACTCAGACGGCCAACTAGGTACATCCTCCGTCGTTAGCCTACATTCTTCAACCGGCCAGCATGTGAGTTCCCTGCAGCGCCAGTTAACCTAAACCTCCATCATGCATGGAGTGGGATTCCGTGGATCAGCCGCCCCAATGTAGCGGGTTCCTTCCTGTCTCTGCTCTGGCAGCTCCGATTCAGGCAAGCTCCGGTCGAAACTACATCCTAGTTGGTGGACTAGGCTAGTAAGTAAGTGTATCAACTTTTTTTTTTCGTTTGGGATCCAATTTACTAATTGCATTATCAAGCAGACACACCCCATGCAGCCTGATGGAGGTTGGCATATAAGAAGGCTCCTCCTCGTCCATCCTGAAATGTCGTGCGCAGCTGCCCAGCATTCCAGTTCCTTTGCACGCGACTCTTCATCTAGACGACGAGGATTGGTATTGCCTTCTCTGTACTTCGGCACAGTCATCGTCGACATATCGTCAATACAGCCATTTTCATCATGGCTTCCTGGCAGAGAGGTGCTGCCAAAGTGCTTGGTATCAAGCTCGATTCCGATATCAACAAGGATGCAGTCACCCGAGGAGAGTCCATCCAGTCAACCGACACTTATATCGAAGAAGAACCAACTATCGGGGACTGGGTTAGAGAACACGTCCCCCACAAGGGCGAAGTAATCGAGTTCGTCAGTTCGCTCTTCCCGTTCCTGCAATGGATTGGGAACTACAATCTTCTCTGGCTCACTGGTGATCTCATCGCCGGTATCACCGTCGGTTTCGTCGTCGTTCCACAAGGAAGTAAGCATTTGCCAAACCTCCCTTAGCCTCCAAAGCTTTTTTTCCTCTTTTTTCCTTGGCGGTTACACGAAGCCCTGCATTAGAAAATCCATACTAATCTGACGTTTCTTAGTGGCTTACGCCCTGCTCGCTCAACTTCCTGCCGAATATGGTCTCTACTCGTCGTTCGTTGGTGTCATGCTCTACTGGTTCTTCGCCACTTCCAAAGATATCACTATTGGTCCTGTCGCCGTCATGTCTACTCTAGTCGGTACTATTGTTCTAAAGGCTGAGGAAACTCACCCAGAGTTCACAAGACCGCAGGTTGCGAGTGCCTTAGCCCTTATTTGCGGCTGTATCGTGTTCGCCATTGGTATCTTAAGATTAGGATTTATCGTCGACTATATCCCACTTCCAGCCATTGCCGCTTTCATGACGGGTTCCGCTCTCAATATCGCCATGGGTCAGATTCCCGGCCTCTTCGGTATTCCGAGCAGTATTGTCAACAATCGGGCACCGACGTACAAAGTTTTCATTAACTTCTGGAAACACATCGGTGCCGCAAAGTTGGATGCTGCTATGGGTCTCAGTGCTCTCGCTCTGCTCTATATCATCCGTATCTTTGCAAACCGCATGTCCAAGAGGTTCCCCGCTTACAAGCGAACTTGGTTCTTCATTTCAACCTTGAGAACCGCCTTCGTGATCCTCCTCTACACTATGATTTCATGGCTTGTCAACAGACACAGACGCTCGAAGCCAGCTTTCAGAATCTTGCAAAACGTCCCCAAGGGCTTCCAGCACATGGGTGTCCCAGTCCTCAACGGCGGTATCATCAGCTCGTTCGCCGGAGAACTTCCAGCTGCCGTCATTGTCTTGCTCATTGAACATATTGTCAGTCCCCTCCCAAACACTCAAACCCCCAGAAGATCACAGACTAATATCAGGTAAATAGGCTATTTCCAAGTCTTTCGGACGTGTGAACGGCTATCAGATCAACCCATCTCAAGAATTGATTGCTATCGGCATCACCAACATCTTCGGTCCATTCTTCGGCGGATACCCTGCAACCGGTTCTTTCTCTCGAACGGCTATCAAGGCTAAAGCTGGTGTCAGAACCCCAATTGCCGGTGTGATCACTGGTATCATCGTCCTCCTCGCTATCTACCTTCTCACTGCCGTCTTCTACTATATCCCGAACGCCTCTCTTGCCGGTGTTATCATCCACGCTGTCGGCGATCTCATTACTCCTCCCAATGTCGTCTACCGATTCTGGCGGGTGTCTCCAGTTGAGGTTGTCATCTTCTTTGCCGGTGTCTTCGTTGCTGTCTTCAGCTCCATTGAAAACGGTATCTACACAACTATCGCTGCCTCCGCTGCTCTCCTCCTTTTCCGTCTCGCCAAGGCCAAGGGTCAGTTCCTCGGCCGTGTTCGCATCCAAGTCGTTCCTCCAGAGAATATCTCGACTGAAACTGTCAGCCACTCAGGCTACGGCGCTACTGGAAAGTCCAAGACCGATCCAGAAATCAAGGGCGTCAAGGGTGACGAAGCCGAAGCTGGTGAACTTCCCGAAGCTCATCACCACGATGTCTTCCTCCCACTTGACCACAAGGACGGCTCCAACCCCGCCATCAATGTTGATTCCCCATTCCCAGGTGTTTTCGTTTTCCGTTTCTCTGAAGGCTTAATCTACCCCAATGCCGCTCACTACAGCGACCAACTCCTCGACTACGTCCAACTCAAATGCCGCCGTACCTCCCTGGACACCTACGCCCGTCTTGGTGACCGCCCATGGAACGACCGTGGTCCTAGACATCTAAGCCTCGAAGACGACAACCGCCCAACACTCAAAGCCATTATCCTCGACTTCTCCGCTGTAAACAACGTCGACATCACTGCTGTCCAGACCTTGATCGATACCCGCAACACTCTTGACAAGTACGCCGCTCCCAACCATGTCGACTGGCACTTCGCCGCTGTTAACAACCGATGGACGAAACGTGCATTGACATCAGCTGGCTTTGGTTACCGCTCTGAGGATGTTGAGACAAATGCAGAAACTGGAAAGGGACCCTGGAAGCCACTTTACTCCGTTGCCGAAGTCAGCGCACGTGTTGCCGGTATCGATGGTGCCAGCGACGATGGTGCCAGTGGCAGCAGCATCAAGAAGACCGATCTTGAAGCCGCCCCCACCAGCACTATCCATGTTTCGAAGAAGAGGGTGTTAGTTCATTCTATTGCCAGACCGTTGTTCCATGTTGATGTTAATGCTGCTTTGTTGGCTGCGCAGGAGAATCTTTAAATATTTCTCCAAGGTTATCTTTTGGGAACATAAGGATACCGGGCGTTCTTTATTTCTTTATTTGTCCCCCTTTTTTTGGGAATTTTTGGTATATTTATAATGAGGGTACATGGGATGGGGGTATTTTTTTTTTTTAACGGATATATACCTATGTGTTTGAGAGTTCTTGCATTTTAGCTACTATATAGCACCATATTACCAAGGCATGTGTCGGTCTCATTTAATTCCGACGAGCCAGGATTTTATGATAGTTTTGCTGTGGACGATAGCGAGATAATTCATAATTTTTTGAAGCTTTAATTTATAACTTTCCCCATTAAGAGTAAGACTCGAGAACTAGCGGATCGAACTTCGAACCCACTGCCGTAGAAAAAACACCTTATGTTTTTGTTAGGAAGGAACTTTTTGCTAGGCAATCTTCAACAATTAAATGAGCATTTTCCGAAATCTTCGGTTCAATAAAACTAACCGCTCACCGCCAGATTATTGGTCTAACTAAACCCCTAATATTTTGGAGGCGGATGGCACCCCGCGTGCAGAAAAGAAGATGTGCAAATGCAACGCTGCACGTGCGACGTACACGTTTAACCCCTCCAATGATCTTATCTTATCTTAGAAATGCGTAGAAGCGAGAAGCAGTCGACAGGATAGGGTCATGGGGGTCGAATTAAGGTAGGATCTTGGGGCCAAGTTTCAGCCTCCGAACCGCGCGGCCGTGGGCAAGCCCACGGGAGCCCGGCACACCATATATCTCGGGTAGACATCTATTTTGTGGCGCCTTTGTCCCTCCCGGACGTCGACTTGGAGAGCCCGGAAAGGCAAAGTGCGAAATCGTGAGTTATTCAATACTCCGCCATTCGTATTTTTGACATTTCTATAGATTCCAGAGGCTAATATCTAGATGACCACTTAGGAGATTACTTCCTCAGGTTAACATGGCCATAGCTAGCTATTAATTAGGATAAATCCTGTCAAGTAGAAAGTTTTTTTTTTTCCCTTCTTCTCGACAGCCATATGCATTAATCGATGGTTTTTCAGATAGCTCGAGAGAGTGCTTTGTGGCGAAGGCGCAGTAACACGTCTAGATATATATATCTACGTATAGTAGATGATTGATATGATAGAACGGATCGCTTACGAAAGACTCTCTACCTCGATAACGCTAGAGACTCGGAGTTTGCCAACCAGACCTCAAAACGAAAAACAATTTCTTGGATTTATCGCAGATATTTCGCTTTACGCATGAGTTTGGTAGATATCCCGGTATTTTCGTTTGGATTATTCGTTCATGTCGAGAAAGTGGAGCGAAAGAGCTAGGAGAGCGCTAGAGCTACTAACGTTGCAACCTAGTCCCACACGTACGTTGCCAACCAGCTACCTGACTGTGCCAACATCTAGACGCTAACAAAAGGTATTTAATTAAATTAGATTAAATGAATTTAAAACGAGTAACTCTTTGAACAACTAAGGAAAATTTATATATATACACAACCTAGTGCAATACAATTTCCAATTGTCTGGTGACCCCTAACCATGATAATGCAATCCCCTACAGACCAGCTACCACGAATACCGGGAGATTAACTATTTACCCTATAGGCCTAGACATGAATAAAACATGGCTTCAATAATAAAGTGGAATCAAAGTTCTTTATAACTCGGTCAGATTATGGAGCTAATTGAGCCTTGCAGTTTCGCCCCCCCAGTCCATACGATTTGGGTCAGCAGTTACCGAACTATGGATACATACAGATATTCGTGCCAGCGGGCGTAGACGTGTTCCGAGGTTTACTAGGCCACAGTCAGTCTAGTTGGCCGCAGCGAGCGCCTCCAGTTTTGAGGCAGGGTAGCTGTTTGCAAGGTCTGGCAGGCTGTCAAGCACGCAGAATGGTCTCTGCCTCACGCCAGGATTTGGGCCGAACTCACGCACGTCGTCGACCTCTAGATCTAATTTTGTTGGTGCCACAAGAAATTTTGATTTTCCATTTTCTCAACATAGCTTAAGGGAAAAGAAGAAATATTAGATGAAAAAAAAAGATAGGTTCTAGTTACAAGCAAAATCCAAAGTCTATCGTAATAATACACTCGAGGTTGCCCCTAGTAACGATTATTGTCAAACTTCGTGTCCTCCAGAACGAAAACGATCCACAAGACCGCGCTTGGGCTAAGACCGCCCATACTTATGGAGCCTCGGTGCTTCGTTTGTGTTTAAAAAAAAAATAGGCAGTTGAAAGATCGAACTTCAAGTACCCAGATCAGAAACAAATCATCCATGCACGCATAGACCTTTCAAGGGTCAATGCCCCATGCGTTAAGTCCCTCGGGACGCTGTGCTAGACCCCTCCATGAGACCTCGACCGACCGAACCACAGTTGAGTTGCATGGATATGTAAGCCATGCACTACGCCCATCTTTAAATGACAGCATGGCACCTACGTAGGCCTAGGTACCCCAACAAGAATATCAACTTCAACGATGTCCTGGTATCTATTTCCCTTTGCTGTAGCAGCGATGCTCGTCGTTCCACCACTTTATTCCGTGCGATAGCCCTCTATCAGCACCTCCCTATATAGGCCTATAGGGCCTAAGGATATCCCCAACAGGACCCAACACAATATCCGTAGCTGAAGCCAAAATCTGAAGAATACAGTTGTCCTCGAAGTCTAGGGAGCATCGTTAATCCGATTCCCACTAAAGCTAGGGTTCGTATGCATGTAGCTCAAGTTTTTGTTGGCGTGTGTGAAACCCAGGGTAGCTCCAGCTGCAAGGAGCCGCGACACCGATGTACCGAATCGTCGTAGGGGCTGTCACAACGAGGAGTATGGAAGGCTATAATGGAACTATATTGTAGCATTAGTGACAAGCCTATGTGGGTAACTGTGTCGAGTGGGCCCGTGCTATACTACGTACTGATACTTCCGCGTCGTCCTTTCGAAATTTTCAGGGCCAGAAGCGACCAAAAGTTTGGCGGGTTGCTCTCCAGACCGCGTTACAGACAACTCTAGTGATTGTTCGGCCACTAGCTAGAAGACGGGTGGTTATCCCTGGCCTTGGTTGAGCGTTGGATACTGTTCACCTCAGTGGCGGCTATGTATAAGCAATCTCTCCATACTAGAATATGTACTCTTATATCTGGTGAAGACTTACCCTGATCCCCAATATTGATATTACGGTGTTCGTTCCACCACTCGATGAGCTCTCTCACCTTGAGAGCCATCTCAAGGCATCCGTTAATTAGTTCGACGACTTCGACTATGAGGCTCAGGATAAGGGCCATTTTGGCGTCGGAGAGGGGGGCCTGCGGGGGGGTTGCCCGGCGTATAAAACAGTATGAGTAAAGGTAGAGGATCAATAAAATCAACTTTCGAGGACTAGACTCAGAGATTTGGATGCATGCAACTTAAGAAACAAGAGTAGGGTACGATGAGTTGAAGCTTTCGAGGAGCTCGATCGAGTCGACTGGTGAACTATAGTTACTTCTCTCTGCCAATACATCGCTCACAGGAAAGAGTGAGGCTGTCTTGTCGATTGGGGGGGAACAAGACTTTAATAGAGACGATTGGAGTCTTTCGGCCTGGCTGTGTTATTTTCGGCACCATATCCATCTGTAGGTTTCCGTGATAAATGTTTGCAAATTTGCTCCAGTATGGCTGTCGCTACGTAGGTGGGCGCCCAGCCACAGAGGTATGGCATGAGCAATCAATCATGATAACGGATGGCGCTGCCGTTCTGGTGAGATTCCTTCGTCCTATTGGCTCAAATCCCGACTATTTGGGCAAGATCTTGCAACCAGGACTCTTCTTAGAGAATAATCGGGCAAGCAGTAGCAGTGCCAGGCCACAGCCAAACAGATAGCCCCCAAAGGTTTCGAGACGCTTTCGACGTTTGTGCATGCAGGTCGGAACCACGCACATGAAGGACATTGAGTACCACATCCCTACCGCCGCCGGACACCAAAACATGAAGTCCTTTGTAGGAATACCCTGGAATCTATAAGTGAATAACCTCCCAAGCTGGTACCATGGTATATATATTCAAATGTTCAAACACGTTCTAGCAGATCGGGATGATAAGATTATAAGGCAACCCCAACCCCACGAGCTTGAGGCTAGGGCACCGGACCACGGGGAGGACTTAAGGACGTGGGAGAGCTCCCTAGCTCGCGAGTTAACTCGACCTTGGGCTCCCCAATAGGCAATTGTTTCCACCTGCAGCCTTGACAGTTTGCAGGGCGTCCTCATCCCCATCCGCACGAAATTAATTTCCATATTCGACTTAACTCATGATTGATGTAGACTGCCACCACGTCATGCTCCATCGAGGACGATTGTGACTTTGTCTCATCCGCCGCGGAGCATACCCTCAGACGCCTCAGATGTGACGGGTTTCGTTCATTTTCCGCACAGAATTGTCTCCAGCATTCCATGTGGCACGGCAAGTTTGCTAACTTTGCGTGGGTCCAGGCCTCCACTTGTTCATACTCTCACAGGATTCAAAGTTTCAGCACAATCCCGCAAATACATGAAGCGAAGGCAATAGAAATAGGAATAGAACTAAACAAAGGAACCAAGTGCGAGACCAAAATAGAACAAGAAGAAAAACAAAGGTTGTGAATTCAATGCCGTGCACTTTTACGCGTTCTAGAACTTTCTGGCGAGATTCCAAAAGGCTGAAAGGTCCATGCCTCCGGCTTTATGCTGCCTAGCTTAATGTGAGGCTCAGTGCCAGAAATGTTATGTACCAGCACTGTGTATGGTGGATTGTTGGATTTTGGCACCTGTTTGCATGAGGGCTTCATGTCAACCGGGAGTTAGCAGCTCACACCTCCAACCAGAAACACACCGATATACAGAATTGCAGGCCAGCCTTTCTGTAGTGGCAAAGATCGCTATTTACCCCATTGTGTAAACCAGCCTCCACAAAGTGGCAACATCAATCCCCAAGCTGGTGCTGTGAATAAGCTTGCTCGCTCGTACTCGTAACACAGCGTGTTGGTTGGGCAGGACAACATCCAACACACCCGCATGGACACCACACATGCACCTGCAGCCGACGTCCCGTCACCTCCACGAAGTGAACAAAACACACCTGGGAATGGTCTAGCTGTTGTCAGTTTAAACCAAATCACAAGTAGAGCTGCGAGGCGATTAATATTGAATGCTAACTACTCAGGCAACTATAATGAATATTTAATAACAGGGCCCTAGTCAGCAGTTGGGAGCGTTGGATTTGCGTTACGGCGGGGATGTATGTACGCTCCGGTGGTCTTCAGAACACTGGTGACATTTAGCAGCCTATAAAAATTCGACTCAGCCTCGATACTGAACGTCGTGCCGCTCGAACCGGCAACACACATCATAGGCATCGTTATGAGTCCGCCGCGGATAGCGCCGGGGATTCTGCTAAACCAACATCTTAATGGGAATGATACATCAGTAAGAAATATCTTCAGTCCCTAATGCTCAATATGCAACCCAAACGTTACACTACCCAACGTCAAACTGTTTCTACTTAAGACTAGATGAGACCCGAGAGAATATTGTATATACACACACGAACGAAACCGAAGCGTTTCTGTAAACGCCGGTTTAAGTTATGGCTGTTGGGGCTAGATCTAGATCTGGCATCATGATCTTCGGCCATAAGTTCAGCATCCTTAGATTTCATATAAATACGCGTGATATCTATCGAATACCCCGCCTAGCCTAGGACCGAAATCCTTCCGGTACATACCCCGGCCGACCACAAGGCACAAATAGCTCCATATTCTCAGAGATACACTCCGTTTTACCTCAAGTAACCGTCGTTTGAATTTTGGTGAACTTATAACCTCCCCATGCAATGGGTCTTTTAAGTTTCTCCACCCACACTTTGCTCCTACTGAGCGTCGTCGAAGTACAGCCAGCACCACTAGCGCCAGGTGATCATGAACACGCCTACTACCCCAGCATAACTATAGAAGGGAATTACACTGGGGGTCATGAATATCCCCACTATCCGAATAGAACTACCCACGGGAGCTCCACAGACCACCAAAAGCCTGCGTACCACACAAATGTGGCCATTCAAGGAAACTCGACGGGCAACTCAGCCTCTGAGTCTATTCCCAATAGCACTGCTATAGCTGTAGTATGCTCAGGCTTTCTCAAAAATCCAGCGTGCCCTCTCAAACACCATGACTCCAATTCGACAAGCCTATCATCCGCCAACGAAGCACTATGTGTTAACTGCAAGAACGGGGCGGTGGGCCCGAAGAATGCGAAAACCGCGACCGAAACAAGCCCTGACAAGGCTACAAAAAGAGTCAAGAAAGAGTTAATTAGTCCAAATTTCTTCTATGAAGGCGGGAAAGCAAAAGTCAAGTGCTCCTCTCCGGGATTGGTCTGGCAAATAGAACCTTATGAGAACGATCTCGGGTTTCCCCTGGATAAATGGCCTGATTGGAAAGCAGAATACGAAACCAAAAAGGACGCCCGGGTGGCAATTCAGTTTGCCCAAGATAACTGCAAAAGGGCCTGTGACTGCGATGAACAAGGCGCAATCGTACCTCGGAAATACGCTGGCCGGCATGCATGTAGCGAAATTTTTCAAGCTAATCGATGCTCCATTGCACTCGGTAAGAATTGATATGCTGAGAATATATAATTATCTAGATACATCCCAGCTATGACCCCTCACATCACCCCAACTGAATTGTCTAAACGCTCATAGCAAACCCAGTTTCCGCAAGACATCCTCAAAAGATAAATTCCATCGTATTTCAATTAACTGTTCATATATCGCTTTTAGCTTGTTACTGCTCTGCAGAGCTCATACAACCGACAGCAACCTCGCAAACGGCGTCTCGTCAGGACTACCAAGACGCACTTGATCGAATACCACAAACTATACGTAATGAGAATCCAAACTACTGGTGGGAGATGCACGGTCTCGCAGTACCGCGCCGTCCATGGGATTTCATGGGTTGGTCACGCGACCCAAACGAGAATCCCGTTGACGTTACCCAACCACTCCCGTGGACACCTGACGCTGGTTGGAGACGATACCAAACGGATATCTTCTCGGAACCTCCACGCGGACCCCTCAGGTACCCTTGGGGGCTGAGACCCGGAGAACTCGGTGAATATGGTGGTAAAGGGTGGAAACGGGATGTCAACAGCGACGATAACCCCAAAGAGAGTGCCCAAATCGGCGCCGAAAACGACGGAGGAGCAAATGGCGGTGGAACAGATTGAAACAATGTCGACCTCCAATACCACCGTGGGATGGATATCTACACTCGTACCGTTAGCATTTTTAGACTTCCCTTGCATCTTTACGCCCTTTCTTTTCAAAAATCCTTCTCAAAATGTATTTAAAAACTCCTTGCTATCAGTTTTTCGACTTTACCAAATTGTGCGGCCGTATACGTTTACGTCGAAATAGAAATAAAGCCGAATTATAAAACTCATGTACCAAGTTTTGCGAGGAATGAGCTTGCGAGAACTGGCACTACAAGAACTTAACATTTCCGCAGGCCTCATGGTAGATATATACCTTGACCAATAGACTCAATTATCTACAGCGTCGGTAAATATTAACACCTACCCGAAAACCCAGATACGATCGAAGTAAAGGTTTGGGGTAGGCCTAGAGAAGATCTTCGAGAGATCTAGTATCCTAGGTTATACGATATCGGGGTAATATATACTACTAAGTCTAGCACAAGGCTTAAGGACAAGGCCCTTCATATCAGTTTTAGGTACCTTCGAAAAATCCACCCTGCCATGGGTATGTCGTGGCTATTCCCATATATCGGTATTATGCATAGAGATCTCGTACGCATGTAATCTTTATACTTTAAAAAAGAACGGTGCTTGTATTACTATTCGGCCTCGTAGCTCCGCGGCATCAGAACCCAGTTTAGCATCGACCTGGCCAGTATTACACCAAACGAGCCAGCTTGCCGCTACTGACGAAGTTATTCGGCATGGCCATGGTACCAGTCTCATGCGCAAGCCGCTTTGAAATACGCTACCTACATAGATTGCGGGTTGCTTCTATTTTTCGCCACTAGTTCTGACCAGTATTGATATGACATATGCTAATTAATGCCTATTACATTCAGGATCCGGGCCTCGATACCGCATGCGGTGTGTTGATTCAAAACAACCAATACATACAGAATCACTGGGTGTTAGAAATTGAAGGAGCTGAATCCACGTCCAACCCTCAACCCACCAAAAAGCGTGGAAATGCATTAAAAATGGTGTTGTGGGGCATGGGCGGATTTAGGGCGGATTTAGTGCAGCCTAAAGATGCTCGGTTGTGCCGACAATTCCTCTGCCGACAGTTTACTTACTCAGCACCATACTTCTGGGGTAATACTGAATTACCAAAGCGGTACGGCCGGCAAGGCCCTCAGGATACGAACGGGTGGAATAATCAACCCCTGTGATATTGTTAGAACCTTCCATTCTTTCATATGCCCTCAATAGCCCCCGATCCCATACTTTCGAGAGCATACGTACAACTCTTGTGCGCATGTGCATGCATGTATGCAGTCTATGTTATCCTCCCGACTCTGATAGAGCTCTCGAGATCTTATCCTAAATCTAGACTCAACTTGGCAACGTCAAGCGTAGTCACTATTTGAAGGGTACGTACCTTAGCCCGCGACGTGGTTAGAGAAACACCGAAGAATTCCGAGACTAAAAAACTAATGCAAGTCTTGGTCTTCCGAGATTCGTCTAAATTAATTAAGCGATATCGATAAAAGGAAACTGGCAGAAGAGATTAAGAGTTCCTCGATGATTAAGCATATAAGACGGGTCAGTGAGAGAGTTCCCTAGCCATGAGTAATCGGATCGCAGGGCCAGACTCAGGATACTACGTTATGAATATCTGCCGGCATCCCAGTGTGATATGGCGACCAACATTGCCAATGCAACAGAGAGATTTACCCCGCACAATTTGAACAATATCTTTTCACCTAGATAGAATTGAATGAGGTATTGAATCCAAAAGGTTATCGAATGTCGAATCGAATGAAGCGAAGGTATTTCACTCTATGGCCATGGTACATTCCCGCGTATATATGCCATGCACACGTAGATGTATCCACGTATCATCATGTCTGCAATGTCTACCGACTTCAAAACGTTTTAACGCGTTTTAAACTGCACCGGACGTACCATCACAGGATCCAAGCGTCTGCAATCTCGAGCTCAATGACGAGCCAAGAGAAGATCTATCAGTATCACTTCAGGGGGGTTTTCCTGGAAGCCCAGAAAAAAGAAGCATCGACGTGGAACGGGTGAATTAAAAAAACCAGATGCCCGATGCAGCTTGCCGGGGTCAGAGCTTCAAGGATGTCTTAATCTTTCGTGAGCCGCTATCACAAACTAGCCCGTAACCAGGATAATGATAGTAACATGCCGCACTGCAAGTTTTTGCCTCGACAACGGGCCGTTTGGTTGGCTAGGTTGGTCATACAGACGCGGTTGACCCGTGTCGGAATTAAGTGAGGTAAGCTCCCCCCTTCCTTCGTAAAAACTGCTTTCGCATTCCCGATGACATCACGGCAAGGTTAACGTTTTTTTTCGATTGGCGGGGAAAGCTTAGGAAGTACCTTTTAGCTTTACCTACCCAAAAGGAAAACGAGAGAAAATTGAAGATAAGAGAAAGTAAGCCCTCGTAGACAGAAGCCGAAGTGTATAAATAAGCTGTAGACTTCCCTCCCACTGCCTCTCTCTGGCTTCTCCATCCGAAATCATTGCATCGTGTAGCCTCAAAGATCGACTTCCCAATTCGGACGATCCAATTAACCACAATATCAACACACTTTTGACTTTTTCTACATCTCGGTCTTCTCGAGCCAGCTAAAGACTCTCTGCATTATTCGCACCTAAGCAGATTACGTAATTACAGGCTACCGGTACTATCACCATGTCTGGATCACTTCCATCAACCTTCAAAGCCGCTGTCGTCGAGAAGCCCGGCCATACCGAGGCTTACGGCGCTAAACCCGGGGAAGAATCTCCCGTCAAATTCACCCTCAAGGATATACCACTCAAGGCTCCATCGCACGGACAAGTTCTCGTGAAGGTTATCGCATCGGGTATCTGCGGATCTGATGTTCACGTACTAAATGGTCAAGTCGGATCGCAATTGTATGCCAATTCTTTCCCGAGCCACGAGTGTAGTAGCACTCCATACTAACAAGCGTTTTGGATTCTAGCCCCCACGTCTCCGGCCACGAAATCATCGGTGAAATCGCCGCCATCCCAGAATCAGAAAATCACTGGAAGGTCGGGGATAGAGTTGGCGGCGGTTGGCACGGTGGCCACTGCCACTTTTGCACACAATGCAAACGCGGTCAATTCTTGCTCTGTCAGAACGAGGCTATCAACGGTGTTACCATGTGGGGAGGACGTACGTAGCTCCACCTCTCGTTTAAACCGCTATATTGCAGTCAGCAACTAATACGACCCCTACCTTCACACAGTGGCACAATACGTCCTCCTTCGCCGTGAAGCCGTAGTTTCGGTCCCTACAGATGTCGACCCAGCCGAATACGCCCCAATCCTCTGCGCAGGAGTTACAGTCTTCAACGGCCTCCGAAACATGGGTATCCGCCACGGAGGTATCGTCGCTGTCGCCGGTGTCGGTGGACTCGGACATCTGGCCGTCCAGTACGCCGCAAATATGGGCTACAAGGTCGTCGCGATTGGTCGTAGCGAATCTAAGAAGGAGGAGGCATTGAAATTTGGTGCTAAAACTTACATCTACGGAACTCCTGAGCAGAACGTTGAGGAATTGAACAAGCTGGGTGGTGCGGATTGTATTGTTGTTACAGCGAACAGCCCGGATTTGACCTCAAAATTGCAGTATGGTTTAGTCAAGGGTGGTACGCTATTGGCTCTCGCGAGTAAGTAAACTCTAGATCTGAAGCCCCCGTGATAAGGTTCCAGTGCTAATATGGATCATAGTTGTCGGGTCCGCCCCATTCGATAGCGGTAAACTTATCACCCAACAACACTCCGTCAGAGGCTGGCCCGCCGGCTCCGCGATCGACTCTGAGGAAGCCATTGACTTTGCCAAAGAATTTGGAGTCAAATGTATCGTGCAAAAGTTCCCATTGGAGAAGATTCAGGAGGCCTACGACATTGTGGATAGCGGAAAGGTCAGATATAGGAGCGTCATCGTCATGTAGACGCATCCGAATTTGAATCCCCAAGAAAAAAAAACTGTGGACGGGAAAAGCATGGTTATTTGTTAATACGGTGGTGTTCCGGGGGTTTGATGAGGAAAAGTTACCATGTATCGGTTCTACTAGTACTATAGTAGTGACTGGGTTTGTTAAATAATCCACGAGAATCAAATGATCAACACGCCATACGTAGTGGAACGTACAAACGTAGATACAACGAAGGTTCAAGGAAGATATCCCAAATGCAACAAGGGTACCCAAAAGAACGCAACGGGTACCCCATCATATATTTTCCATCCGCGGTCCACACAAAGCGTCATCAATTAGACTACACTGGCATATATAAATATGTACAATTGAAGAAATGAGAAGCGAAAAAATAACGGAAAATTCAACGTCAACGAGTAAAAAGACAAAAGGTCGAAGAGAGTTAGTAGACATAACCTTTCAATCATAGAACGCCCCGTATCGCACTCCGATGTTTTCCAAATAGAAAAAAAAAGAGAGAAAAAATCAATGAACTTGAAGGGTTTCAGACCGTTAAAAGGAGGGGAATGATAAAAGGTAAAATAGCAGACGAGATCAAGCTGACTTTGCGCAGTAAAAGAAAGCATGCGTTAGAGAGACGAAGAAACAAAGCAGCGCGAAAGAAGGTAAGGCCGTTAAGATAGTGGAGTTGTTTTAGTGATATATGGATAAGGAGATGAAGTTAAAGAAGGAAGCATTAATCGCACCCACGAAAAATTATGTAGGGATATCCAGAGATTGCGTGTAAAAATACCGAAGAAAGCACCGCAGAGTGAGAAATTCAGAAAAATAGATAATAGCCGATGAAAGTCGAAAAGATTCAAAAAGTAAGATGTTAAGACAAGAGGACGAATTGAGAATCGCACCGAAAGCAAATAGCAGGTTCAAAGTCGAAGGGACAACTTTTGGGCGTACTGAAAGCCCGATATATTACAGTAGGTCGTGTTTGTAGGTCGATCGTATACGGTAGATATCGGAGTATTGGTTTCCGCTGTATCAAACATATCGAAGCCGTTATAAAAAAAAGGAAAGGCGCTGGTTTCTGTCGGGAAAAGGAATGTATCGAGTCGTTGCTTGCCAACTTTCAGGACCAAAGGCGATGATGAAATCGATCACCGAATACGCATGCGGACAGCCTTGAATTTGGTATCCAACCCTCCGCAGCTTGGGCAAGTTCCATGCGCCTCATCACCATCCGCATATCCATCACTCCCCTTCCTTACGCAGCTGCGGCACAATCCGGCAATACACTCAGAACAAGCCATAGCTTCACCCATGGCAGTCAAAAGGCCACAGCCGCTGCACTCCACCTTAGGAGTATATGTGATTGTGATCTGCGGACTATAAGGACCACCAGCCTTGTTGAGATTATTCAAGCTGCCCAAATGTGCACTATCCGTGAATTCCGTGTCCATCTTATTCGGGTTTAGCATACCCGTAGAGGCTCGCGGGGAAACCGACCTGCTGAAATTCGGGATTTGCATTTTCTCAAATGTTCCTGAATCAGGTGGGGTATCACGTCGGTCTGACATTGGTGGGGTGATGTTGGTGGTCCGGACCCGGTGTTCAAGATCAGCCATTGAGCGTGATTTGGTCAGCGTGTTTCCACTATAACCATACGCGGATGGGGGTGGCTGATTCAGGAACTCCGGAGCTTGTGAGGCGACGAAGACTAGCTCATCCCATCTGGTTCGAGCTTCATCATCGCCACTAATGGTTGAGGAGGCAGGTCGAACGAGATCGTCGTGTTCCAACGTGCGATCAGGGTCGGATTCGTTTCCGGTGGCGGCGCTGCTGGGCTCGTACGACATTGGAGTGCCCTGGCGTGATAGATGGGGCGAACTCATGATAGGAAGTCGCTTTCGCTGACGGGAGGGTGGATGCGGAATGTGAAGAGGTTCAAGGCCCTGGAGTGTCGAAACGGAGGAAGGGTGGAAAGTATGGTGGCGACGAGTATTGTCAATGGAAGAATTGTTTTTGCGTTTCCTAGCTATCGTAGTTTGTAAAGGTTTTGGAAGTGGTGGCTGTAGGAGAAAATATTAGTTCTGGCCGGGGTAGTGATCAAAATTTTGCGAGCTCACCTGTGAAACTTCGCTTCCAAAGCTCGAAAAGGGTGCTCCGGCTCTACCCATACTCATCGAATTTATGGAGGTGTTGGCACTTGACATGTCAGCATCAGAATTCGTGGAAGGAGGAGTAAGATCTTCGACCCGAGTTTCGAAGCTATTGTCTTCATATCCTATCGTAATAGCATGTTAGTATATTGCCACTTGTCTAGTACTCGATAAATAGGAGGTTCGATGTTGAAGCCAACTTTCAAATTTAGATAACTTACTCCAACCAGTACTCTTAGCTCTCTCCTCCCCGCCTCCGGGTTGGAGATTCCGTCCCCGGCCAGGGCTAGGCGGACCTCCCATCCCTCCATTTGGCAGTGATGTCAAAATATTCGCCGTCGTGGCGTTCAATGCAGCATTCCGAACCATCCTATCAAAGCTATCCTTCGTTGCCGATAGTCGGGGTACATAATCGTCGGGATGAGCACGACGAATATGTTCCTGCATGGACCGGTATCTACGTTCCTACAAAGTTAAAACGAGGAGCTCGAATTAGTCATCTATATGCGGGAAACCTCCAAGTTTACCGTTACGGCAATTGATTCACTCACTCCTGTGCATTTTTTAAGACACCTACGGCCATCCGGTCGGATAAGCGGGCAAATAACCTCGCCATCTGGATCTACTGGGCCGCCAGCAACATGAGGCTCCGCAGATGTAGTCCTGGACATCATCGTTGCGCTATAGTGCTCCAACAAGGAGTGGATTGCGATCTTGCTAGCCGTTGTTGCGGTTCCGAAGAGCTAGCCTTCAGGTCCAAAGCTAAATCGATGGTATGGGGGTTACGGGAGCGGCTGAGCTAAGCTCGAGAAGCGGCAGGAACGACGAGATGTGTTGTCGTTGACGGGAACATGGAATGCTGAACTGCCTTGTAGTGTCGCTGCAAACGGAGGAACTGATTCGACTCCGTGAGGCAAGTTGTCGGGTAGGATCTAGGAAGTACGAATACTCGCTGCGGGCTTTGTTAAATTCGGTCGGCAGGAGAAAGAATACAAGCAGTGCAGTGCAGTGTTGCGAGTCGTCGAGATCGAGATCAGAAGAACCGGGCTCCAAGCTTGGGCGGATGGATTCCTTGTAAGATTGGCCAAAAACGTCCCTTGCTTCCTTCTTGTTTGTTGGTTGCTATGTGCTATCCCACACCTGGGCCAAAGTACCCGAGCAATGCTCCAGCTCAAACAAACAATGCAGCTTCTTCTTCCCCTCTTCTCCTTGGATAACGGTCCTGGTCGCTGGAAACTGCAGGTACGAAGGGCAAGGTTGGATAGCAAGCTCTGTGGCTTGATGGGAAAGGAGATGTAAAGCAATGCCTCAAGGATGGAAGCTCGAACTAGAATACTTGTTCGCGAGATTCAAAACCCAAAGAACATGAGTGAACGAAAGGACACCAAAGCAAGATGCGCAAGGGCTGAGAAGCTATCCCAAATCCCACTTTTTCTCGGAGAATAAACAGCCACACGGTATGGATAGGAAAGGTCTGCAAATATTGCCAAAGATGATCAAATAAAAGCGGTTGGTTGTTCTTGGGCGGATGAATGGGAAGCTGTTTGCTGGTCTTCGGAAAGCCGGTAGCGACAAAAACTGGTTGCTGCGGGAATTGAATTGATACAGGAACGAAAGAAATGTGACTTGCCGCTGGAAGCCAACGATAATTGATGCTTGGTGGTCAGTGTCCTCCTTGGAAGGGTCGGTAACCGAAAGCTCAGAGAAACTGTAGCTGAGGGGAAGGGAGGGGAAACAGGATGAGAAAAAGAACGAAGGAGATGAGACCCGGAATCGAGGTTATGTTGGCTTGAGCAGAGCTTCTTAGCTGGTCTGCACGCAAAGACAGAGGGGCGGCAGCAAAAGATATGTGCAAAACGCTAGAAGGAAAAATAAAAGAAAAAAAACCTTCGCCAGCTTTTTCAGAAGGAAAATTTTGGAGGTACAAAGTACAAGGGTAGAAGGTTGTGCGGGCCTGCAAAACTCTGGTACCTGCAACTTAACCTTGAAAACTCAATGGGAGCAGAGATTCAACTAAAAGGATAGCTCAAGTTCTGTCTGTAACCGAACTTTACCTCAAACAGGCAGAAAGCGATGAAAGTCTCAGCTTGTTTGTGAAGAGCTACCCCAAGGCGGGAAGGGTCACCGGAGAAGCTTGAATTCTCAGAATTGATCTTGACGCAAATGAGACCACAAGCTCGAGCAGCTGGGCTCGGAGCTAGTGTAGCTGCTTCTTCATGCGAGGAATGAGGCGATCCAGGAGCAAAGGCAACCAAACTTGGGGATCAATCATGCAGCTTTGTCCGTCCGTTAGTTGTATTATTAGCATCTATATTTGTGTATGTATTGATTTCAAGGTCCGTTACATGCGCTGCACCGACCATTTAGCTTCCCACCAGAGACAGACAATTCGATGCTGCGACCAGGGCGAACCTTGTAATGGATGGCGGCGATCGAAATCCAAACCGTTCAGAAAAGTGGCTGCATAAATGTGGGTAGTAAGCGGAACATTAAGATGGATTCGAATACTGGATAGCACCTCGGCATCGTGAAAATGATAGTCGAAGAAACCAACCTCCTGATATTTCACAATGGGGTAGAGCTGTGATGGCGATCGCCCTAGCTACTCGATCTGGTGATGGATAGTAGCTCTAGCAAAAAAACGGAACTCCAGATTCATCGCTTTTTCCGCCGTGTGAGGCAATTGTTTCTCCCTCGTTTCTCTTGTGCGTGGAACGAAAACACCACAAAAATGCGAAATCATGTTCTGCCTTCTCATCTGATGAGACGAATGTTAGCTGCTGCGTCTTTTGAGCAATAAAATGGAGAAAGCGACAGCACAAGATGCTTCTGACAAGCCTCTCCATGCACTGTAACTAGGCAGGTAAGCAGGGGTAAAGGCAGCGAAAAGGCTCCTTTGTGTCAGATTTCTCGTCCGGGACCCATTAGTGGAGATGTAGCTTCCTCCAAGCAGCGGGAAAATCCTTGCAGCTCCAATAACACTAGCCTACAAAAACTGCTTCTCGAAGGGCAAGCAATTTCGAAGATTAGATTCTTCATCTAATTAGATGAATCGGCCGCTGCTTTACCCGGGCCGAGAGGTTTACCCGACGATCTCCCAAGGCCTGTCGACCATGGAAGAACCCTCGCGGTTGCATGTATGCAGATAATCATTTGATTCTTTGCATTGAACCGGAAGGTTTGCAGAAATACCATCCACTGCTGGGCTGCTTCGATGCTCTGGATGGAAACAAAACGTCCTTCAGAGTAGAAGGAGGGCAAATGGACAAAGGAGGCTGGAGTGGTGGCTGGCAACGAGCCCATCACCATCCCGCCCTCACGAACCGGGTCATTTTGGCGTCATTCAGATCAGAACATCAGGTCAGGCGGGGTGCTTTGAGACAGGAACCTTGCAAGGTCATAGCTAGAAAGCTCACACTTTGGGCAAAATGAGGTTGAGGAGTGCTGCAGGAACAGCCGACAAGACCACAAAACTCGCAGCTTGATGCGGCACGGACCTAAATCGGGCTTTAGGCCGAAAGTGCCTTCTGCATTCTGAACTGCTCGAGCTGGCCTTTATATTAATGAATGCGCCTATGGTATGGTTAATCCGTCGGGTTAGCCAATATAATTCCTGTTTTCGGAAGGCAAGCAATCGAGATGAGAGTAGCTACATACCCAACGGCCTAGGGTATTCGGTCTGCTCGGATCAGGATCCCTAATACAAGCACTGTTCGTTCGTCTGAGCTCAATGTTAAGGGTGACATCGTCTCGAAGTTCATTTGCGTTTAGTGGATGCAGATGGTGGGCGATTGAAACTTATGAGTGGAGCTTCAAACCAGGGCTGCGGGATGGTTGTGGCAAGAGATAAAAGAAGTCGAGGGACCTCAGCAGCCCAGCTCAGCTCAGCATGTAAAGCTCTACTACATGTTGGAGACCGACACCTGCAACACATCGTGAGAGATAGCCATCGAGCACAACGCAAACCCTGCCACATGCTGCAACACACAAAACACAACAACCTCAACCCAGTGGGTGGCGGCTCGGTTGCTGCGGGCGGGTGGCGGGCGGAATCCCCAGACGTTCGGCACGATACTTCGATAAGATAAGACGATGGCCAATACTTAGGTACATACACTAGGCCTTAATCTCCTCCCCAGTCATCGACATAAATTCCAATTCTTCATATCGCTACGAGTAGATATTTGGCTGTCGGGCAACTAGGTCGCTCAGCAGTTCGGGTTACCGGCTCGGGTTATTACGACGGATACCCCAGCTCAGTTCCGTGGCCAGTCGAAAAAAAGAATATTTTTGTTTCATAATATTAATATTTGAAATGCTAGCTACAGGTGGAGCTTGATAGCGAACAAAATGAACCGGAAGAATATCGCCATGACTCGGGGTATAACCAGTCTGCTATCAGAGATTAAAAGGTAATAGGAAGTGGAGTAGGAAATTTGGAAACACGAAATATCGATTGCATGCAAGGAACTTAAATGGTGCATTCCGCAAAAAGGACAAGAAACCCCCCAATAACTCCAGCGACATGCGTAACTGGTACCGTATGATAAGGATCATGATTTCCAGAAACAGACGCCAGGTGAAGATTGAAACAGAGCAGACGTTATTGCAGTGACAGCAAATCAAGCACAAGGGACCAAGCAAAAAAAAAAAAGGCACCACAGCACCGCTCGACAATATAGGCGGTACTAGATAATGATGATAAGGGCGCTAGGTGACGGGAGAACTCAGCCGTCCAAGGGCAAGCCTGCAGGAAGAGTGAAACCTTCGTCAACTCGAAGAAAGGAAGAAAGGCAGAAAGAAAGAAAGCCGACTTAAGATGCATTGACGCCATGAAATGCAGGATCCCAGAATAACGAATCATAAAAGGTCCCACCTGGGGATCCTGCGGCCGTAAAGAGGAGAAAGGGAGAAAGTTTGCCGTAAAGGAGAATAACTAAAACAGAATCATTCCCATGATAACGCCAAAGGTGCTGAACATCGACTTTGAAACAAATGGTAGAACGTCGTTGAAGTGCTGGAAACAAAGCGGGTGGTCGGAGTGAAATATAAGCCTTGGGCGGGTTTCGCGGTAGTGAATTGGTAGGTGCGAAGTTTGTGATAAAAATTCAGCGAAAACCTCAGATATCGGTAGTATCGAGAAGGGGTATTCTGGGAAATTCTGGTCTCGTAAACCAGCCTCCACGAAGCGACGGCTGAAATTCCAAACTTAAGCAGCTAGCCCAACCCGTTCAATGAGTTCTTCCTTCTCGAGGCCTCTCATCCAGCCATCGATCTTGGTATTGAGATATCCGTAGTCGAGTTGAGCACGCTTACGGGTGCAGTCCTCGCATGCGTCTCTAACGTATTTGCGATCCACGACATACATTCTGCCGCAGCTGCCAGGTGAAGAGGAAAGAGCATATTGGCACGTATCGGTGAGTCTAAAAGACTTGTGCTGGCAGGAATGAGAGTTCTTGACGTATTTGCACATTTTGATAGATCTGTCTTGCGGTAGGTACTAGGTTCTAGACAGTTCGCTCGGCTGAGATGTAGATAACCGTAGAGGCCTAGGGGATAGTGCAGTGGCGTAATAGCGGGATGGTGCGGTACGGTAAGCAGTGCGGCCTTGGTATATAGGCGAGATGCAGATGTGTTGCGCCTGTGTCTGGGATTCGCGGCCACAACACAGAGATCGGACGGCGTTGGTCGGCGTTTATGGGCTTGCCTGCCTTCTACAGAGCGGATACTCTGGGAATCTTGGACTTGTTAGTAAATGGAAATTCAAGCTTTCGATATTCGCCTCCCTGCAGCAAAGCGGAATGACGTAAAACAGATTAAAACACAGGAGCAACAATAACGACGACTAAGGAACAAAAGGTATTGAAAGATCCAACTTCTTATTGGAGATACAGCATCGAATCACTCTGACGTAGGACGACGGATGCTGACGGCTTTGGTGGAGGAAACAGCTAAACATCAACGTTGCAACTCACGTTTTGTGGTCAGGGTCAAGAGACAGGAGTGAAGGTCTTCTATGAAAGCAGCTTCACTTCTACTATGATCAATGAACACTTTCAAATCTTCTCACGGACAGGTTCAAATGCAATATATCACACTCGACAGCGATGAGAAGGTCGACTTTCTGAGACTCGGGAAATAAGAATCAGAGTTCAAACCTAACGACGTGGGGGATGAGGTCCTTCTTATATACTGGGCAAACTGCCTTTTTCGAGACCAAAGGGGCCACGTTTTGGGGGGGGCAGGGCAGAACTCTGGCTGGAATTGATTGCCTGTCGAACCAGCCCAAATCTGTTGAGTTCCAGCGCTGGGCCGTCAGGACGGAAATGGCTGAACTCAAATTGGCAGCGATTCCCAAATTCCATCGTCGACGACATGGGTACGGACCAACATGGTGTGAACTCGCCTCGCAGCTGGGTCCTTTGCAGGCTGGAAACTCCCCGTCGAATCATGGGCAGGGTCACACCAGTACCGCCAAAAGTCCGAACGCATGGAGAGATACCTAGTCGCGGTGCTTATCTTTTGCAACCTATCCGACTTATCCAACTCTCCCGGATTGATGCATGTGCACACGATATATAACCTGAAATGCTATATGCTGTGGGACCTGACAATACAAGCATTCTTCTCAGCCGAAAGCCCCATGAAGTTTACCCAATGGCTGCGGCGGTTGAAGCCAGGAGTCACAAGACATTTCATACAAAAAAAGCTGACGAAGGTTCCAAAGTGTTTCCCCCAAAAGAGCACGGAAGTGCAATAGGTTCAAAATTGGAATGTTACCCATGCATAATGCAAAAGAGTGTATCTCGCTGGCATCGTGGCGCTGATACTTGCCTTCTGGATTTCGTTTACATCACAGAAACCGCCTATTCGCTGGACAGATGTCGGTGATTGGATCGCTTGGGGTCTCATGAGACCATGGACTTGCTTTCGGATAGGGACACCCGGTCAAGTATGCAACCAACCATTGCACACGGCCCTCAGCCGTCAGCTAGTTACAAGCAGTGTCGTCAAGGTATTCAAATCTCACGTCTCACATGCCATGGTATTTGCCATGTTGCACTCCAGTTCGCACAGCCCAGCCAGGTTACCCCCAACCTTTCCAAACAGGTCCCTTGAAGGCAAGATCGATGATCATTGATCTGAACTTCATGATCGCATTATCGCCACGATTGGGACAGGCATTGGGATCAATTTTCACGTCACGATGCATAGCGTACTTCTAGCAGGAGCTAGGGCTAGCTTGTCCAGCATGGCCCCACTTTCCGTCCCCCATCCATATCAAGTCGCGAGCCAAGACAGAGCTCACCTGGCTCTTGGAGCTTGGAATCGATGTCCCAACAACCCTATCCCATCTAGCATGAGGGGCAATCGGAGATTATATTTAGTGGTATCGCCGACAGGGTCCCGATACCTTGAACTCTGATAGCTGATAGGTAATAACGCCAGCCATCGACGCACTGCACTCACTCTGTACTTATCTTAAAACTAACTCGTCACACGAAACGCTAACCACTACTCGGCTACTGCCTTCGTTTGAACGCACGGTGCACGCGAGGAATCTGCCACTTCATGACAGGTCATCTGATGTTCCAATGGGAAAGCCAACTCGAAGGCTTCCAGCAATGCAGAACAGCCGCGTCTGCATGCAGATGATTCAGCGCCGTGGATCATTCCTTCCAGCAAATCGACAACGCATCCCACGCATGTTAAAGCAAAATACCGAAACGAAAGTCTATTAGTTGTGTTATTAGCTGTTGCTTCTTCAACTTTTAGCTGCACCCGGTCGCCAATACGCTACTAATATAACATGGGTGTGCATGTTTACAATCCGACGAATTTACGAATAGGAGGGCTAGATTTCACATCGTGCAACATAAATACCTCCACGAGCCTCCGTATATCCCGCTTCACCGAGCTACCGAGGAATGCTTCCCGTCTCGAAAATAGGCAGTCATGTGGCATCCGTTGATGCTTCCACAGGACCCTGCGAACACGTTTCATCGTCCCGTCTTTTGAAGGTTCTAGATGACAATCATCAATGAACAGAATTCGTGGCATGATGCCGTCGCTATGTCGCTCACGATCCACGGAATCAATCAAGGCGTATAGATCTAGCACGAACTGAATAGATTGGCAACTCTCAACTAATGGCTTGCAGGTGCTTAGTACTGCCAACTCTGGTCGGTCGCAATTCGCCGCCTCAATTAGGAAGCCGGATTCAGTCCTCGGGCAAGAACCAGACCTCCTGCGGCAATGACTATACAGTTTACGTCTTCTTAACGTAACTTTAAGCATCGAATAAGGCAATAATTGTGCGGGGTATCAATCCCTCGCAGCGAAGATCCCCCACGACCCCATGCTTTATTGTCTCACATGCAGACGGGAGATGACGTTCCTTTTGTCATTGGACGAATTGATCGCGGTCGCAAGACCACGAAGGACGTGGGGAGATTCCGTCCGCGACTGTTGCCTATTTTTGTGCTTCTGTAACGACTTTGCCGTCGAGGCTTGTGACCAAGGCTTTTGTTTGCAGTACCTCAGTGGCTGGTTGTCCCATCCGGTTGTTACACAAGCTCTGTGTCAGTTCCGGGTTCAGACTTGATCTCATATTTAGTTCGGGAGCATATGGATCCTCCAACCATCTTTACGTGCCACCGACCTCCATCTGGAATTCCTTTGGACCAAGTATAGTTAAGCTTACCGCGGCCATCAATGCATCGGCACTAGCATCATTCTCATCCATTCTTTTACCTCCGTAACCCTCAGAGCAGGACTATAGACACCGCTCAAAGTTCTACAATTTCGCGTCACATTCGTACGCCTCCGACGAATAGAACAGCCATTTCGCCATCCCATTGCATTTACGGTCTTTAATTCCGTGTGCAATCGTGGCCGATCTTTCCATGGTTCCTAGGGCTGGTTCGAAGGTTCCGTAAATTCTGTATATGCGGTTGGAACCAAGCGTATATCTCCTTCACGAGCATTCACCTAGTCCCGCGAAACTGCGCCGTCCTCGTTATCCCTTAACATTCAAAAACTGTTGGCAAGTATGACTGCTATGATAATAGCAGGTTAATATAATCCGAAATTCCTTCAGCAGATTTTAGCCGAAGACTATCTTCCGAGTGCACCATCTTTTCTAGCATAATCTTTATCATCTTAGAACGCTGCTACAAATTCAAGGAGCATACGGTCATCACTAACCTTTTCATAGAGCTTTTACTATAAACTAAATCGCCCTATGGAATAACCACGCTCAGACACTATCGTTGGCTTCATACAGTTCCCCCGAGGGGCGGCGCGACCAACCCGGTTCGCAAGTTTCGATTAAGACACTGTCCCAACCTCGGATTAGGAGTACCTCGATCTGACGATACCGTTGGCTACCAGCTAGATGCGCCCTGCTAACACGGCCGTAATAATGGCATGTGGAAACGAGAGACATCGTAACGGCTTTGAAGCTTCGTTTTCGAGAACTAACCAAAACTATCTTCCACGACCCCGCCCTATATAGGAGGGAATCTCTACTCTCGTCCTTACCGTAGAGTCGCAAAATACAACACCCTTAGCACCTGAATTGTGAATACCGAAAAATGCGCCTTACTACCTAGCCCATATTTGCGTCATTTCCGTCAGTTTATATGTTGGTACCTCAGCCTCTAGTCTAGAAGTCAAGGCGGGGGTGGGTTCGCCAACTCAGCCTCCAACAATTCTAGAAGGCAAGGGAACCGTTTCGACATGGCTACACACTCAAGTGCCCAAGTACTCAGTGCGATCCTTTTGCAACCCACCTGTAACCCAACGATAGCAGCTACAGCCAACCCTAGCATTTGACAGGCACTTTATAGATGCAGTCATGGCTACCCGAATTGGTGCAGTCTCAGCCTCTGGATCAAACCGACCTGTTACCAGACTTGGTCGGCTAGGTACAACTTCATACACTCACACAATGGAAACCTCTCCGTCCCACTATAATGACAAGGTATACTTACATTTAGTTATATTGAATCAAGTGGCCAGAGCTTTGTTTAATACTACGATTTTATGAGCATATCGAATGCTATCACTGGTACCAGTGTACACGTGTTCTATATCAATTCTCGATATCCGCGCCCTCGCATTCCTAGACTAATCGTTCCAAACGTTAACTTGTAACTCATCAAGCCATGTTGGATAAGCCACGCGAAGGGCAGTCGGTGCTGTACTATACTTGGCACGACGCAATCGTAGTGTGTTTAGACTTGAAATTTTAAATTATTTAACTATCGCTAGCCCGTCGCTAGATTTAGGGAGGACTGTAAGCGTCCCTACAACTATGTGGTTTATTAGTCTATGCATACATTTCGCCTTCCATTTCGAAAATTTGAATTGACCTGTAGCCGGACATAGTCTCGTAACCACGTGTACGCCAGCCGGCCACATGTGTACTAGAATATAAGTTACGACCTCTTGTCCCCTCCAAATACTACATGGGTTTTGCCAGGCCCAAGGCCCATGGATGTGAGTGCATTAGATCTCCGTTCTGCAAATCTGAAGATTTTAAGTCGTTGATCGGTTGAGCTCCCCGCCCAGCCTCGTGGTCTCCCCGTACTCCCCCTATACGTGCATGCCCCGGAAGGCTCTGGCGAAAAGATCGGAAGAGTAAGATTAAATGCTCTATGAGATCAATGCAAGGAAGACCGCCTTAATCGCAACTTGATGCATGATGTTAACTGATCTGACGGCAACGCACGGGTTACTAAGCACGTCGAAACGGACCGAGCCGAAGCAATCTCGGGCCGAGTGCCAATACGTTGCCGACAGGTTTAATTCTGATTCTAAATTTTGATTAGGAAGGGATTGACGTTGAAGTTACTACATCTAGTCTAAATCAGACCCAAAGACCATAGACTAAGATGACGTGCCCAATTTGGGATCCAGCTAGTACCTCGGAAGCCGTTATTCTCGAAGCCCGGAGCCGGGAAGACTAAGACCTTGGTATACGAACTCGTTTGGACAGTATTTCCAAAGATGGTAGAGTCGTGTCCCGGGAACTTTAATTTCCTCAGGGTAGTCGTTCCATCATGCCTTGCATGAACTCGTGAGGGCTCTACTCTCCTCCTCCATTGGGTACTTAGCTTCCAATTTTGCATAATACGATACAATGCAATGCACACCGAAAGAGATATCGAAATTCGCCATCTGTGTAGGCACCACTAGCGCCTTCGCTATGCGAATCTAGAAATAGAATGCACTCACGAGGTACAATTTAACATACTACGAGATTTCACTCGGGTAACAGCTTGGGGAAGGTGGGGTATTTCGAGGGTCCGAGTCTTGTCTGTCTGGGTCGTGCGTTGTACAGTGGGAACCGTTGGACCCGTTGATCTGCAACACAGGGATGGTGTTGTGGCTGGAGCCAAAGCGCCGGCTTTTTAGCACCGAAAAGTTTCCCGCCAATTGACGGAACACCGTTGAAACTACCAAGAAAAAATCTCCGTCTGATGTTTGGTGATGGTGGGGTATTAAGGTTTGACGCTCGGGATATTCGGAATCCCCTTGCTACGAACCTCGTTACGTAACTACGATGTTCACATTATCACGATAGGAAGAGAAAGATTCGTTGAAAGAATGAATAGTTTCAGGATTTATTATAGAAATTTTATTCCTCTGTGGGAATTTCTCGAGCTGCCAAATGACAATCTATCCTGCTGGAACCCCCCCGGAACGCCAAAATACATCTGCTGAGTACAACGTACATGCAAAGAAAGGAAAAGGAATGTGCAAACTTCAATCATCGGCGTGTCTCTGGATCCGAGAACGAATCCAATTCCCAATATAGCTGTGGGAATATAACCTATATAACGACTGGCAATAGGGAGAAGAAATATCCAAATTCCTTTTCGGGGATATCGAGCCGACAAGAACTTTCCAAATATGAACGCAAAAATCGCAAAAGGAACACCAAGGAAGAATAAATGTAACAGAAGGTTTTTTTGTTTTTGAAAAGGGCAAAAACGTTTCTTTTCGGAACCCGGAAGGAAACATGGCAAAGAAAACTCGTTTCGTAGATCAATTATGCAGCGAATCGCCTAGCAGTTCTCTTCTGCTTCTTGGCTTCCACTCGTCCAGCAACGGAGGGAAGGAACTGGGCAGCGAACTCAACAACGTTCTGCTGTCCCGGGCCGCTTTGGAGATTTCGAGAGTTGTAACCCATAACTCTCTTGAAGGTCTTGTAGTCTGAAACTGAGACGTCGAGGATAGTATTGCTGACATACCAAGACACACCCTCAGAGCATGGTGGAGTAGTAAGAGAGCCGGGGTAGGTGAATTTTTTAGCGTTAGTGATACCAGTGCGGACGCCACCAAGAGGAACGTGGGTAGCGACAACGGTTTCGCCGGGGTTTTCGATCGATTGGAGGAGGGTAGCAAGTCTCGCCATCATTGGGTCTGAAGTATTTTCCTCGTTGGTGTCAATGAAAAGACCGACGACGGCCAATTTTGTTGGATCTGTTTCAATCATTAGCAGGAGTCCTTAGAGTAAAGTGGGCTATAAGAAAAATGCGTACCAGTCCTTCCTTGGTGGACAAAGTGAACCTCCATTGGGAACCATTCATTGTCTAATCTGTGCTCAGAGGGAGTATGGAAGTGAAATCTATGATCCTTTGATTAGCCCTACGGTTCATGCGTTTCTTTCGGAATATATCAGTACCTCTGGAGCTCATATTCAACACCGCCTAGTACTGCAGGCTGTCCCTTATAGAAAACTTCGACTGTATGGCCAGTATTTGTGAAGTTGAATCCAGTAGCGCCGATATCTGCATACTCTCCTTGGTCTCCGTAGGCAGATGTCTTCATTGTCGATAGGACGTTGATTGGAGACTGAGTCTTTCCGTCACCGCATGCTTGAGCGAACTGATTCCAGTCGACGGGTCCGGTGAGACCAAGATACGAGAATCCTGCCTCACCGCCCTCTCCACCTTCTCCACCTTCGGCCTCACGGCGATGTAGTTTTCCTGCAGTGCCACTACACGACTCGCATGCTAGGGCAGAATAGAATAACGAAGAGACGGTAGCGAATGATATTATCGTCGAGAAATGCATCTTGAATATGTGTAGTAATAAAAATAATAATATGTGAAGTAATATGGTCCGTAAATAATTGGGTATAATGGATATAAAGCGTAGGCTTCAAGAGAGTGTCGAACGATCTTGGGAAATTTCTATAGAATGAGAGGGAAAAAATAGATATCGTGGAGGGGAGGAACGATCGTATTTATGGACAGCAAGGCTTCAGCTTCTTCAGCTAGTTGTATCTGAAAGGAGTCAAGCCGGTGAATACGGGGAATCGACCGGTATCAGAGTGAAGTGTTCCCGGACCGTACCTCGTATAGCCCATGTCTATTCGGGGAGACCTAGGGATCATATGCGCTTACAAGAGACAACTAGTAATCTACCAGAGACATAATAGAAAGGACTCTCTCGCACTCGCAACCTCTCAGCCCTATGCTGCGAAGTCTGCAGGTTTGTCCTGGGAACTACCCTGCCCGGACACCCTCATCCACGGTGAGTTCGGACATCCTCTTTAGAACAACGCAGTGAGCATTTCTAATTGCCTACCACACCATAATTAATATTAGACCCGGCACTATAACATAAGCAAAAAATTGGTTGGCTCTTGCAAGATCCCTATTCTGAACTTGGACCGGTAAGCTGAGCATTGCATACCTGGTTCGTTGGTTCATGTCAGTGATTTAAGCTTAAACCGTCGTCAAAGGTCGATTTCTATTACGAGATCGTACGATACTTTAACGACTGCGGCTCCGTACCTGTCAAAACCTCGAAACCACGCTTATCGGCTGGTGCAGCAACATAGGATTACAAAGTTTCTTCGGCACATTCGGGACAAGGCTTCCAAGTACTGATCACCGAAAGCTTGACCCGTATCAAGACCGCTACCAAGCTGGCCCCAAGGGCTTGGGGAGAAACGTTCATGCGACCTGGGCACTTCTTGGTGTTTTAATTAGAACTCTTTCCTCCCCAAAAAATTCTCTCAGCAGGATCTTCAGTCGTCAATTTCTCAGCCGTAGGCAGCCCAAAAAACTATTTGAATACCAAGAAACTTGGCCGTATGGACTATGCCTCAAAACGAATGATTGGGGTTTCCCAAACGCTAGGGACTGCTTGTTAAAAATGGGAGACACCTTTCCCCCTCCTCCTTTGAGGAGAATCAATCGCCCAAGTTTCTGCTTAGCCTCACGTTAAAGCTGACTCCAAGATCGTGCCCAGAAGCTTGGCCGCATCAACTGCAGCATAATCTTACAGGGACTGTGTCAGCCGTACCAAAGGACCATTCATCAATTGACCGAGCCCAGCTTCCCCATCAAAATCCAAACACGAGGATTCACGATCCATTGCAGCTCCAGCTGCCCGGGCGGTGTTACCATACGGTGCCACGAAGATCAGATGCACGTGAATTTCCACCACCGATTTAGTCTTCGTGGTTTTCGCGAATGTTGCACAAACAGGGTAATGGCTGGGCATAAGCTTCGATCTGTGCTGCATATTTGCATTTTTCGGCCCGCAAAACTTCGGCTTTTGAAAAAGTGATATCCACCTAGGGCTATGGCTATCATTTCCCTCAACAAAGTCGCCGAGAGTAATCTTCTATCCATCTGATCAATTTCCAAAGGTTGGAGATCCTTGAGATAGGCAGCGCTTTCCAGGATCCTTTCAGAGCGCTTTGTTGTTAGGCGAGGTTGGGAGGTTCGATCCAATTACAGGACTTGGGGTTCTGTGGCCCCAGTCGAGGACGGAGTTTTCATACGTAGCGTTCCCTTGTTCTTCAGAGCCTGGCGTGTCTCAGTGTGTGATGCGCTTCCCCAGACATATCAAGATAGGTTGAATATATTACAACGATACGACTAGTCGAGGGCGCATCGGTTATGCTTGTCACCCACGATCGTGAACTATGCATATATATGCACGCCGGAATATACCCAACATGATTAAGTGTCATCAAGACTTGCGATAGACAAGTCGACGAGTTCAAGGCAATGCCATTCGATATTCTCTCTTGCTTGATCATCCCGAGACATGGGCTGGCGCGGCGAGTCTAGGCCTGCATGCAGCTCGACAATTTAGTACACAGTAGCCAACGAGCTTCATCACCTATTTTAACTTCCGACAAATAAACTATCCTTACGCCATTTTAGTTCCTCGCGTTACAATTAGAAAAGGGCTAATGTCCGAGCTCTTGTCGTCGTAGGCTAGAAATACCGACCAACGAGACCGAGCAATCTAAGTGACGGGTCCTGAGTCGTATGCCGTCCGCAACGCGGCCTCATTTAATGCATTTCACCGAGGATATTGAGCGCAAAACCGAATAAACTCGTTGGGAAACATGCACCGAGGGCGTCTCAAGATTGGGGTCCAGGGCAAGTTATCGCCGTATCCATATACCCGAAACAATGTTCCGAGCACGATATCGCCAAACATTTCCTCGTTCTCGAAACCCCGACTCATATTCCTTCAAAAACGTTTTAAAAATCTCAACGGCTTTTCCAGGCCCCTGCCAAGTTTCTCCGGACAGGGTCAGGGATCTTCCTATTTCCTGTAGGCGGCGGCCTCAACGTCGTCGCTTAGAGAAGCAGTCTAGAATTGGTTTTTCAATTTATTGGGGAGAACACCAAAAACAGGCCCCATGATTCCGATAACGAATACTACAAACACTAAAACAAATGCCTCAGTTTTCACCCGAAGTTTAAGGCAACGTCAAAAGCCTGGGCGTGGGACAAGGCAACATCGTTGTAGACATGAAATAGCAGGATACAAGAACAGACCAAGCATTCCGGTCATACATAATTTTTGTAAAGGAAAACAAGTAAACAATAAAAACCCATGATCAATGGAGCGAGAGAATACCTCGGGCCGGCGGGATCAGAGTGTGAGGGTATTATCTCTACGGGGAGGTTTGCATACGATATTCCCTACTTCCAACCCCCAAGTCCTGAACCCGAACTAACGCCCCTAGGCCCTCCTATCCCAAAGGGAAATCCCGACTGCCTCCAAACATCGTCAAAATAATCCACATCCGTCTTTTGGTCAGGCCCCGAGAGAAGGAATGGCTCCTTGAACCCAGGATCGTGCACGACGACTCTGTTTCTCGAAGTATCTATTCTCATGGGGGGCCTGGTCTTGGCTCTATTCGCACCCCATTCCCATGTATACGTTGGGTCTCTATCTTTGATATGGCCAGGTATTTCATCCCATGCTCTTTGATAATCCTCCTGTGTTAGGGTAATTGACGTAGGCCTCGGTGACATTAGCTCGGCGTCGCAATAGCATCCTATGCGTACGAATATGTAGACATTTGGTTAGTTACCGTATCTGCCTGTCGTTTACGCTAAGTATAGCACATACCGTAAATATCAGCGCACAAATTGGCCTTATGTTGAGAGTTACACCAGACCCCCTTGGATGGATCCCGTACAGCCCAGCGATCTGGGATAATTGCGCCAACGTCTGGGTCACATTTACAGAGCTCACAGCTCGACTGCTTCCGTTGAATAACAGCAAGCGCCTCTTCAGGTTCGAGCTGTGCTATGTTTGGGAGGTCATCAAATGTTACCCCCTCCATGGTGATCGGCCAGGTAAGTCCCTGGGAGTTCGTCGGATCAAGAAGAAGTTGGACAATACGTTCCAACATCCTCTCTGGGTGCGTACATACCACACTCATCTTGTGTTGTCTGTAGAACCATGATGGACTTACGGTGTCTACCCGTTTATCGGAGGCGGTTTTCGTTGGTATGAGATCTTTGTTGGTATCGTTGCTTTCCCGGAATCGTACGACTTCGGCGTCCGGGGCTTCTGGCCTGATTCCCCCAGGGATCGTCGCATTGAATGCTGCAGTAGCATTCGTTTTTGGAGGAGTGATATCAATAGTGGTGGTCATGGAAAGGTTGGCCGGATGGACGGAAATCTTCTCTAGCCCTACTGCCACTTCCTTCCTATCCCCTGTGATTGAAATAGTCGAGGCCCCATCTGGGACCACTGGCGCAGGGACTGCCAAATTGGAGATGAGGATTAGGAGGGTTATATGACTAATTTTATTTACTGCTACTGCCTTGAGCATGGTGCAGGCAGTACATGTAAGAAGGAACTATGTGTTTATAAATTTAAATGTCCAATATATATGAGTGATGTATAAGTATGTATACATATATAGCGATTGTGTGCGGAGGCCTCTGACTATCAGGGAGTTAATTATTCTCTGACGTCTAGAGAGAATATAACCTTCTGGCTTACTATTTCCCCAGAAGAACAGGACAGAGTTTATAGTAATTGTGGAAGGGATGATTGGGTGAATTCAAGACTCAGCAATGGTATGCATTGATCTCAGCTTATGGCACGAACGATCCATTACCAAACAGATATCCTTCGAACCTGGAACTTTGTTTTCCTTTCGCCGAACTCTAATCGCCTTCTTTGTCAAAGTTATCCAACATGCTGATTGTCAATGCCCCTGTATTAATCCTTTGCAATGCTTTCCTATCATTCAGTCGGAGGCGTATATTTCTCACAGCAGCGAAGCCTTGGCTCTACGGGTTATATCTTGCAATTCAATTAGTGGGTGGCGAAAACTGTTCTTCTCGTGCCATTGTGAAACCCAAACTTGTCAATGGAGTATTTGAAGTCTGATTGTTTGATATCGCAGGTCGGTTCGTCAATCAAAGGAGTAGGCGTGTCTAAGGCCCAATGGTTAGTCTTAGAAGCTAATGCCACGAAGCCTCGAGGTTGTGCACAAGTATATATGACAGCCTGTAAAGGCGCAGCTGGCAGAGAGATTCTTGAAACCGACAATGAGTGTACCAACAACCCTATGCGCAGTTACGGTGTTGGTAGAGTTTTGTGTCTTACAGACGCACATGGTTGAGCAGGCACAGAAGTTAATCCACACGCGGCCGTCGCAACGGCCAAGTTGCTTAGGTTGAGTGTTTTCTAGGTTGCAAAATATGTCTGAGAGTGAGATCTCGAGATGAGCATATTGGCCTACCTAGCTGGTTAGCTCTGTGGTCGTACATCCTGTAAATCGTTCATGGAGATATGTGTTGGGTCCGTGGTATTCTTGATTTGGCGTGTGGGTTAGGAGTAGGGGTCCATTCGCTATCGACGTTTCAATTGCAATTGCGATTGACTTCCGAGGTATAACTATCAGCTATGTATAGGAACGCCTCCGGTGCCTGGGGTTCTAGGGAGTTCTTCGGGGCCGAAAACCCATACCAACCGTGGTACCGAGCGGCTAGACTTGACAGTTGACAGAACGCTCAAGAGGAAGCCGAAACTATCTCCCTTGGAGCCCATTTCGTCCGATTGGGTCTTTTCGTTTTAAAATGAAGTTTGTAAATTGTGGATACGGCTTCTTGAAACCGGAACGGTCTGCAAACATCACTCGCATACCTAGGATTCCTTGTACCCGAGAAACTGCCCAGTCGGACATTCGGCCTATTTGAAACAGTGGTTTCAATCAATCCAGCACATTCGGTATAGGAGCGCGGGTATGTTTTGCGATACACGCCAAGCGCCTTGGTATTCCCCATTTTCCAATGTTTGCATCCAGTGCCGACGTAATCCATGCGAATTATGAATTATGTTAACCAAAACATCTTGATATCAAAAGCTAAAAGTTTATATGTAGCCCCCACACATCAGGAGCCTGCCCCCCTAATAAGCTTTCATGGCTATTCAGATCCACAGCTGACCAAGCTCATCTAAGCATCGAGCCGATAACCAAAACCCCACAAAGTTTTGCTATCAAATTCAATACCCATATATCGCCAATTGCAAAACCCTCGGGTCCACAATCTCCTCGATCGCCGTCCAATAAACACTGTTTTCCTCCTTTTGCTTTGCCTCCACCCCTCCGCTTAGTTTCCCGTATATCTGCTAAACACTCTCAACTCCTTACACGCAATCTCCCCTTTGCCCCCTTTACCTGGAGTATATTCCCGAATTTGATCCCCAGACCGCCGTAGCAGTATACTCCCGAACTCCATTCCGGAGTTATTGCCAAACATATCACGATGCACCTTCACGGACATTAAAGCAGCGTGCATGATGTAGAAGACAACGAAAGGGATTTCCGTATCCTTGAGGTAATTTGGGCCATTGCACCGCACAAGTTTCTCACGAGGGTGGGTCTCTTTCTTTCATAGAACTCGAGACGCCGTTGGTGGAGACCATTATAGTTGAATAGGAGTTTAGGCCCCTCGGCGGCCAGATTGCTGCACAAAGTAGCAAGGAGCTAGAGAGGGGTCAACGTCTTCGTGGCTGGGAACGAGACCAGACTTCCACTTCCTTTTTAAGATTTGAATCGAAAGGCGTTGGTGTTGGAAGATGTCGAATAGTGCTCCGAATCGAGATATCCTAGCACCTTTTCCACGGTTGGAATAGAGAAAGGGGATTTTCACCCTGCTGCCATTGCGGCGCAGAAGGCAGTGGCTAGAACTGTCATGGGAGCTGTGAAGCTGTGTGCACCAGCGGCTTGTGGACGCTTTTTGGTATTCTCAGTTTTATCCATGAGACTGGAGACGAAAGAGACTGGCGTCCCCCAACGGGGCAGGAGTTCTTTGAAACCCTCTTCGATCCCATCGAGTCTCTTGCTGGTGAAGATATTTTTTTCACCGTGTAATTCGATAGATGAACTAAGATTTTCTCACTCTAAGGTACGAATTTCTTGCGAGCGTTCCATAGATTGTCGAGGTGCAGGACCAGGAAAACGTACTGACCTCCGGCGTTGATGACTCTTAAGCCCATAGTATTTTGCACCCCAAGTTCAGACCGTATATCATCAAGCCGGCCAGAACGTTCGGACGGGACGCTTCTTGAGAGGGTGGGACTCGATTTGTTTGAATGCTGGGCCCCTCTTTTGTTTCGGCGGAAGTTAGTTATCCTTCATTTAATGGGTCTCGATGGCCTCCAGAATTGCATGAATAGGTTAAATATTTTATTTTGGCCTAGCTACAGCTAAATCTAGGAATTCGGAGAGAACAAAGCATATTCTGTGCTCCCCTTCTCAAGACCACGGCGGAGTTGGTAGTAGCTGCGGTTGCTAGTTGCCATAGTATCGGTCATTCTATTTATGTGTTCTGCTCAAGAGGAGATAGAGTGCGATAGAGAACGATTCTGGTGGCCCCATCTCATATTCGTCCTCGATCTCGGGCTCTCGTTCACTCACACTGTCTTCACACTGTTACTTTTCCGGCCGGGTTTGTTAGCCACCTGCACAAAGTTATTATCAAGGATGCTTTAGAATCCTTTGGGACACCTTTGCAACGCTTCCACTCCAACGCTTGTGACGGCCGGCATGCCAGCTCACTACTACGAATAAAATATGCCCCTGGACCTCCGTACTTACCTACCTAAATACTTAAGTTGGTTGGTATTTACACGCACGAAATGCACTCGGGTTACTAACTTAGGTACTTAAGTACTTCCTTAACTGCTTAGCTAATGAGAGGCCGACGATTTGGTGCGCATGTAGGTGACGGGGTGACGGGGCAACGCCATCGGCGTCGGTATATTCTTTGTAATTATATGCGTATACATGGCGTTGTTATGCCAAACTTCTAATATGTTTATTTATTCCCGTCTCCCTTCCTCCTTCCTCCTCCTTCCTTCCTCCTTCCTCCTTCCTCCTCTCTCCACGCACCACCCGCTCCCGCCATCATCACTGTAAGTACTTACCTACCTAGTGTCTCGTAGAAGCCTTGCACGAAGGCTTAACACGACGCTGAACATTATAAGTAACGTTTGTGCTATCTAGTGAGCGTCACACTTCTCCGATCCTGCAACTTACTTGCCCTCCTTTCTAAAAGTTTCACGCGCAGCTACCGAGGATGCTGCTAGTTGCGGATGTGGGTGACATCATCATCACCGTGGCCGCCATCGACCCCCTTGCTACCAAGATGGCCGACATCGTCAATTTGCGGTCATCTTTGTAGTGGGAAGGATAACCGTCTGAATAGACTTGAAAGAATGAGATTCCTTACCTGAAATAAATACGAATAACAAAAATAAAACAAGAGTAAGTCTTCACACCCATCAATCTCTAAATAAACGTTTCAAAGCTCTAAAATAACGCCATTATATCTAATAGACAAAAACTTGGACGGATGAGGATGTTCAATTGCTCCATCAGCAATACCGCAGACTTGCGCTTTCCAGAGGGGGTCAACCTAGCGCACATCATCCGCAATACGAGTGTTATCTCTGCCCTCACCAGTAAGGCATTCACCCTCGAATATAGATTTAGTACTTAATTTACTGATGTGATATTAGGGGGGCGGTGCCAGGCGATTTACGAACTGCTCGGAATCGATTATGACGGTACTAAGTCTGTTAGTGTTTTGAAAGAGGAGATAAAAGACTTTTTATGTGCGTGGTAAATTACCACGGGTCAGGTGTATGATATCGTGAATAATGGAATGACTGTTGGATAATTGCTCGACTCTGCACCGGACATATGTAATATTAATTACCATGCATAGATAGCCTAGCTTAGAACCTTACCAATACATCATCATTACACCTCCTATCTTAGTTCCATACTCCCCTCTATCTCTATGCTTCCCGAGTGCCTCGATAAGGGCAAACCTTGTGAAGGATGAGCATATCTACGTGAAGTATACGCCACGCATGATATATGGAAGGCAGATAAATTTCTCATTGTATCCGACTAGACGCTCGTTTAGTGTACTAGTAACTGGCATTCAGCACAAGGTAACTAGCTCCTAAAACTCTACAGGCCCAGCAAGCTCTGATTGCGAGGTTGGTGAAGTGTAGCCGACAAGGACAGCCATATCACTAAAGCATATATCACAGATCATACGTGAGGCTTGGAAACGTAGAGGTATCCCTCGCCGATAGAATACCTGCACGTCCGACTCACGCTTACCGGCCTACTGCACGTGGGAGTGGGGAAGAGTTTATATCGATGTCTTCAGCGACGTCAAGATGCTGTTTCCGGGCTTGACACCCCTTGCCTTAGCTCTGTCTATAAAGTCACTGACCCTCTTTTTTAACTACGAGTATACCTCGAATTCAAACATCTTAATATCAATTGATTCCTAGACCCATAATCTACACACGTATAAACCTATCCTCCGAATTAAGAATTACCCCACAAGCAAAACCAGAAACCAAAAACCAACAGGCCCAATGATAATAACCAAACAGAAACTCCAATCACAAACAAACAAAAGGAAATAATCACCATCACTGTCTCCCAGAAACCTCACCACCTTAGCTTATAGGCGAACTGATCTCAACCTCTCCCTCCCATTCCCCGCAATATCCTGATAAACCTTCATATCCTCACAAACTCCATTCCTCAAGTAACACGCAACCAAAACTCCAATCAAGATAGAAACCATTGCAATCATACCAATCCCAACCATGCGCTCATACCCTCGATACCTCTTATCCGCCAATAGCCTCGTCTTAATATCTCCAGGAACGCCCCGGAACCAAATGTGACGAATCAATATCTCCGTCATGACGATGGTGAACGTTAAGGGAAAAAGAACCATAAAAGCCAGTAAAACCGCCCAAGTCGACTCGGAACAGACGATAGAAGTAGCTGTGTTCAGGCGGAAATTAACATTTCCGAGGGGTATAGGTACCGGCGGTGAAGGCGAGACAGAATCCCCATATCCACCCTTTGGGTCTGCGTTAATCGGCTCTACAACTTGTCTGGCCGCAATAACGTTCATATCCTCCGACGATAGTCGGAAAAGTTTTAAGTTTTCAGGTGGTCCCTGACTCGTCATGGGTTCACATAGAGTAAGAGTTTCGTGTCCGCCGTCCCACAAAGGTCGAGTAATTGTGCTGAATATAAAAGGAGGAGTTGGGAATATAGTTTCCTGGGCGGGGGCCAGGTCTGTATAATATCGAGGTCTCATAAACCTCGAGACTCTAGAAGAAGCTCCCTCTGTGTTATTTTTGTTAAATCTTGCGGTTCTGGTAGCGGATGGGGCGCTAGCTGAGGCACGCCATGTCTTTCGGAGACCAGAGTTTGTTCCAAAAGCTGTCCAAGTCTCCTGAAGGCGGGTAGCAGTCATTATTATATCCATTGGGTCGCTATACCATCCGTCTGAAGCTTGGCCGTTACTAGCAATTATAGCGGCATCGCGCCTTTGGATACCTTGACTCATTATAGAACCTGCAATAGGGCGTGCGAGAATAGGTGATGCGGTGGTGGTGGTTTGGGGAGCTAACAAATAGCCACGCGGTGGTAGTATGGGGTTTGTGGGCAAGTCGGTGACGGTTTTCTGGGATAGTGCTGCAGCTGAGGGTACTTCAGATTGAGGGACAGTTGTAGTACTGGGGAATGTTTGGGTACCATAATGGAAAGCCGACCACTCGTCCCAAGACGATTCGAAGCTCGGCTCCAAAGACGGTGCCGGGGTCTCGGTCAGCATAAGTTGCGTCTTCGTACTAGTACTATCGTGAGGCCGGTGTAGTTTCAGCACACGGAGCCCCCCTTCTAAAAAGGCCATATCGACGTGCAAAAACGTTATTTCGTCGGCTCTTTCAGTTGTCGACTTCGGGATAAGAGATGGAAACTTGGCTAGATTCGGCTTGCGGACTTGGAGGAGTGTAGTCATGATTTGGCCCGAAGCTCGGCGAGGGTAAATTGGAGCTTGTACAGAGCTGGGCAACTCTGAGTCCGGCCTTGTAATAACGGGCGATGCCGAAGACTGGGATTTATAAGGACCAACGCCAATACCAGGCTCTGTTGTGAATATAGGTGAAACTGGAAGCTGAGCTGAATTCGACCCCGATGGTTTTTCCGAACTCGTTGATCGTGGAATCATTAAGGTGGGAAGATTACGCGAGTTTAGGGCTGGCGATGCAATATAAGTTGATTCAGCGGTCTGAGATTTATACGGACCGACACCGAAGCCGGACTTAGTAGTAAATATAGGCGAGACCGGAAGCTGAGACGAGGTTGACTGCTGGTGACGCTGGCGTATCGTTGAGCAAGCTTCAGGTTCCGGCTCATAGGGCGGCCCATGACGATGTGATTCGCTGCAGTGAAGTGCAGGGGCGGCATCTCGCCGAACTAACATACTGGCGGTGTGGGTTGGTATAATATTGGCAACGTCGAATGGGAGTGAGTCCTAATTGTATTAACTCGTGTTAGCTCGGAGTTGATACAGGGCCAGGAGTGAGACGTTGGTACATATGCACATACCTTCTGAGTTATAATGCAGGGATGGAATGTACGTGTTACTGGTACGATTGTGGTAATTGGTGTGGGCTTCGCTGGTTCCAGGATAACTTGAGTACTCGAAGAAATAGCTAGAGTCACAGGGAATGGTGTTCCGTTGGGTTGTTCTCGATAGGCGGTTGTGAGACGCACTTTCGGGGCGGTTGTAAAAACACTTTCGAGACTTCTAGCTCTAGTATCCCTAGTGGTAAGGATATCTCGTTCAAACCCAATCGTCAAAGTTGACAAGTTTATATCCGCTCTTCGGGTCTTGCGAATAACTATCCGCTCGTTCTCAGTACTTTTGGTTGGTAGATCGAGACAACCTCTTTGTGATATATCGCGTGCGACCTTGGTGACTAGGTTCGGTAGCAAGGCAGTTAGGTCTGCGCCGAGGGTGGAAACGATCGAAAGAATTAATCCGTTTCCTGGTTCCAATGTAGAATTGGTGATAGATTCTTGAATGGGCTCTTGAATAGGATCGGGTTCATCGGTTGGAGCTGGGGGGGAATCGTCCGAGGAATCGCCCATAGTGGTAAAAACCGTCAGTGTCAAAGTTTGGCCAACATCTGCTGGTGGATGAGTATCGCCATCAGGTATAGCCGTGAGTGTCATTGTTTGAGTAACTGTACTACCATCCGATGTTCCAACCACGGCGACCGTATGGGTAGTCAAGTCATCCGGTGCCAAATTATCTGATGGCAGAGGCAGGTATAGAGTCACAGTGTGAAGCCCATCTGCGTTTTCGCTTGCGGCCAAAGTGAGGACATCACTAGGAGTTTGTGATGGAGTGTCGGTATGCTGTTGCGCCTCGGTGGGGGGTCCTTCGTACCAAACTGGAGGCCAGGTATCTACCGGGCCCTCGGTGTACTGGGCAGTCAGCGTAAGAGTAAGACCGAGTTTGTCTCTCGGAACCAGAGTAGGTTGCAAGCTCTGAGTCTGGGAAACCAAGAGTTCAGGATTATCGTATCTGGGGACAGATGTTTGAGGGTGCTTGGTCGGAATAGTAAGCAGGGTATCGTCCTCACGTCTGATGAAGCTGATTCGATTATGAGGGAAGCATTGAGAAGAGGAGATGAAGGGGAGAACCCCGAGGAAAGGGAGCCAGCGCATTTTGAGGAGAGTCTAAGTATGCTCTAGTATACTGTAGTAGATATATCTTTTTCGAAGGTTTCGTTGTCGCGAATAGAGCTCTGATAGAGGAGGCTATGAAGACGAGGGAGGGAAAGGAGGGTCTGTTACGGAGACACACCTGTTAGGACCCCGATAGCCATTATGTACTGTTTATTTTGTCGTAGTTGGTATAGTAATAACATTATAATCCAGTTATTCCTTTGACTTGCGGGATATCTGTGTCTATCATCTGGGTTCGAAATACCTCGAAATTCCAAATGTGTTGAGTGGGCATTTTACAACATCTTGTAACATCTGGCCCGGGGTCTCGAGGTCTGGCCTTGGGGCCCCTAGTTCTTTTGTGCCGGATATATAATGATATATATAAGAGACTTGATTAAACTGGACATCTACTTGACATACAAGCAACCTGATGATATCACTACGAAGTACGTGTACATTTCATGGATTAACGTTAACACTTTCTTAACACCTCACCCTTCCATTTCCATATGCTCCACTCAATCAAAAGCTCATCATCGAACAGAGCACCGTTTGCTGTTTCTTTTCCCTCTTGCACGGCTTCCAATCCCGCCTCATCAAATCTATTCCACAAGTCTCGAATCTCATCCAAATATGCCACCCTCATGGGATATGCTATCAATACTCTCGACTCCGCATCCTTATACAGCCAGTTCTTGATAACGTCTGTCAATAGCCCCGGATGCTCATCCGAGTAGACCGTATCAGCCGCCAAAATTACATGCGCTTTCGAGTTTGACGAAAAGTACATCCTCTTATCCGTGTTCATTGATAATATAGAAGGGGACTTCCAATCTAATGTCCCACACCGAACGCTCTCTGTTTTTGTCCTTGTAATCCCATCCAGCGCACCGGGCGCCGTATTAAGGTCGACGTTTAGCTGAATCCCAGGGATTATGGGCTCTAGATCCGTTAGGATTACTGGTTGGCGCCATATGGCCTCCGCAGATATCCCCACTAATCCTGTTCCTGCGCCTAATTCGAGGATTGGGAGTACATCTATATCTCTATCGTTGAGACTGGCTGGGAACGAGATCTTGATGTTGCGTAGTAGACTAGCAAGGATATGGGATGACGCCCATGTTTCAAGTGGCAGGTTCTGCGCGCTGAGGTTGGGCTCTGTGATCTTGACTTCGATGGTATTCCCGTAATTGTCCGTCGGGACTGTAAAGCTTTTAATCGCGTACCCATTTGGCGGGGACGCTGTAGCTGGGGAGGTAGATGTTGAAGATGTCATGGTGTTCGAGTCTTCTTGACGAGACTTTCTAGAGCCTTGGTACGAGGAAAGGTCAATTCTCGATGCAATGGTGTCCGGAGTCTAGACTATATTGAAGAAAAAAGTAGAAAAAGTGAAATGGAGACTGAATTTCTTTTTGGCAGAAGGGCATTGATCTTCAGGAACGCCTCCACGTTTGCTTAAAATAACCTCCTCGGCTTATCCGTCCTTGCGGAGATCACTACGATTCATCTGGATTCAGGATTTTTGTCCCTACAAATTTACAACAGGTCCCATATTGCACAAATGCGTTGTGGCGTCGAGACAATGTTGCAGTCGTCGCTCGACGTTTCACAAGCGGGTCTTCGAGAAAATTACGTAACACTTGAAAAAAACCCTTGATCCATGGAATTGATGACATTCTCTGTTCCCCCGAACGTTCAAAAATTGTAGAATTACTACCTGCAACATACCTACACCGCACTGGGTGCCGGATTCAACGTAATAAACAATGTCTTCGGTTCTGCCCTACCAGACTGATATACCTCCTGAACAGTCGCCTCGATCGATGTGACCTTCTTATATGGCTGCACTAGGATTCTATTCAACATAAAACTCATATCTTTCACATCTGTCACCTTAACTACTTTCCTCGTGCTCCTTGGGAGCAGCACCAACTGCAACGCATTGTTCTCCGCCGAATACAATGCTCTGACATAAAACCGTAGGTTCGACAGCATTACCGCCCCAGGGCCGCGGTATGCTTTTGTAAGGCTTGGCTTTGTGGGGTGTGCCATTGGGATGGTAATAGTTACGGATGAGAGCTCATAGTCGAAGGCGGAATTTTGGTAGACGATGGAGAATATCAAATCTTGTTCCTCGGGGAGGATATTGACCATAGTAGCCTTGGGGTTTGAAGCTGGTGCCACTTTGTATTTGAATTCGGGTGGACCGGCAGCTACAAAGACAAAGTCGTCGCCGGAGTCATTGCTGATAAACTCGATCTCTGAGAACCCGGGAGATGTTGGCGTGAGGATCATTTCAGCGGGGCTGGAAGGTGTGGCCGGTGCGGATACAATCACAGGTAACTCCTCATTCCTGTTGTAAATCTCGGCTGGAATCAATCTCTTAAATCGTGGGAGGCAGCCACTTAGTTTTAGTGGCGGAGCAGATGCCCGGTCTTCGAAAGTGAGATGTGGACCGCTTTCTAATGTAGCTGGTGGTGCTGGCTGCTCTAAGGTCACGGCTGGGAAGTTCGGTGGAAAGCTGTGTGATACTGTGAAAGGCGCTACCTCTGTGGATACTGGGAACTTGATCATAAGCTGCCAGCAGGGGTCGTTGAGCTGGTATGCCATCATCGCAGCGGATGGACAGACTTCCGTGAACCAGCCTGCCTTTAGACGATTCATACTTGTATTCAGAGTGTCATAAAGATCTTGAGCGAATGGCTTAACATTCAAGCTTCGAACGTCATCTGTGCCTGGGCTGCCCCAAACGAATAATTGCGCCCTACCGCTCCCGCTAACATCCGTTCTTGACTGTTTGATTGTAGCGATTGCTTCGTTTCTCTTCTCGTCGACTGGATCTACCACGGTGTAGATTCTCTTGTAGAACACTTCAATATCCGATATAAGAAGGCTTTTAGCAGCAGTGAAAGAGAGTTGATGTGCTGGCTGCGTGAAAGTGACCGAGTCCAACTTAACACCATCAGGCACATGGTTGAATAAACCGAGCATGACTCCTGTATCCACAATCTCGTGACGGACGAGCGATGGTGTACCCTTGTCATCCGCCAGAGGTGCCATAGTTACTCTCAAGTCAGGAAACATGGTCACGAGGATCGATCGCATGTAAAACCCATATCGTGGGACCGGTGGAGGGTACTTTAATTCTGAGTTCGGCGTCTCGAGATAACGATTGAACGCCATCTTTATCGCATCGCGAACTCTGTCTCTCCTGCGATCAACGAGGTTGCCTATACTTAGTGCTCCGTCTAGCAAAGCATCAATCCAGTTAGGGTCGATATGGAACATCCTAACTGTCTCTTGTGGGAGATGTGATGCATCTGTTAGGAGATAATTATGCGGTATCTTAATCAGGTAGATCAAGTCGCAAAGGAACTTTAGAACCACGACCCAGTCGGCGGAGTATGGGGTATTGTGCTCGTCATAAGGCGTGGGGTAGAGTAACTTGGGGTTAGGATCTGTGCTGCTTGCTACAAGATATGCAGCATCTAGTAGCTCTTTGTCGAGGAATAGTCCCATCTCTTCACTATGATATGAGAGATCGGGAATTTTCGACGGGTTTGATTTCTGCCAGCGGGATGCCATATTCATAGCACCGAATGACTCAGACATTTCATTCAGCGCACTCACGGAACCGCCCATTTCCGCGATGAGATCCGTTTTACTCTTCATATCGATACCCACTAGTTTCAGAACCTTCAACTGTGCTGCCGGAGTTGCAATTTGCAGAATCTGCTTGCGAGTTCGGCTTAGTGCTGAAGAGTAGGCGTGGTCTGCCATAGCTAGCGTTTTTCCCAAATTCCATGCGGCGGAATATGTTACGTCCATTATCCCTAGCTTTTGGTCGAGTATCAGGAGCGACGATCCTGAGTTTGAGCAGAGATCCCAGTCGTACTTACCAACGACGCTTGGAGTTAGGGGACTTCGGTTGAACGCGACAGTAGTCTCCCCAGTTTGAACTCGATACCGAATCATTGAGTAGCCGTCGTTAATTCTTTTAAGCAATCGGCTTTCCATGTCGTCTTCGTCTGAGACGCTCGGGGCTGGCATCACAGGACGCAGCATCGCGCAAGAATCGCCAACTCTTTGAAAGGCATCCGCGACATTCAACGAGTTTGCTGGAAGACACATGTATGTCCAGCTATGAAGCGAAATCATTGCAACCCGTTTACTCTTTGCGAGATCTGATGACGGAGGCACGGGGAAAGGGGAAATATCCTCTACTTCCTCCAGTGAAACGATATGGACGAAAACTTGAGTAGGTTGGGCTATGGTAAGTGGTCCTGCCCGGTGAGAGACCACGATACCGAATTCTCGATCGAGGATCTCGTCTTCATCGTATGCGTCTGCATCCGCCATACCTTGAGTGTTAAGTCGTCGTACGTGGGCAAGGTATTTGTACCGTGAAATATCTGTTTCAGTGGATGGTACAACCTTGCCACCTTTGTCATGAGTTGAGAAGAGATCGTTGAATAAATTCGGCTTTAGAAATATGACTTTAGTCGTCAGCTCTGTCGCACCTGCGATTGTAGTGAACGGCCGCGCGACTTGCTCTTTGTCAATCTTAAGGATATCGGCGAGTGGCATTTCGAAGCCCAGAGTTTCGTTTGGTGCCGCAGTGGTTTTAATGCTCGTTTCCTTAAAGAATGAGTTTTCACCCTTAAGTTCAGCATCCGAGAGTGCGAGTTCATCTCTAGTGAAGACTAGGCAGGCAATCCAAGGGACTGTATTGAGCGTATCTTTTGTGTCCATATCATCTGTCGGCTTCTTAAATCGCGCCTGCCGCTCCCATGGCAAAGTCGCATCGTTTGTGACTAGATGAGGGAGAACCTCAGGTCTACCCGTGTGGCCCTGAGGAGGAAACACAGAGTAGATGCCATCATTTGGAAGCGCAAACTTGGGACCCAGCGCCGTAAACTTTTGGCTTGTGGTTCTAGTTATTTTCGACGGATCGTCCTTGATTTGGGCGATAGTCTGGGTAACTTTGACAACGTGAGGACCGGCTTTGACGCCTGGGTTGTCGCTGGAATATAGTTGTGCATAACCCGATGGGAGAGGGTCTTTCTTTGGTTCTTCATCGTTGGCTAGTGTTCTTAGATCCTTTAAGATACGTCTGCCATGACGTAGAGCTAGATACCGGCGTGAAGATATGGGCTTGCAATGACGACGGGGAGGGGCGCCCATTGTTCAAGCGCAAGCAGTGAGTAAAGCCTTGTAATGCAAGGGTGAGAACCAAATCTCTTGGATTAACTGCGACTACACTAGGTGGAGGAACCGTCAATTGTAAATTCTAAATCACAGTTATATCAGAGCATTTCACGTACCAATCGAAGTTCGTGATATCCAACGGCCTTGAAGCTCGATTCACAGGTGCCAACGTGTTGGAAAACTTTGGGGGAACAGTATCGAAAACTCGCGCCCGTCGCAAATGTGTCAAATTGCTCCTTGAAATTGATTTCAGCAGCACGTTATTTCTTACTGCTTCTAACAGAGCGGGACGGCTTCCCGCAACTGACACAGTTTCGAACGTTCAAACAACGGATATCGCCCTAGCGCTTTGATCCACATGCCTCTCGAAGTTCGAGCTCGAGCTAGCTCCCCAACACAATGCAATGCATGGGGTCTTCACATGGAGGGGTTCAGCCGCACTCGAACGCAGATGCGAATGTGCAGGATGCAACTACATGAGCTGCAACTCCTGCGACCTACATTCGACCCTGCCCTTGTCTCTGCAGGAAGGATTATTCCAAACCCAATCGATAACGCCTTATATCATGCACCTTTTTAAGGACGGGAAGGGTGCCCCGATAGATCAAGTCATCTGCACAGGATAGGCTGATCAACCTGAAACTGAGATTTGGAGAACTGGGTCAAGCTCAGAGGTCCAGATGCGGGAGAGCTTTGGGTGTAGCTAGTTTGGCTTTATGATCACGACTGTTTGTCTCATGGGCATATTGCATAAGCCATGGATTGCAGAACCGTCCCTCCCTTCGCTCCGCGGCCCAGATTTTTAGGGCTGAAAACCCGCCAAACGGCTCGGCCATTATTCTCTCTTCCTTCGGGCTCTCGAGTTTGCGCGATTTCGAAATTGGTCATTGCATATTGTGAGAGGTTAATGATTGGTGCAGTTGCTGGTATCGGCTTACGGCCTCATGCAGCCTTATTCGGGCAAGTCGCTGGTCTTCCGACTGCGTCAACAAATTGGTTCTCTGATAGAGGTCCTCTTTCAAATCTGATTGGCACATTTGGATTCGCGATGCATCGATGGCGTATTGAGGTTCTCATACACCAGGAGTCGGCCCTGCTCACCCAACAATACGCACTCAACCGCCTCACGAAACTGGCGTTAGATCCTGCAAACACAAGCCGACTACGAGCTGAACTGTTAGGAATCCTATTGTGGTCAATTTATAGAAGTGTACTCGGTCGACTAGCTTTGGGGTGAAAGTGGTCACCTGTGCAAATGACCGAGCTGGATCCTATGAATATCTTGACTGAGTAGTTGCAGCGGTTGGTACTACACTAGAACGGCTGAGATCCTTTGGTGGCTGGCCACGGCACTCTTGACTGAATTGATATCTCAAAGTTAGGATATGCGACGTCGTCTGGCTGGGGAGCTCGAGATATGTACCTATCGTCCTGCTCGAAGCGGGGTATACCGATATTTGTATTTAACCCCTCCTTCTGAAGGCATTACCACTACCTACCAACGTCTTTCCAAAGCCGCAATCTTCGGGTATAGGTTTAGTTTTTTGGCTTACACTATCTATATCCTACTTTCTAGTCCTGATACATTTTTTGGATTTAATCCAATTTAACAAAATCTGTCAATCACGACCACGAGAAAATGGCGTCTGCTTCTAATCCAGTCACAGCGGTTGTGAATCCTTTTAACCAAAAGGAGTCCCTTCTATACTATATCACATCCAAGCGTCAGCTTGCGCTCGAGCGATGGCCCCTAGACCCTGCTGCTGCGAGCAATCGTAGGCTCCACAACGACAATGGAACAATCAACGGCCGGTTTGCGACTCCTGGTGTCCTAGCTACTGTCGTCCGCCAGGGAGTGGTAAGTGAACACTCATTACCCTTCTTAGGCAACTTTAAACAAAAACTCTTCAATCAAAAGATAAGAATGGTTTGTTAATACTCTTAAATACGCAGATCACAGTTTATGGCTTCCTCCCAATAGAACAAACAGAATCCATTGGCACGGATTCTGAAGGTGGCCCGCAAACCCAGATCAATTATGTTGCTCAGCTGAGCCCTATTGTCAATCCTGTTAAATCGGGAGAGGACATGCAAACGACTTTGTTTGGTCTTGCTGCGGCCGACGACGGTGACACGACTACCTGGATCTACTATACGAAGTTGCCGTAAGATAAATATTCCAGTTTTTTGTTGTTTTCAAGAGAAAGGCGCAATACTATATTGCAGTGAGCTGACGGATGCCGTGAACAATAGGGCGCCAGGAGAGGATCCTATCATTTATGAGAGTACCATCAATGTCGACTCTGCGTTCGCCAATCCCTTGAACAAGGACCTGCAGCCCCTCGTCAACTCGAAACTGGCTGTCATCAAGTACCCTGATTCCGATGACCGTGTCTTGTTCTACCAGGACAATGACAATGACAATAAGATATATGCCTACTTCCCTAGTCGTGACGAGGACAGTTGTAAGTTTCCATTTGAAGGTCTATAGGTTCAATATTTTCTAGCATATGTAAGCTAATTCTCCGGCCACCGTATTTAGCGAAAACCTTGAACCGGTCTGCCGCGTTCCCAGGAACCCCATTGGCTGCCACAATCAGCGGATCCGGTGACAGCGTTGTAACATACGTCTATTTTATGGACCCATCCAGAGATTTGGTGTGCTCCATCAAGAGAGGAGGCATTGATGGCAAATGGGAGGCACCTATCCTCGTTCCCAAGTCTAAGAAAGTCAACGCGAACTCACAGTTGACGGTCACCACGGACTCCAAACATAATCACATCTTCTACATCGAGACAGGCGGACGTTCCTACACCGAACTTGTCCATCCCTTGGTGAAATAAAGCATATCGATAGTAATTAGTTAAAAGGAGATACCTTATGATTGAGTGGGGGTGAAAGTAAATTGACGATCGGAATATTAGGCACATTGATAGTCAGTAGCTAGAAATTCAACTTTAAAAATGGTGTTTACATGCATGAGGTTTCAATTGCTTTAACCGTCACTACCAAGTTGACAGGTGAAGCCTCGAGGCCTCCTAGCAATCATTCTCCCTGTATATGTGTTGAACCCCGGTGCGCGATGTGGCGGAATTGCTCGTCGAATTTTCGCTACCCGCAGATACCGCTGTCGATAGTCTATAGATCTATCGGGCAGCCTGCATGAATTAATTAATAATAAGATTCCGACGAAGTAGCCGTTATGCAATTCCCGTTTTTCGATCAGATATGGTCTAGGCAATCAGAGCCCCGGCGCCAGTATTCCAGTATGGCGACAGGATATAGCTATACTGCGGCTGAGCTATACATATCACTTTCATCGACAGAGAGGGGCTGGATTTCACCATCACCCGGTCGAACTATGCATGCAGTCGCACTCGGAGCTTCCTGTGGCCGCCGCAGCTGAAGGCCTAGAGTGGTTAGTCCAACACCCCCTGTCATTGGCGCTGCAGGGTTCAAAAGCTTAAACAGGTTACATCTTCGACTGAGCTAGACCAGCAAACCCTTGACTTTTGATCCGCCTTATGGGGAGTCGACACGGGCAGCTCTCTGATAGCCAATTATTTGGTTGAGGCGACGCATTTACCCCGATAAAACAGCTAAGGGCAGCCGTACTTTCAAAGTCAGAGAATCACCTGCACACGCCTCATTCACATGCATCATGCCGGGCTCAAAGGACTTTACTCTGTGCGTTCCAGATGCATTTATCCCTCAGTCTCTGGCATGTATGTACCTCTACGGTAGTACTGGTACCTTGGGCGCACTGTCTGAGGTTTTACCCCCATGTCTCTCGCTCTCACATTTTGAAGAAAGCCACGCTCATCGTTTGAGTGAACCTCGTGCACGCCGGCTAGGTGTAGTCGGGAGGAGCCTTGAAGACTGAAATCCTCAATTAATTTGTCTGTCTGAACATTTGCAACGTTTGACTGCGACTAGGCCCTAGCTTGAATATTCGGATTACTGCTTCTCTATATCGATTGCAATCTCAATTGAAATATCAACCTGTATTTGGGCGCAAAGGCCCTTTCGCACTCGATATTCGTTAGGAATCACACATCTCCTTCTCCGGTTGCATCAATCAAGATGGCGGATCCGAAGAATCTTCTTGCTCCCATGAAGTTGGATGCATTTGTTTTCAACGCAGCAGTCTGTAGCGGTGGACCCAAGGAAGCAAAAATCGCACCAGTCGTACAACCCAATTATACGTCTCTTCGACTCAACGACTATCTGGTAGAACCGGATATCCTAGATCACGCGGATTTACACAATGCATCGCCTTCCGATCGAAACTCTCGGTTTACCGATTTAGGAACCAGTTTGACCCGTACGAATAGGCTGGGGGTCTACCTCCACTGGCTACTACCACGCCCATACCGAGGCGGGACGGCCGCAACAGATTCTTATAACCAGCCGGAGAAATCTCTTCATGCGAAGGGTATCCGGGTTCAAGGCGACAAAAAACAAGATGTGAGCGCGCCCCAATTTCCGGCAGTACCTAATCGGTGGCTGGTAATTCGAAAACTCGATCCGAAAGCAAGCACAACGGTGCCTGCAAATACTTCAATCGCGCCTATCCAAGCCTGGGTCATTGAAAGTGACCGCCGTCATAACATCGACAATTTGGGCGCCAATGTGGACCTTCAGGTCGATGTCGCGCCATTCATTACCTCAGTCCTACGGGATAACCAAAGTAGCGAAGACATACGAATGGATGAACAAGCTGAAGTTTTCATCGGGTACCGAGAAGATGCATCGACCTGGAAGGAGACATACAGCACAAAGCCACGAGTCGGCTTGACGGTTGCGAGTAGTTCCAACCAGCTCTTCCCGGACCTTCAATACCATTGCGGCAACGTCTTCTCAATGCTGGATACCTTTGAATATATCGAAAATGGAACTAAGAAAGCATTGGTGTCAGCGAAAGCCGATTACTACGTCATTGGTTGGAAGGCCGAGCCCACAAGCGATATTCTATTCTCGAATCCGGCGCAGGCTATTAGTAGACAAGAAAGATTATCAGCATTGAATATGCGACTGAACGGCCAGGACAAGGCTACGGATAAAATCTCTGACTGGCTCAATTCTACCGACTCCTCCCGGGTTCTTTGTCACGGTGCGATGTATGACGTAGAATGGAGTAGTAGTAGCCTTCCAAAGACAGTATTAGCAAATAAGTTTTCAGAGAAACTCAATGAAGACATGCCTATCGCAATTGGAACGACACCGACGGACTCGATCTTGGCGTATGTAAATGCACACCACCAACCTGACGGATCTCTAGCGGACAACCTTAACAACTTGGCCCCATTACTACGGGCGCAAGATGACGCTGTAGATGCGCTCATCGCGGCGGCTGATGAGGTTCAAAGTCATAACTTTGCACATTTTGATGGTGGATCTCACTTTACCTTCGCAGATGCGAGCGCGAAAGAGCCTGCCAAAGCGCCGTCGGACGCGGATAAGAAAAATATGCGAGAGCTGAATTCTGCGCAAAGGTTCCTGGACGCAATTTTGAGGCGAATACAGCAATTGAGATGGGATTTGTTTTCAGTGTGGTGGAGGTTCATCTCAGACCACGACAATCTGAATGGTAGAAGAGACGACGCATATCGAGCAGAGATCGCAGATATCAATGACTTGATAACTGCCCTGACAGGCGCTCGAGATAATGTCCTTCAGCTTATAAACGGCTGGGTCGGCTTACCCACTCAGTCTTTGGGATCAAACTCACGGATATCTGAGATTACGGCGCGTTTCGGTGCACAACCGAAGAAAGGCACTCTCACCAGGTTCTCCCAGCAAAGGGACCCTACTCTACTAATTGGCGGAGTCGGCTCCGGCTGGCCGCGTGATTTTCAAGATAAACTTCTAGTTCGGTTGGATAACCAAACGATCACCGGTACAGGTAGCCCGGAGCTTGGAAAGCAGTATGGGTTGGACTGCCTACCATCAGACCTCAGAAGTAGCGGGTCTTCTGCAGTGAACGAATTTCTGCTACTCGCACAGAAGACCTCATTCGAAGAGAGCCCCACCGGGCAATACTTCCCACTATATCATGACGGCCAATCTTTAGATCAACCAAGTTCAGAAAATCCCTGGCGAGATCGTTGGGCGTCTACGCAGCCATGGTTTCCTCTATATGTTGAGTGGGAAGCAGAGTACACACACATTCCCTTCGCTTCCTGGGAGATTATGGAACGACCCAGCAGATTCCCGCCCCCAGACAACAAGTACACCTACGGACTCATATTGGACGTCCGAGGCAAATATAAAGAAGACGTACGACTAGTCTCCGGCAGGAACCTGATTCTACCGCAGCCAAGTTTCAACCTTAAGGCCCAGATCGAGCAACTTTTCAGTAGTGTACCACCAACGGAACTGGATAAATATCTCGACAAAGGCCGGCGCGACCAATTGAAGAAGGGCCTTGACAAGATGGCATACCTTTCTTGCCCACTAGAGGGTTTGACCAACCACCTCCTCACGACCTACAGCGGCAATCACGTGAAACCTCTAGTTCGCGAACCCGGAGCGGCACCACGGCCACTCAAAGATGCGCGAGATGCCGCTATCAGGATAGGGCTGACAATGGAGAAATTGGCTTTGATTGACAAGGAATCTGATCCAACTCCGTATGGCCCAAATGGCAGCTTGCTCGATTTGCAATTACCGGCTTTTAAACCAGCTACGCATGGGCAACTGCGGTTTAGAAAGATCAACATAATTGATAAGTTCGGTCAAGCAATTCACGCAATCGACCCAAAGGCGAAGGAAGGTAGTTTACCTGTATACCCGTGCGCCAGCGAGTTCTATGCCCCGCAGCCGGTTTCAAGATCAAACAATCTACCCAATGTGGTGGACCCGTCTAGATCTGATAGACCCGGCCATTGCGAATTCATTCAACTTCCACCGTACATCAACCAACCTGCACGTCTAAATTGTACATTCGTCATGCATGACGAGAAAGGCGAGGCAGGGTCCTATTGGCGGCCTTCCCTGGAGTGGGAGAACCCGATTTGGGGCTGGGTGGTGGTTAATTACGTTGACCAGGGATTGCAGCTATATCAGCCCGATGGCACGTTCTATCGAGAGGTACGAGTATCGCAAGGTAGCAATGGGTCCACGAAATGGCTGCCGTTCAATCATCCAACTCCAACATCGGAAGGGAAGAAATCCCAACTTGACCGACTCATTGACGAATTGATGAGTGAGGATCAAATATATTTGCTAGCGTTTGTCGATATGATTACAGACGCACTAGACCGGACGACGATACCGCCTAGTTCCTATGGCCAGTTTGTAAACGCTTTGGTTGGAAGACCACTGGCACTAGTGAATATGGGCTGGTCTCTGGAGCTGGCGGCTGCCCCTAAGAAGGTTCAATCAACATTAAGCAGCCAAAAGAACCTAAGCAATCCATGGGGTTTGCTCCCAGATCCCCAAAACCTCAAAGTCTACTCGTTCCCCGTCAAATTTGGGGACAAAGGCCGCGCAAACGATGGCCTCATTGGCTATTTCAACTCCTTCGACCAGTTCACTCGAAGTCCAGACGATGATCTACAACTTAAAAAGGTCTACACATACTTCCAGAAGAATCCTCCTGACGACCCCAACAAGAGAAGCCCGGTTACAATCATTAACAATGAAAACTATCCGCACTTCAAATGCTGGTGGCTTGATCTTAATGATAAGAATTCTGGCTACCTTCGTAAAGATGGGTATCTGGAATTTGAAAGACAGAAAAACAGGAAACTTCAAGTCTACGGCGCCATAATAGACCCGTTTCTCCCAGTTACTGCATATACAAGCCTTCTTCCGGTGCAGAGCTTGAAACTTCCAACATGGACGTGGGAATCTGCTTTAAAGAAAATGACGGGCTTTTTCCACGCTGGTCCTATCATTCTAGACGCCGATATCCCCAACTTCGTCCCTGAGAAAAAGCTCAATAGTGAGAGTAACCAGTATCTCAAAGGTGATCCTGTCGAAGCTACCTCAACGAAGATTCCAGCCCTTCCGGTTGCAGATTGGGCTTGGCTTCAGCCCTATACAGATGGTTTTATGGCCTTAGATATTAGTAAGGAGCAAGCGAAATTGAATCTTGAAAGAGGCCCTAAGACTGCGATTGAGGGTTACCTTCAAATGCGAGCACCGATTGTGGAAGACAAGCAGCCGACCAATGGAAATTGATTTTTTTCTAGCTAGACCCTAAGGGTTTGATAAGAGACTGTTACATATATTTTTAATTAAGATTGTTAGGTGTTTGTAGCCTCGTACCCAGGTGTTTGTAAGCTCTTTGTCGTATAACTTAGTCGAGATATTCTAGTTATCTAGCCAAGTAGCGCTGCAAGGAGATCATGCAGTTCTTCCTACTGGTACCATACATCACATGGGCTCAGAATTCTGACAATGCAGTGATGGAACGTCAGTATGGATAAAGCATTGCCTTCTCCAGGTATCTGAGGTGAGCGCAATGCCTGAATTTTTGTCTAGTATGTCGGGAACATTCCGCCGCTGACCACAACGCCGAACGGTAGGGCCGAATAACCTCATTCCGCCCTCCACTGGTCTCGTTGGCCCCTCCACCAACTTATGATGCAGGGATGCCATCAAGGAACTTTATCAAACGTACCGGTACTTCCAAAATGACAATTGTATTTTGCTCACGCCCTTTCGCCCAGCTAACTAAGCCGAATTTTTATGATAATGCATGCCTGCCCAACCTAGCGTTGGAGAATCGATTTGGGAACTTCAGCCCGCGCTGAATCTGCAGGGATCCAGATGCAACCCACACTATGCATGCATGCAAGTACCTAACCTAGCTTTCACCACATGCACAACCTTAACTAGTAGATACATAGTACAGGGCTGATATTATCCCTTCATCGCCTACCCTTGCAATCCTGGGCGGTTACGTTATTGGATGTTTCCGAGGTCTGCCCAGCCTTCGCAACCAGATGTGGTCGGGCGGGATTATACCCTAGGATCGTCCTAGTAGGGCCGTTCTTGACGTGCATGCACAAAATGTTTCATGGTATGTATGGGATGGGGTTCCGTAGATGTATGAACGAGGAAGAATCGTGAGCAGTTGGACACCATTGAGAGCAGATTCTCCAACTTGTGTTCTTAATCTTTACAACTAAATCCTGCATTTCCCTCAGTTTGTTCACTGCGCGTGCGCGATAGAACCACCACATAGCTCTGCGGATTGGCGTAGAGCAATTTAGTATGACTCTCAAACTTGTACCTTCCGCCGGTAGTATTACTTATTAACATCAAGCTTATATTAGCCCTGATCCGTCAAGCCGGTAGCAGCCATTGGTTACTATTGAGTTTTCATATGCTTCACCAACATCCTGAGATTCTAAAGGTGGATCTCTTCGGCGATCGAACTATAATATGGAGTTACCATTGAACCGTAGCGGCATATACCGAGTCCAATCACTCCACCTCAATATCGATGAAGGGGACTCTGCGGTTCATCTTCTCATAGAAAAAATCAAAACCGGATATGACAAGGACCGAAAAAAATATCTCTTCGATTACTTTATAAGGAGTGCTGTCCTTATAGACGGCGGCCGAGAAAAATACGGCAGCGAAATATCGAAATATAGGCAAAGGGTCAAGGACTCCAAATACTATGGAGAAAAAGGGATCCAACATTTCGATGCGATAGTCATTACGCATTGGGATGGCGATCACTGGCGCGGCGTAATTCAGGCTCTACATTCCGATGTTGAGGACATTGTACTAGCCTATGCCGCTCAACATCCAGAGCTAAAAAGCAGCGATGACTTGCAAGCCTTGATCAATAACTACACAATCAAGTCAACTCTCCTACGATACGACGATTCGGGGGGGGGTGGACCCACAACAAATATCTATGCGCCTTACTTTACACGGCTAGGGGAACGGGTACCAATAGACAAGTGGAATTCCATACTCGTTCCTGCCACGAACACCCGCAATGCGGCAAGTCAGAGGCCAGACGGAGAGAATCTTTGGAGTCTTGAATGGAACGCCGAACGAAAAAAAATTATTGTAAAGCAAAGAATAGACATGGTTATTCTTGGTGGTTCTTCCAAAGGGCCGCCAGAAACAGTTACATTCTCCGCGAATATGCCGATCGGGGTGCTAACAACTGGGGAGAATCTTATTGGAAGAGACCTTTTCACCCACCAAATGGTTTTACATCCAAGCGCAGCGGAATCTCCAGAGGATGTAGGGCTAGCAATCCTCGACCAAGACAGGCCAGTTATGTTTTGTATTGCTGCGGATTCTTACCTCTGTGGCGACCCCAATCCGGAAAAACTTGATGCGATGGAATGGCGTCTAGATTTGTCCAGACCCGGCAAGCTTGAACTACGAGCTCCAGGCAAGAGCAGTTTCGATAGTGAGCCTGGAGATGGCTGCCCTATAGCTGCGTTCATGAATTCAATTGCCAGGGACAATCTTTCGGCGCAAGTTGTTGAAGGCAGGACTTCCGGGAATAACCAATCATCGATAGCCTGCATGATCTTTTGGGGCAATGTATCCATTCTTGACTATGGAGGTTACGCAATATCGCACTATTTTGGAGGCGATGTAGGCGACTACATGGAGGAGAGGTTGCTTCGATGGTCTACCATACCTAAGAAAAATGGTAAAAGCAGGGTTCCTTGCCGCATAGGTTGCCAGAAGTTGTCTCATCATGGTATTTACGCGGCCCCTTAAGTGCTTGCAACTCGTCTTGTCTTGGGATTTTGATGCGGCTTCATACATGACCATGGCACAAGAAACTAATATGCCACCCAAATCCCGTTTTTAGGATCAAAATTCTCTACTCCTATGAACATGCTTTTCGCTCTTGAGCCGTTGGCAATCGTTGGGCCGAACGGACTACGAAAAGGCCATAACCATGTTTGTAAGTCTTCGACCCTCTGCTCCCGATGGTCCCGTAAACCTACCTCAGCTAGCTTCCACCAATTGCCTACAAGTACACTCGCTAACATATGGAACCGATTCCACTTCCGAATAGCTTGGGATACTCTGCTCCTTATTCTCCTCTGGACTTATTGGACGGAAAGAGAAGCAACATATAGGACTCCCAAACCTTACCAGCCAAAACTATTCTGCACTAACTTCCCAATTTATCTCGTTTGTTATGATCTTTGGCTCAACGATAAGATCGGGATTGATCAAAAGTTTGTTAACCCGGGATCAATCATGTCCTTACTAGATACCAAAAACAACAAGAGCGCCGAATTTCGGGCTGTCGTTGACTCTCTCTGGTCAAAGACAGAAGGTGCCCTAGAAAGTGAATTCGGAAAGGGGCCGAAGTGGCAGGACCTGAAGGAGAAGACGATGGTCTGTCAATACCTCCGGAACCGCTGGGAGAAATATTCCGCTATCGAAGCTACTACTTTCTATAGGAGGACTAAAACCGACGATGCGAAATCAATCATGACTGCCGAAGGCCAAGGCATTCGCGCCGTTGCCGTATACCAGGGGCCAGCGTTTAAAACAAATCATGGGATCATAAATGTTAGGCCAATCACAGGTAAAAGCATAGCCACAACGGAAACCTTCGACAATATGCTCCTGGATCTTGAGGACCTCGAAGAAGAACAAAGACTGGGCAAGGGATCTGTAGCCCGAAACTCTATTTCACCGGGCCGAGTGGAGTTCCTTGCCTTGAAGCCGTTGAATAATCGCACCGCCGGCGCTATTGACACCCAGAACTTCAGAAATCAGCCAACGGGTCCTTACGTAAACATGACTGTTGGAAAGTTATGGGAGATGCAAGGTGATGACGGTGATGCGGAGGAAGGTGAAGAGGCTGGCCTGAAGGAAATACAGCTCCCGAACCATATGCATGGCAGCGAAAGCGCGGCGCCTTGGACGCCTTCAAGCTGCACAGGCACGCTTTGCCGAACTCTCGCCGGGCTTGATGAGGACTTATGCTATTTCGTTGCATCTGATGCTCATATTGTAAAGGATATTGCGAATAAGACGACGGCTGTGGCGAAAAGTAACTTGGATCTGTTCCTGGGGAAGCTTAGGACCGGGGCGATGGTTTTCCCTAATGGGCTCGACATAGTGCCTGCCTGGACCGAGATAGACGGCTCAGACGAGTTGTATCAATGGTTCATGACAATCTTTGGGAGCTTTCTCGATGACAAGAACTATACGTTAAAAGGGAAAGCGAACAAAACGGACATTACCGCTTTCAACTTCACCACCCAACTTTCCGCTGCCTTTACGGAAAAAACAGATCCGTCGGCTAAAATCCCGGCATGTCAAGTGCCCATAACCTTCTCGACGGAATACAATTCATATGCATTCGCCGATGGGAGTACCGAATTGCCGGACTGGCTGCGTCTCCCTGCAGATAAGACAGACAGTACTAGCACCGATACTATCGGGCCTGGTCAGATGCTTATATTGAGTTTGGGCCCTTCTGCTGCGAATAACATGAAGGATAAGACTTTCACTCTCAAAGATATCGTACAGTTATACGAATTTAAGGTCTCGAAGACTACGCAGAAGCTCTTAGACGTTTCAGATAAAGTTTCCTTCAACTTAGATGTCAACCAAGGGTCTAAGAACACCTTATGGTTTGCCCCGGACGCTAATTACACTACAACATTGAGGTTATCCTTCGTCCCGTCCGGTGAGACAAGCGGGTTTTTGAAGCAAATTTTGGATTCTCTCAACGATATTACGGGAGCTAAAGTCGGAACTCTCGAAATTACAAATATAAGATTGGTCGGAAAGAAGGTTTGGAGGAGAAGCGCGTTGCATGTCGACGATTTTGGATTCCAATCAGAGTCCGAGATTACGCTACTGGCAAGTGTGAAAATCAATAGTAGCGTTAACGGAACGCCAAAGTCGCTAGTTTTCGACGCTGCCATATCCCTTGAAGAAAAGTACACGACATTTGCCGTGACCCTAGACCCTAACAATCAAGGAATGTCGATTCCTGATCTCCTGGACTTTTTGGCTTCTATGCTCCCAGTATCGGCGGATCTTTCACCATCAAAGTTCCTCCCAGGCGCTCTTGATGCTCTCAAACTCCGCAGATTTATGTTTACCGCGCGAGAGGAGGGAAAGGCTAAACGGTTCGGTGTAGAATTTCAAGTTGGTTGGGCGTCTATGACATTACAGTGCGCTTTGAGGATCGATCTTCTGAAAGAGAAAATTTCACCATTCTTCTACGGTGGATTATACCCCAAGAATAATCCGGCACAACTGGAACCACGGTTCTCATTCGTCCCTTTCACGCCGTCCTACGAGAAATGGCTCGTCGTGCCCGTCGCTCCCCCTAACGATGGCAGGCTGAGCATAATGGACGTTGGGTCTGACGTCGGAGATACGAATGCCCTTCACAAAGAGATCACTGGGCTCGACTTACCCATCCCACCAGTCAACCTTGAACTAATTGAAATGGAATTCTATGCCTCCAAGGACCTACTAAGTTTCTCGGGCACAGTTACAAGCCCTCCGCCAAAAGATGGGGCAAAAGTCCCCCGGCTTAGACTCGCGGCATGCACGTTGGATGTTCAGTATAATCTTTCTCGGAAGGAGTTAGACGAATTTCGTTTTGTGACTGGTATTGTCCTTTCATCTCCAAATGGCGATCGATCCACAAATTTTGGTCTCCTGCTGGAAAAGCAAAAGGCCAACTGGCTCCTACAGGGGTATATTAATGGCCTCACAGGAGATCTTCTATACAGTCTTTTCGATGATGATTGTAACACCGAGGTTGCGAATTTCTTGAAAAATATCACATTCAGCGTCAACTTGGCCTACCTTTATGGACCCGAGGGTAAAGGTTCAAGTTTTGCCGTCAAGGGGTTGCTAGGCATCGGAAAATTCGACCTGGCGTATAATTACATCCACAACGGGGAAAATGCAACAGACCCGAACAAGCCCCGTTGGAGTTTCGATGCCAGCCTTTCGGTTACTTCTGATACCTGCAATTTGCGGTCGATTGTTGGCTCTCTTGTCGGGGATGATTTAGCGGATAGTCTTCCAGGATTCCTTGGAGATATCATCATACTCCCAAGTGGGAAGACAGAACTTACTTCTCTCCGAATTGTTAAACGACAGAAGTATCTTGTCGTAGCCTTACGACTTCATCTTGCAGACGGTGCTTCAGTGCATTTTTACCAAATCCAGGCCAACAAGACCGGCCCCACTGATAAAAATACCTATGATGCCAAACGGATTGTTTTGTTTTCGCTGGACAGCCTGCCCAAGATTTCTGGTATACCACTTATTGGCGAATTACCACAGCCGTTTGATGCTCTTGACTTTAGCTGGGTCAGCAGCTCGGGGAAGTCGGAAGGTTTTACTCGGGCTGAGGTTGGAGAATTGACAGCGGCACTGAACGGGGATGAGAAGCCGCCAGGATACAAAGACAATGTTAAGCCGGCCAAGAGAACCCCAGAAGACATACTTATTGGAAACGGTTTCCACTTCATTGTGAAGAACCAGCAAAACGTCATCATTGATTATGTGTTCGGGAACAAGAAGAAGGAGGTCGAGAAGACAGGCACGGAGCTCGAAGTCGCGGGAAGTGGATCCGGTGACAGCAGCTATATTAGTCCCTTGGACAAGAAGATTGGCCCCGTATCCCTGACGGGACTAGGCATCAAATTTGACATGAAAACTAGCACTTTGACACTTGGATTGAATGGCAGTGTTACCCTTGGTCCTATCGAACTACTTCTTATAGGATTTAGTGTATCATTTGAATTCACCAAGGGTATCACCCTGAAAGATATCACGAAAGTCAAGACCAGTTTCGGCCTCGACGGTCTGGGTGCTTCCTACCAGAAGCCACCTCTTACCATTGCAGGTTTATTCCTACACCAGAAGACTGAGACCGTGGACGAGTACCTAGGCGCCGCTGCAATTGGATTTGAACCGTACATTTTCCAGGCAGCTGGATACTACGGCGAAGAGACTATCAAGACCGTATACCAAACCAAGGATCGGACAGTTACATCCTTCTTCACGTATTGCCGCTTGGATGGCCCGATCGCTACTATTGGAGTTGCAGATATCAATGGCTTGACGGCTGGATTCGGATACAATACCTTCTGTACCTTCCCCAATGCGAGCAATGTCATGGACTTCCCTCTCATCGGAGTTCCCAAGTCGAACAGCATTGTCGATGCTATGTCCAAGTTAATAAACGGCAATCCTGCCTGGTTCGGTCGAAAGGAGCACTCGTATTGGTTTGCAGCTGGTATATCGGGATCCGCGCTAGAGACCTTGACTTTGAGCGCCGTCGTCGCTCTTGAGTTCAATCCTCAACCCAAACTAGGAATCTTCGGCGTTGCTACCGCTGAAATGCCAAAGAAAGCTCAACAGAAGCTTGCCAGAGTTCAGTTAGGTATCGTGGCTACTCTCGATTTTGGAGCCGGTGTCTTGAGTATCGAGGGACAATTAACCCCTGCGTCGTTTGTTCTGGATCCCAACTGTCATCTGACGGGTGGATTTGGTCTCTTCTACTGGTTTAATCCCAGGGATGAGACACTCAAGGGACAGTTCGTATTCACTGTTGGGGGCTATCACAAGGCGTTCCAGCGGCCGTCACAATTCCCAAACCCCCCTCGCCTTGGCTATAACTGGAAATTCGACTCAGCCATCACTATTATGGGTGAATCGTATTTCGCAATCACTCCAAAGGCTGTGATGGGCGGAGGCCGCCTCCATGTGTCGTTAGACTTAGGTCCATTGCAGGCGTGGTTCGATTCATGGGCTGACTTTTTGATTAATTACAAGCCCTTCCATTTTATGGCTGAGGGAGGAATCTCCGTCGGTGTCCGTTTCGAGCTTGATCTTTGGTTCGTTACGATTACTATTGAAGTTGATATTGGTGCCACTCTATACATTGAGGGTCCACCTGTCGCAGGTACCGTCCACGTGGACTTCTGGGTCTTCGGGTTCGACATTGATTTCGGAAATCGCAATTCCGGTGCCCTTGCTAAATTGACACTGTTGGAATTCTTCAGGACGGTGATCCAGCAAGATACGAAGACCCCACAAGCTTTCCTCGAAAATGGAGAGGAGGTGGAAATTTCTGAGGAAAATGAACCTGCGACTCATGTATTCTCATGCACGAGCGGGTTGATCCCAGAAAATAATGCTCCCAATGATACGAGTGGGGCACCGAAGCCCTGGACGGTTCGTGGTGCAATCTTTGCTTTCAATATTTCTTGCAAATTCCCGTTCCGAAAGGGTAAAGTTATCACCGCCATGTCGGGAGCCGATGACCAGGAGTATCAATTTGCGACAAAGGCGAAAGACGATATTTTTGCCAAACCAATGGGATTAATGGCGCCTTTGGAAACATCTGAGGTTGCAATAAAGATTGAGCTACAGAAGCCACAAGCTCAAGGGATAGATACTAAGGATGCGAAGCTTCCCAAGTGGGATAAAGTGGAGACAGTGACGAGCCAACTCCCCTCAGCGCTTTGGGCGAAGTGTAAGCAACCTGCAGATATCTCATTTCGATAAGCACTAATGTTTGTAAACAGACTCCACCGCCGAAGATCCAACGGGTGGCCGAAACAACCAAGCAAGCCTCTTAAACAGCAAACCGGATGGTGCTAAAGATCTAACCACAGATATCGTCCTGTACGCCCCAAAATCATTAAAGAGTGAAGACAAAATCCCCCGTTTCGACATTAAGAAGGCGTCGGAGCTCCTCGCTCGCGCCGTTAACTTCCCGCCGCGAGAAGATGAATCGAAGAACTGGAAGCCTAAGCTTCCATTAGCATCCACTCCTTGGGGAGATGTTAAGAAAAAATGGTCTACCCCGGATCTGGGCGCGGATGCAGGGAAGACTGCAGCGGAAATGTGGGCCACAATGCCGATTTTTGGATGGAATGCTGGGGACAAGTGGAACGGAGCACCACCTGTGGGGTTGGTCACCAAATTGGAGGAGATATACACAGAGAAGCCGTCGATGACACAGGAAAGTGGGGTCAAAGTAGTCGCTTAGAAGAGTAATTGTGGAGCGCTCTTTTTTTCGATTTAAAATTGAGTATTTGCTAGTTTAGTTCCAGATATATTGCCCCGTGCCGTTTCCAGAACCCAGGCTTAAAAAGTGAGAGACTCTCTGTGCAAACTCGATCTTATAGATAGCGCTCGTTATCATGCGTGCATATGTAAGCGTGCCGCCGTTATGATTACCTGCTATCTCGCCGGTTTTATAATTTACAATGTAGTGCATTCTGGGGCCAGAACGTCGCGCCAAGGGAATCAAACCCCCCATCCACCCGGTATACTCTATCCCTATTAGCCAGCTTATAGAAAGGCCAGTGAACAAGCTCGGGCCACAAATCCATAAGCTTCCAACATGTTGGAATCCTCTACAAATTGCATCCAACACTTATTCAAAAGTGGTATTTCCCCAAAATAGACGATCGACGACGAACTTTTCTCGAAAAGGGTCGAAGACGACAAGGATGTGCTGGCTCAAGGTTACACGGGGGAACCGAAAACCCTTTTTTTCGAAGGGCCCCCTCCTTATTGCTGCCAGGGAACCGAATACGAGCGCCATGGAACTAGAGATTTCATTTATTACTATTACAACTAAACTTGAAACTTGTGCGACAAGATAGCGATAGTATGGTACCACCTAGGTATCTTTAGACTATTGGTACAACGGTCGGGGCGGACGAAAAGGTGACTGAAGTTTTCAACTATTGGCAGTGCTTGGAAGTAAGCGTGCTTGTCACGGGTTAAGCTGTTGTAGAGTTCTAGACCGCGATATTAGAACTATGAACTATGGATGGCGCAATGCAACACAAAGCGTCGTATACAACGAGACTAGGCGCAAAGAGTGACAGTTTGCTGCTAATCTTCGTATGCGGGTTGGCCTAGAAAATCAAGTTTTTTCCTGCACATGTAATTGATTTCTGCTTTTATCTGTTGGCCCCAACGTAGACTAGCAAGCCCGATCGATGTCATCGATGTCATGTTCCCTGCTAGAGCCAACATAATCGCTACCTCGAGAGTTTCAACAGCTTGTACCCATGTGGGGGTTTCTACCTTGAGCTCTTCAAGCTCCTACTTCATTAGCCCGAAAATTTGATAGTATTTTTTCCAACAATTGGTATGACAGCTGCCACGTTAGCTCTGTTATTCCGTGGCTTCTGATGCCGAGATTCTTGTGGACTATCTGTAGAATTCCAAGATCATGGGGACGAGGTTTTAAAAAAAAAAATCCTACTAGTTAGGACAGATAATGGGCGATACGGAGAACAATTCGTGTTCCTGCATTGACGAGAGGGCAATTCAGGAACAGGTACATGTGTTGTGCCGTCCCGGCAGGGATTCTAGCCCACCAGAGCCCCTCCTTCCAGAGGATGGGGCTCTTGGAGCTCGACGTGGCGATGGGTTACTAGCCGGGGAAACGATGTCCGCGAGCTACCCAAGCTACCAAGATCGAAGAGCAAAAATCGCGCAAGTCGATTTCTGCACCTTAGGATGCACTTACGACACGAAGCCAGGGCGATCGAACTCAATCGGTCATCTCGATGTTCAAAGTCTCCCCTTCGGAAAAACTAGCTGCAGCCATGTGGGAAAACGATGCGAAATTTGTTCGGTTTGAAACATTTGGATACTTGTCCAATGGCAAGCTAAGACAAGGCACGGAGCACAGGTGTGTATCTACTATGTAGGTGTTATCGTCAAAGCAAACTTTTCGAGGTGCTTAACGGAACATCCAGGTTTTAACGCCACAAACCCGTATGTATGTTGGGGGCTAGATCCATCAGTGTTGCTTAATTAGAGATCGAATTGCTATAGACGTCGCATTGCCAGTTCAAAGCAGATGGCGCCTATTCCGACGACCCAGAGATTCTAATATCTCCGGTTTTTAGCTACATACATCGAGATGCAGTTTAGAGTAACTACAAACTTGCATCACCATGTGTAAAATCAATCGGAGATCTATTCGCGAGCGTCTGTTGGCGTGGCACTGTATCATGAAACGTGGGTCGAGAACGGGCATTCCCGATATACTTGGATCGGGCGCGGGGTTCACGCCTGTGTAACTAAGCCTTCCAATCACTGTAGAATCCTAATTGTCGATTCTCCTGCCTTTCCTTCTTCGAGGCGAGGAATCTAAGTCTGTAGATCAGTCTGCAGCAATTTTTTTCTCTCTCGTAAGACAAGTGAGGAGCTGTATGTCTGGCGCGGAACGTCAGCCGGTGGGCAGGGAAGCCCTTACTCACCACTGCAGGTACCACTGGCCAGGATAGAGAACTAGTATCTGGTACCTGGAAATCCTAGGAGTCGGTACATCTCCTCGCCCCCTCCCCTATCGCCGGCATTGTCTTTGCGACTGTTCGCAATTGGGACGTTGAGGGGCACATTTGACTGTTTCGCGTCTTCGAGTTCCTAAATTTGGCAGTTATCATGAACGGTATGCGAAAATACTTATTTAGCGTTCCCGATATGAATCAGAGTCGATATCATTGTTTGAGATGTTACGAGTTATGTCACTGGATGTACTGCGACATCCACCGTCGCTGGTATTCACAATAATGTGTTGTCTGTTGGGAAGAGCATATCGGGAACTTCCTGGACGCCTCCCGCGTTTTGTGCGGGTCCTTCCAATCGCCTACATTTGCTCTTGTTGAAGTATGTAGTCTTGGCCTGGGCTTGTGAAGTTCCGTCGGGAAAAGGTAGCTGCATCATGAAGCTGCGATAATGATAGGCGGGGATATAGAAGGTTTTGTTCCTGACGGCGGGTTTTCTGGAATTTCGTTGGACAGATCTGGATGAATTCAGGGAATGGAGAGTCGCCCAGACCACCTCAAGAAACGAGAAAGTAGCTGGTACTTTCTTCAAGTAGCTGGCAGTTCTTCTTGCTTATATTTCTCGATGGCGGCTCTCGGAACATCTGTCCAGATCGGAATGCAAGCGGAAGGAGTTAATGTAAGGAGTCGGTACCGACGGGCTACACAAGAGCACACGTTGGGTTTGCAACCACGAGAAAAAGAGGCTGCTGAAACGATGCAGATGACATAGGCAGCTCTTTGTTTTCGATCTCCTTTGCTTACCTGCCTTGCCTTCTGCAGGAATGCGAGGAATGCGGGCTTTCAATTCATTGATCCGGGATGTCACGGAATTTCGATGCCGTACGAAGCTGACGGCATAGCCGACATTCTCGTGACGATTTGTAATGGTTGATGATGGGTAATTGCAATATTGAAAAGTATTTATTGAAGCCCGCCGTCTGCGTTTCAGCCGTTAGGAAGCGGGCAGTGAGGCTTGTCGTTTCAAGATATGCGAGATCCAGTGACTTTTTGCTTCCACCGCTCCTCTTAACTGCTTTAGCGAAGCACTATTGCATACATTGTAAACAACTGCTTAGCTTATGTGAGAATCGATAGATTTGTAGATGTCGGCAGTGACATAGAACAAGTCCTTCAGTATCTTGAAAGCCTCATGAAGCCATTTTCTTTGTCGTTCTTGGGGGTATTCCAAAGGTTCTGCCCCTCCAAAGCGAGGAAAGTCTTCCCTGTCCCTCACGTTTCATGAAGCTCCACCTTCCTCGTGTATTGTTGACCAGATCCCGGAGCCTGGATCCGCCAAGGTCGATGCTGGCCAAACTTCCCTTTCGGCAAGGGAATAAAAGATGCTAAAATGGCGAGTAAAATCGTCTCCCGGCCCTCCCATTGACAGCTTGCTGGGAAATTAGAGGTGCTGGGGACCCGGTCTCGTTGTTTCTGGGCCTTGTTTGACAAAGTCTTTCTCTTTTCAAGAACAGCCATCCGGAGGCGAGGCTTAACCCGTTTGCTCTCCTGAACCCCTGCGTTTTGTAGACCGCGCGCGGAACAATGGCCGGACAATACACAGCTTTGTCCAAAGTATGCTTCTTGGGCCTGCATGAAATCCAGCGTCGCACAAGGGAAAAAACTCAACGACGACCACCACCACGAGGGTACCGTTGAACGGATGGGTAAATAGATCTATAGATGGTGATTTTGGCGCGCGATTTCTGCAGAGTTCCAGGAATCGAACGTCCAGTCTCGTAAACCGGCCTTAATATTTTCTGTAAGTGCTTATTATTGAAATATTAAATCAGTAAGATTGTTTGTAAGAGACTTAGCTTAGCTAGAGAGCAAAATAGGTGAGATGAAAGGCATCGAGGGGATCAGTTTGCACGTACATACCCCACCCGGTTGTTACACTCCCCAATTGCCTGGTCTGTTGGAAGTCCTGTGTTCATCTTGGCCGTCGAGCTGGCTTGTCATACCAAAATCCCTGGTGATTCCTTTGACTAAAAGTCACTTTCCGTGTCTCCTCCTCCTTTTTTCCCATTCGCACTCGAAATTCCTGCACGAACCCACCCCACAAACCACGAGGGCTAGGGGTGGGTCGTTAGCTAAACTGACTAACGCCTGGCCGCCGCGGGTTCCTTGTTGGGTTTGCATGTTGGTTGGACAGGACCTTGCATGGGTACTTTTAAGATGTTTAGGCCCAGCTCGATGCTAGCGGCGCCCAGTCGTCGCCAGATGTCTTGCAGCCCCTTATGCGGATATATAAGAAGTTGTCTGAGTCCTCCGCCGTAGACGGGCTTTTTCCTGCCTCTCCTCCTCACCCATCAGTCAGGTCTTTGCGTCTGCTTGCCAGCCCTAGTGCTTGCCCACATTCCTTTCGTGTCGTTTTTCTTCCGTCGTTCCTTCAATTGCTTGCAATTGCAATTTTGCAACTGGCATTATTTCATTTCATTGAATACCCGCCTGCAGAGCAGTAACAGCAGTAACCAGCGTACTCGCCACAGAGATATTGACATTTTGCCCGCAAAAAGCCACCACATTCCTTTGACAGGACAACGCCGCCCATTCAAAAAGCACGCCGGCTCGATCGTCTCGAAGACCTCTTTGTTCCCGACCAACCTCATCTTTTTCTTCTCTTTTTTTATTTTCTGTTCGGACTAGTTCTGGACCAGAGATATCTCCATTTCGTTTCGCCGTCTTGTGCTTGTCCTTGCATGCAAGTTGGCTGTCGAGCATAATCCAACGTCGTCCAACACAAGTTCGAGATATTAAGCATCCCGCCTCCAGACGAGCAAGCTCTCGCCATCCATTCCTTGACATCCACTTCGACCTCGCACAAATCCAACCTCATCATCTAACCTCTCCTCATTTAACGTCCCACAATCTCTCAAGATTCTCTGATAGCCACCATGAAGCCATCTACCCTCCTCACTCTCCTTACTTCCGCTGCGGCCTTCTCTGGTCTCGTCGATGCAGCATCCAAGAAGCCTAAGCGTACCTTTGGTACCTTGAGCTTCGGTGGCGGCAAGGAGCTTACCCGTTGCCGCCTCGACCCCATTGTCAACCCTGGCGGAGTCGCTGGCCATATGCACTCTATCTTTGGTGGCAATGGATTCACCGACCTTATGCCCGGCGACTATGCATCGACACAGTCGACATGTACAAATGCGAATGTCAAGAACGATCATTCCAACTACTGGGTCCCATCGCTCTACTTCAAGAGCCCCGATGATGGCACCTTGTACCCCGTCGAGTTGTTTTATGCCAAGGTGTACTACTTCTTTGAGGCCACAAATGACGACATTAAGCCCTTCCCGAAAGGATTCCGCATGAGAGCTGGTGATCCAACTCTTCGACATCCCCCCAATCCGGCCAAGAACAACCTAGACTCCTCCAAGGGAGCTATTACCCCCGCTCAGTGGACTTGCCCACGCGACAATCCAAGCACGCCGCTCTACCCACCAAGCTCTGACGGAACCAAGGGCGTTGGTGTTCAAGATCCCAGCAACGGTGGTCAAGGTTGGGGCTTTCCGGACCAGGAGTGCGACGGATATGCTTCTCCTCTTCGAGCTGATGTTCACTTCCCGTCCTGTGTTAACCCGGAGCTCGACGTTGAGAATTGGAAACAAAATTCCGCTTACCCTAGCAGCAATGGTCAAGGTGGTGAAGACTGCCCACCTGGTTGGATCCACGTCCCCCACGTCTTCATGGAAGTGTACTGGAACACCTTGAAGTTCAAGGATATGTGGAAGAAAGGAACCGGAAAACAGCCTTGGGTCCTCTCCAACGGTGATACCACTGGTTACTCCCTCCACGCCGATTTCATCAACGGTTGGGATGAAGCTACTCTCACACACCTCATCAACAACTGTGACCCCGGTCATGCTGGACTCGCCTCCTGCCCTGGTCTCCCCGGTGGTGAGACTTCTGAGGAAGAGATGAAGGCTTGCAAGCTCACCTGCCCTCTCGCCGAAGGTTCCTCCGATAACTTTGGATCTCCTATGCCCGACAACAAGCTCCTTGGTAACAACCCTTTCTCTAGCTACCAGGCAGACCCATACGCCGTCCCCGGAAGCAACTCTCCAGCTCCCGTCGAACCCAAGCCCGCGCCAAAGCCCACCACCACGAAGGCCGTCGTCGCTAAACCAGCCACTGTCCAGCCACGTCCTTCGACTACTCTCAAGGCCGTCGTCAAGCCAGCTCCCAAACCAGTCAATACTCCAAAGCCTGTGTACAACGCTCCAAAGCCGGTTAACACCCCTCCTTCGTATGTTCCTGAGGATCACGAGGTCAAGACCAAGGTCATCAAATCCACTCGTATCCACACCGTCACACAGACCGTTGTTATCAAGGGCAGCGCTGGCCCCAAGACCGTTGCACCCAAGCCCAAGCCAGCTGCCGCTAAGAAGAAGGCCTGCAAGACCACTCGCAAGCCTTTCCGCCACTACCAGGCTCATCATCACCGTAAGGGAGGTAGCTACTAACTGTCTTCCTCTTATTTGTGAGAGCACCACTTGTACATTATCTATTGTTGTTCCTTGACAGATTGTTTTGGACCTCTACCAAGGGAGGGCGTTTCTTGATAACTTCTTTCTTTTTCTGACTACTATTACTACACATTACCTTCATTCATGTATTTCCTTACCTGGGTATGGGAAAACACGAACCACACATTCTTGTTAACTAGCCGGACTTGTTCCGCTTTCTTCCTTTCTTTCTTTTTGAGAAGAACCGCTCGTGGCGGTTTTTACTTGAATACTATGCAACTTGGTACCCCAACCTGTCCATGACAGTCTTCCCGAATTGCTTGAGAGTTCATTTGAAATGATCCCGAATGACCTTTTTTTATCACTTTCTTTCTTTCTTCCTATTCATTTAAACAATGCAGCGAGCGGCTTTCTCCTTCTTTAGCATCATTGGGTTCAAAAAACTGTAAATACCTTTGATTGTTTTTCTTCGTCTTGTTCTAAGCATACAAAAATATAACGACCTGGTTATGACCTTTAGCTTTCTTCCTCTCGTAGTGTTTATGCGTAATATTGTGACCTTTAGGCAGGGGGTATGGAGGATAGTCCGATGGGCGGGTTATCCTGGGATAAGACTCCATTAATATATGGATATACTGACTACTCTGCACGCCGGGACTGAAGTTCATCGACTTCTTGCCTCGATACATGTCATCGCGATATCAGCCACCATGATACTGTTACACTTCCGTCTCGCCCCCTTCCTTCTTCTCCTCGCTGGTTATCCGCTAGTATCGACGTCTCCGGCAATACTTCCAAGAGCACAAGATCAGAAACATTCCCTTCAGTTCGGTAACCCGATTACAATCTCAGCTTCTCTGTCCCTCGGAATCCCTCCTCCTCCTCCAAAAGGCCCGCCCTCGGTAGTACCACCTCCACCGTCGTCTAGTATCTCTATATCCCCATCCATATTTTCATCTTCATCACCACCTCGATCCAACGACAACCAAGACCAAAATGGAGATAAAGACGAAAAGGACACCGCCACCAGTGTCCTATGGCTCCCCCACAGCACCGATCCACATATAACTCACACTCCAAAATCAACCTGGATCCAAGACGACTACCCCCCACAACCACCCACCAACACCTCCCTCCCGCTGCTCCACCCCACCTCCCTCCCCGCCGACGACGGAGCTTCATCCTCCTTCAACCTAACCTGCCACACCTCCTACCCATCCCCACAATCCCTCAAAATCTGCAACCCAAAACTACTAATCCCAATATTCCTAATCTTCTACATCGCAATCCTAAGAATCGTCTTACACCTCCAACATCTCAGCGCCAAACAAGTGTTAAACTTGGGTGAAGTCCTAGCGCGACATAGAGATTCTTATAAAGGATACGCATGGTTTTCGGGGGGTAGTTGGAAAATTAGACAACAGCCCGAATTACCGGCTGTTGCTATGTTGAGTATTAATGATATGGAAAGGATTACGTTTGGAGATGTTGATGATGAAGGAGATGAAAGAGAAGGAAGAAGTAGGAGGAACGAGGGGTATGGAACTATGAGGGATGAACGGTTGGCGAGGCCTGAGAGGATTTATTTGGAAGATTTGGATTATAGGAGGAAGAAATGGAGGGTGGGGAATAATACACCTGAACGGGGGTCGGTGAAAGGGAAAGGGAAGGCGAGGTTGACGAGACGGGAGGAGGAGTTGAGACAGATTAGTAACGAAGATCTGGTACCGGTGGGAAGTAATGAAGAGGAGGAAGAAGAAGAGGTACAAATTGAGACGCAACAGGAATATCCAACGACAACTACAACAGAGGTACCATCGAAACGGGAAAAGAAGCTAACGCCATACCAACAGAAGGAATTGGAGGAAAAGAGACAGGAGATGGTGAGACGGACCCATGTGAGGATGTTGAACGATACGAAGTCCAAGAGGGTTGTATACGGTGCCCTTGCGGTATTTTGGTCGGTTGGAGTGGCGTTTATGGTTTTTGGGATCTTGTTGATGATTGTGTGTAAGCAAATTTGGAAGATTGGGAAATGTCCGTTTGAGGGAGTTTAACTTTAAATATTAATGATGGGGCTAGATCAGACTTGATGGGAGTATTAGACTGGTATTGTGTATAGATTGGTTTTTTGGAAGTATTGATTAATGGTATGAATGGATTCGATTACTCTTGCTCTTCTTAGCTCGTCCGAGGCATACTCCATAAAACTAAACGTACAGATCTCCTCCAACCTTATCTTAACCTCGACAAAAGAAAGGGGACGATAGAAGGGCTACTTGAACTCGCATTCACTCTTCACACAATTACAAAGCCCTCCCAAAAACGCGCCCAAAACAATCAACCCGGCACCATAAGTCAACATTGTCGTCAAAAAATAACAAGCAGTCTGATTAATCCTATCCCTCGCACCGCCATCATTACCACCACTCCGATTCCGGCCTGCAGGTTCTCCACAAAAGCAAGTAATCAGCCACATTAGATTGTTACGAAACCCATTATCGACCGTGGCGACGGGTGGGTAGATGTATATACCTGTTTCTCGGTTTAAGAAATGTGCCGGTAAAGGTGCTGAGGGGGGTGGGGGGAGATTTGGAGAACAGCAGTTTAGGGAATCGCCGTTGTAGAGGATGTAGGTGGCTAAGATATAGGTTGTGAGGACTATAGCGGGGATTACGATCGGGTGGCAGACTCCTTGGTAGGTTTTTGGGATTCGGCAGGGTTTTGAAGGGTAGAAGTAGTCTGCTGTGCCTGGGTGGTATGGGTCGGGTTCGGCTTCTGGGTCGGTAGGTTCGGAGTATGGGTCTGGTGGGTAGGTGGCGAAGGGGGGTTGGGTGTACCCTACTCCACCACCAACATGGGGGTATGCGTATGGGGGGTGCCAGCGGTGGGTTGTTTGGGAGAACGGTGGTTGAGGGAGGTAGACTGTGACGGTGGGGCCGGTGGTAATGATGGTAGAAGGGGTTTCTGTATCTTGTCTATTTTCCAGATCTTTGTCCCGCTTAAAGCGATATGTGGTGTATGCGGCGGGGATGGCCGGATTACTAAAGCTATTGCTTCCATCTTGACGGTTCGCTGCGGGGGTTGGATGGCAGGATATATCGAATTGGCAGCCACCGCCTTCGAAGGCGTTTGGGTCTGATTGGCCAATGTTGATGGGCACGCATATCATGTCCGGGTGAACAATTGGAGAGAATTCGAAGGGAAGTACATCGGGTTGAATACTCTGGGCCCCTGATGGGAGCTTTATATTTAAGATTGATCCTGGAGGGATGTATGGCGGAACTTCTCCTTCGACGGTTCGGAATGCGGATTGGGGGTTATAATTATCGGGGGTGTTTATATGTGAAGTTGAAGTTGAAGGGACTATAGTATCTGTCCAAGGGGATAGGACTATGCTTTTCGTCGGGATGGCAGTGTCATCATCGTGATATCGATCGTGAGGGATTCGGAAGGCATTGGCGGAGTCAGAGGTGAGGAAGAGGAATATTAGTATCAATGTGAGGCTGAATTCGAATCGATGTTGGAGATGCAGATGGTAGTTATAAAGGCGCCCCGAATGCATCTTCATATCTTTATATCTTTCAATACCGCCTTCGAATCTCTTGTACAATCCGGGGGACATATATTGAATATGAATGTCGGCTCGAGGATGGAAGATACCTGTGTATATTTATAATATAGATAGATAGAGAAGAGGGATAAGATAAACATGGCTTTCTTGTGGGAAAAAAACATGCATAATTCGGATGGTAGTACCGTGGTATGTCTCCATGCCACGAATTCCACCATAAATTAGAATTATGAGTAAATAAATAGACTGCCCACCGACAGGCCGAGGGGGTCACCTCTCGTATAATATAAAATAACATAAATAGTATAATATTATTATGATATAATTATCAGGATCGTCGATCATATCGAAGGGGCATTGATTGTCGCCGGGGTGCCACAGACAACGCACAAAATACCACAAGCCGAGCCTCCAGCTGTGCACCGTCTACGGCATCGAGTGCGTCAATTGACTGCCAGAACAAGGCCTCAACGGTCTCCAGGATCACATTGTGAATAGTTTCATCCGATATTAAGATGGAGGAGAGAAGTAGATCGAAGTTACTGGACCTTTCAGTGTAGAATATAGTAGGGACTCCCATCTAGGCGATAGCTTTGATAGCTAGATAGATAGATAGATAGCTAGATGGAGTATATGGATGAGTTGACAGCTGGGAGCTCAAGCTCGGCTTCAACCAGCCCACACAAAGGAAAATACGCCTTCCTCTCTCTTCCTCTCTTCGCTCTCCTCCATTCCGCACTCACTCTTCACCATCACCATCTTCACGACGCGTCGACAGCATCACCACCAACATCGCCATCGCCATCCGAACGTCCGCACCATCAAGCTACGCTGCTCACTATCTCTCTCTCGCTCTCTTCGTAAGTTTCTGCAACTTTCAAAAAGCTCGCCGAGATATTCCTCCCGTTCTGGGTAGCTAACTAGAACGCTCATACATGGCACATAGAGCTTAACCGCCTAAATCCTCATCACCCTTTGACAGTGTTCGCCGTCATTGATATCATCACGCAAACATGAAGGCCATCTTCAAATCTCTTGCTGAATACCTGAAGAGGTTCAACTATCCCGGCTTCTTGGAGCCAAAACCAACGCAACCAAACGCTATCCCTCCTCGTGGATGTCACCCCTACCAGTTTTGCACCGGCTACTGGTTCAGCTATTGTCCCGATCCCTTCAACTGCCCGTTCGGTGCGGTTTGGATGCATCAAAAGCACTTTGAGCAGCTTCACTTTGCCAGTGGTATTCAGAGGCCCTATATCTCAGAAGGGACGCTCCGCACCTCTTGCATTGAATTCACATTCCGCAAGGAGGACGTTCCAGCTGTCACCTCAATCCTGCCTCATCAGCCTTGGGACTCTGCCATGGACTTTCCGTATCAGTTGCCCTTCGAGGCTCATCGACGTGCTTTCTACCGCACCTGCCTGCCAAACTACCACGCTGAAATCGATGCCATTTCTCAGAAATCTCCATCCAGCACCCGTTGCAGTACCCCAAACTCTGCTCCAGTGGCTACCATCTCCCCTGAAGTCCAAACAACCTCTGCTGAGAATTCTCCAACTCCAGAGCCATCCGTTTCTCGTCTTTCGGATAACATCTCCCCCTCTCCAGATCACCTCGTCGAAGCTGGAGACCCGGAACCAATCAAGCCGCTAACCGCTGCTGACATCACCCCCTCGAAGCTTGTTCGTAATTTCATCATCATCAAACCTCCTCTTTCTCCTCATCATCATCATTGGCGTCATAACTAACATCCTCCTGCTTCTTCCAGCGCATCGTCGAGGTCGGAGATCCCTCTGGCAACGGCCAACGACAGAAGAAGCGAGTCTCACTAAGACTCACAGACACCTCTCCTTCCATCAAAGAGGTTGTCACCGAAGACGCGATGATGACCGTCGCCGTCGATGAGGACCCGGAGCAAGTTGCTGCTCCGAAGAAGCTTACCATTAAGCTTAAACTCAAGCAACAAACCCCGACTGACTCCGAGGGGCCTGCCGACGGGCAACCGGAGGCTTCAACCGACAACCCTGCTTCGTCCGAGCATCAGAAGACCGGCGGATCCGCTACTACAGCGGTCCCTGCTCCCTCCGAAGCTGGTTCCTCCGACGATGGTTCCTCCGACGCCGGTTCCATCCGTTGCTGTTGGACCGGTTGTGACCGAACCTTCCCAAACGAGCCAGACTGCCTCAGGCACGTCTCCCTCGACCATATCAAATACAAAAGGGACCCAGACTGGGATTTCACCTGTCGCGTCAGATGGTGCGAGTGCCATCGGGTGTACGATAAGCGAGATAATATCATCTCCCATGTCACCAACGTCGGGTTCAACATCCGAAACGCCTTTTGTCGATACAAGGAGTTCGACTGTCCCGTTGCCTTGAAGCGCAAGTGGGACCTCTACCGCCACGAAGATACCTGCAAATTCAGGCCTGACGGATACGAGACCCCGGCGGAGGAGAGGGCTGAGAGGGCCCGAGAAAAACTCAGGAGGAGTAAGAAGAGGGGGAGGAAGGGGGGGGAGAGCGGGGCCACCAAGAAGCAGAAGATCTAAACTCCTAATTCGAGGAGTTTATCTTGTCTCACCCACGATTCTTTTCCGGTTGTGTCAACCATTGTTGACACCTCGATTTCTTCATCTTCTTTCGTGGGAACGGATTCGTTCCGCTTTATTTAACTTCCGCGTTTCGGGTTGATTTTTTTTCCCTCTGCTATTTGGCCTGTTTTACCAAGGGGCGTGCGCCCTTTTTTTCTCGTCTGTGGATTTTTTGACACTTCACGCTCACCATCCCCCCCATGCATATCACCGGCGTTACCATGGCGTTTACCATTTGCATTATCAAGAGGCGTTTACGGTGGATTTTTATTCCCTCGCCATAACATCACTTCCCCATCCTCATCCCACACACACACACACCTTCTTCCAGATGGAGACACACGTTATCAAACCTCTATCTCGAAGATATCTACTGAGACGTGCATACACTCCCGAATTCCCCCTCTACACACCTTCTGCCCCATTTTCTGTATTTTTTAGAAACGACAGGAATGATAATGACTTTCTTCTTCCTGACTTGATTAACTGTGTCTTGATTTTATTTGTAAATATTCGTAGGAGTTTAAGCGTGAAGGACTTTAGAGTGAAGGACTTTTGGGGGTTAAAGGTCGTGAGGTCTAGGTGGTGTGACGACGTGACTAAGATGATATGACCTTTATCGGATCCTAGATTCAAAACTAGGGAAAATATGTGCCACATATAGCGAACCTCGTGCGGCCGCGATACTCGTAGATCGGGGGAATTTTGGTTTCGAAGGGTGTATCTGTTTCACTTTCGGTAGACGTCACGGGTATGCAGCTCTGGAGCCTTTATACCCACAGGCCCTTTAGAAAATTGTAGCGAAGAGTAGTAATGTCTAGTAGATTATCTTCAATCGAATCTACCTTCGGTCATCATGTCAGCATCTCAGCGAGGCTAAAGAAGCTTCTTGGTCCGCCATAAAATCTAGTAGTAGAAAGGAACCGGGATACTCCGACGACTCTTAACCAGTCAGAAAACTTACTAGCAAAAATGTCACAAAACCTTCTCGACCACCCACTACACCGAACCTCCGGAAGCTCCAACCCCCGAAGCCCGCCCGAAGGTGAACGTCTTGACCTCTCCGCCGAAATACTCGAATTCGTAGACGGCCGATCACCCCACGACCTCATCGAACACGAACCTCCAGAATCCCTCCTCCCCCTCCTCCCCCTCCTTATAACCCACAAATCCAACAACCCTCATATAGCAACCCCACCCACCATCTCCCAATTCTTCACCTTCACAAAAACCTGTCGAAAAACCGCAAATCCGTTTAAACTAATCCAATCTCTCCCCCCTGATACCGCAATAAAATACAATAACTTAATAAACGCAGTATTAACCATCCTCATCGAGGATAATACATCCCTTGAAGTATTAAAATATATTTTCCACACTGAACTAAAAATCCCAGAATTTGCAGCTGAAACGGAAGAATTGGTGTTAACCGTACTAGCAGACCTACCTTTTTCTCTGGAAAATTGGACAAATATTTGGATTGGATTGATTCAAGGTATTTGGGGCGCTATCTGGCAGACGACGTTATTCGTGAGAAGGTTAAAGAAAGGGAGGGTTTTGGGAAAATCTAGGGATTGGATGGTGGTAAGGAAAGAAAAAGTGGAATGGGCGAGGTGGAATATTGCGAAGCGAGCGCTGGCTGGTGGGGAGGATATTGGTAATTTGCCACGAGACGAGGTATCCACCGCTAGCGATAAATACCCTGAAGCTGAAAGACCGGAGATATACGCACCGCTACAGCCACTCCGGAACTGTAAAAGCCCCGAAACGCCATCCAAACTGCCAAATTTTGTAGTACCACCACCACCAAAACCACCAAAGGTAGAAGTGACAGTAGTAGGAAAAAGAAGAATCCCTAACCGTAACGGCCGTCCACAACCCGTCTACTACTCCCCTCCATCCCCCGCACCGCCTCCTTCAAAACCTTCTTCAAAAATCGATTTAATCGTAACAAAATACGCAAAACTACCTCGATTAAAATGGGACAAAGAGGCAGATACCCGCCAAACACTAGCCCGACAACAAAGATCTGAAGAAGAGTTTAATCGCCAACTTAAAAGAAACTATAATGAAGCAAGGCTGAGAGAGCGGCTGGAGGAATTGGCGGCTACGGGGTTACTTGGAAACGATGTTAGTCAGAGTTGTATTGAGGATATATTCTTTAGTGATAGAGGGGGAATTAAACAGAATGGCCCAGCGGTGGTGGTGGTGGAGGAATTGGTGGCTTTGCATAGACGGATTGTAGACCAGGATCGAGAGATTGAAGACGACGAGTTTGAAAAGTGGGCGGAGAGATTGTTGGAAGAGGGGCAGTGAGACATTGGCATTTCGTTTGTACCATATATACTTCATACAGTGCACGTGTATTGAATTTTGGGAACTTGCTGGTACATACTATGGTCTAGATCTCGGGGCTGGTTTATGAGACCAAAGTTAAGTTTGCTATGTATGGAATATTCCGTCCCAGGGGGCGCGGCGTGGTTGCCTTTCGTTCAGGCAGATTATATAATTTCTTAAGTAATATCAAATCGTAGTAAAATCCAGAAGTTCCATGCGATCGAGAAATAAATCCCTATTTTATACGTAACACAAATCGTTCATCGAAAATTCGATAGAAGGGTAGCAAGAAAAAAAAACGTTAAATTCCAGCCCTGACAGAAAATTAGCGGCAAAAGAGAGGTGTCAAATTCCGGAGTCATTGCCTGTTTTGTAAATTGTGGCTTGCACACGATGTCTTGAAGGGCTTTGGTAGCTGGAACCTTTTTGATGGGGCGTTGCAGATAGAAGGGTACCGAAAGCCCCTCTGTTCTCCATATGTTTTTCAAGGCCAACAAGCTGGCTTTGTTGTATTTTTCTTTTGGGAAAGTGGGAACACATGTGAAAACGCCCCCAAGGAAAACCCCTGTTTCAGACGCATGTATGTACGGATACTAGATTTCGCCACGCGAAGGTCCCAGGTTTTTCTGGTCTGATTATGTACATGTTATACTTCACGGATTAAGGGCATATACATGTATACATAGGCCGGCAAGTTACGACGGGACATTAAAGAGACCGCGAATATATTAATATTTGGTGTTCCAGAAGGAAAACCCTGGAAAAACTGTGCGTGAAAGGGGAGCGAGTCAGTCGATAGTAGTCTGCGCTCGGGCAAACGGCCATGCGATATTGAGACAAGGTCCATGGCCAATGCCACGACCAATTGGCGGTATCAAAAACTCAAAGGATAGCAAAGACTAGCTCATAGCTCATAGCTCATTTGTTCGTCGGCATAATTTTTCCGAATGACGCCAAACATGTATCTGCTTTTAGTGTAACTCTTCCTATCTCTGAAGTGTATTAAGGTTAACGGGGACAAGTTCTTGGGAATCAAAGCGTTCGAGCTCGTTGTTGCGACGGCAGGGTCCCATTGGAACGAATTCGAAATACCACAAAACGCTTCCGAAGAAAGTTTTCCAGAATCGCCATGAACCACAGACATCTGAGGTATTTATATCAACGAACCAAGATCTGGGCCTTACGCTTTCCCGCCCCCCTTATCTACCGCATGGACATTCTTTTGAAGATGTAGCCTACGTATTGAGCCGGGCCTCGTGGCAATCACCCTTCATTATCCTCGGATGAAGGGTAGGGTTTCAAACAACACAGTTTTTCCGTGCCCTTTTGTACACAGACCCTTCCTTTGCGTCCGGTCCAGTCAGGACAAGTGCCACATTCGGCCCACGATCTTTCCACGCGACCCACTTACCTGGAGCTTGGGCCTCTTCGAGTACATAGGAACTATGGTTGACACTTTCGGTTGACGAATTCCTTTCCAACTTTATGGGTTAGCCGCTCGGAGACTCCGGTTCTACTTGTTTATCAGAGAAACGTTTGACCTTTGTAAATTTGTATTGTTTCGAGCCCACGAGGCAGCGCAGCTAGCTCTCTTAGCAAGACACTTTCTGTCGGTCTTGGGGCCATGCAGTCAAATTTCCAGACCTCGCATAAACATCTGCATGAAGCAGGGGAGATTTCTAGCTAACTCTCTCCCCTCCCCGCACTTTATGGATGGGTATCCACATCGTCGTACGACGATGAGCCTTTTGAACCTTAGAAACTCCCTTTTTTCCATTTGTCTCTGTAGTGACCCTGTCCATATAATACCCATCCCATCCCCCGCTACCCCAGGCCTTGGAACTTTTGGGACTTTCTCGCTATCGAAGGTTTCCGATCAAGCAAAAAATCTGGGGAAAAAGAAGTTCGAAAAGAGGAGTTCTCACCTGACCTAAAACCTGCGACGGTATACAGTTTAAAACAGCCTTGCGTCTGCAGCTTTTCTGCAGCCAGGCAGAAAACAAAACGAAGTTTCAAAGATGGCCGACAGAGGAACCCGGCCGCCGCCAGAGGTTCTTGCATCATGGCCAGCACCGAATTATGTTAACCCGGAAAACCAAACGATGCAACTTATGGCTATTGAAATCACGTTGTGTTCGATTACTACAATTGTTATGGGTCTACGGTTATACAGCAGAGGTGTTCTCACAAAAAGTATTGGTTCGGACGACTGGTTGATGACTGGAGCTTTGGTAAGTCAAAAATCCCAATTCTGTGGTTTTGTGGTATTTTCGGTTCGGTTGCGTTGCGAGGTTTCGCCATTATTTCCAGCTTGGAAGAACCCTCGTGCTCCCCCGACGTCGACGTTTGGCAAAACTCCACACGATCATAAGATCTTTGCTAATGCCGGGAAACCCCATAAAGGTCTGCGCAATAGGACTTACAATAGCGAACTGTCTGGCACCGCAGTGGGGCTGGGGAGTGCATTTGTACGACTTCAAAGCCGAGTGGATCGTTCCCGCTCGAAAAGTAAGTTTAACCTCGGCTACCCAGGTTTTGTCCCTTTCACATTATACCCTATATCAACCCCAAATTATTATCTCCACATGCGTGCACAACCCCGACCCGCCCCGCATTTTCCCCAAATTTTCATATGAAATGAACATACGCATACACACACCTGCAAGGGAAACAAAAAAGAGCAAAACTAACCGAGGGATTCTTTCATTTTTCAGCTTGCCGTTGCGACCGAAGTGCTGTTCGTCCCGTGCGTCGGCTTGACCAAGCTATCCATTTTGGTCTTCTACCACCGGGTATTTTCGTCCAAGTCGTTCAGGTGGTTCGTGTACGCAGGTGTTGCTTATGTGGTCGCCTATTCGATTTCGTCAATTGTGACGGTGTTCCTGCAGGCGATCCCCCTGCGTGCGTATTGGGATAAGACTATTCCTGGAAAGTTCATCGATGGGCAGTTGGCTTTTGTGATTTTTGGGGTGCTGAATTGTTTAAGTGACCTTTGTGAGTGGGCCCTTCTCTTTTCCTTGTTTGGATGCTTTTTCTATACGCTTCTTAGCATTGGCATTGTTGCTTACGGTAAAAACTTTAGATGTGTTCTTCCTTCCCATCAGAGAAGTCTGGGGTATTCAGCTTCCTAAGAAACAGAGAATTGGTCTCATCCTCGTCTTTGCTTTGGGATCTGTGTATGTCTCTATTCCCCTACTTATCCATTGGGAACCTCTCGCTGACTAAGCCTTCGTAGAGTTTGTATCGCCGGTATTGTTAGGATATACTACCTATGGGTCGTTTTCTCCCCCACCAATTGGGACTTCACTTGTAAGTCGACTCTTGCTCCCGCAAAAATCTCTCCCATTTAGTCGCTTTCGTTATTAACTCCTCTCCTCCATAATTAAGACGAAGGTGGCCCGCTCTACATCGCGACGGCGATTGAAGGCGACCTGGGTATCCTATGTGCTTCACTACCTGCCCTAAAGCCTCTAATCCACCGCTTCGCCCCCGGTCTCCTTAGCTCAGGCCACAGGTCCAGACCCTCAGGCGTCTCCCCAAGCTACCGCCTCTCATCCTACGATGCCGACCGACGGCGAGATACGCGAAGAATAGCCGGCGCAGGCGGCACCGGTATCGCTAGTTATAAATTAACAAACAGCGTCACCAGCCCCACGATGTTGCATAACGATAGTGAAGAGAATATTTTACCATTGCAAGGTCAAACTGGGTGGGAATCTGCGACGGGGTCGAACGATGGGAGTGCCAATGGGATTGGCAAGAAAGTGGAGATTGAAGTTACGGTGGAGAATATTCCCTATAGTTCCAAAGATGATTTGGAAAAGGGGGGAGACAGAGGTCCGATGAGTCCCACTGGTCATAGAAGGATATAAAATAGGACTTTCCTTCCTTTTTGTGCGATGAGTTTACTTTGTATTTCATGATAGCTCTTTTCTTTTTCGTTTTCGGTACCGGTATCAGCGATCGGATGGCACTTTCCAAGGTATACTTGGGTTTTTCATAATTTAATTCTAATTCAAGAAAGAGTAAAAGGTTAGGACACTTGCGTAAACGTAGACACTTTGTTCACTGGGAAGGAAGCTATAAAAGGTACAATGAGGACCGAACTATGTCAAACGCCAAAAAAAAAACTCCGATTATGATATCACTGCAATACGCTATTCAATTATATGTACAAAATAGTCCTGCTAGCCTGCCCACCAGAGGTAGCTTCTAGGCCTGTCTGCTCCTGCCCCTGTAATTGTATATACCCCATATTCATACATCATCTCCGACCCTTTTCAATTACCATTACTCTCATAATTAATTACCCTTCTCATTCACCTGGCTAATCTCTCCCGTCGTATGTTCAATGACATCATGATCAGCCGATCTACCAGCGGTTCTTGTGAAGTAGGCTTCAACATGCTCGCTCCAGACAATAGGAGACCCTTCTTCAGCATGGCCCTCCTTGACCTTGCTCCTGCCTTCTTCCCACTCAGCTCGCATCTCTGCGATCTTCATCTTGTAGTCCTTAGCAGGGTTGTATTGCTTGCCAACACCCATCCATCGCTCCCAGACGCTGAGATGCTTGCTGTGGACGGCAACACCGCAGTACTCTTCACCACGACCCTGTCGAATGTATCTCCATCGTCTCTCTTGCTCTGCGAGATCGAGACCAGTAGTATCGGGGAGCCAGAGCCAGGTCATGAGAGCGCCGCCGAGGCCGAACCATGGGACAACGTAGAACTTGGTTTGAGTATCGATGTAGCTGTACAGGATGGCGGCAGCGACGGCTCCGAGCTTACCGATGGCAGCGCCGAAACCGTGGGCGGAGGCACGAACAGAGGCTGGATAGACCTCTGCGGCAACGAGGAAAGTGACGGAGTTAGGACCGAATTGGTTGAAGAATGAGGAAAGGAAGTACATGGCCTGGAAGGCGTAGATGTGTTCCCTCGAGGTGAAGTAGTTGAATGCGAAGGCTGGGATGATGAAAAGGATGAAATCGAACATGAAACCGACGATTTGCATCCATTTTCTACCGTAAAGCTTGTTATCGATGAGGAGGGAGGCGAGGTAGTAGCCCGCCATCGAAACGCTGACGTTGACAAGATTCCACTTCCAACCGGTCATGACGGAGTGGTTGTCTGGGGTAATGACTTTGATAAATTCCGACTGGAAGAGCTTGTTGCCGTAGAAGAAGACATCGTTGGCGAACCATGTACCGGCGGTAGCAAGCATTCTGCCGCCGAAGTGGGTGAAAGTGAGTTTCAGGGACTCGACATCGTAACCGGTGACCTTGGATTTCTTTTTCTGGGAGTTAAGTTCCCGGTTTGTGTCCTTCAGGAACATTCGGTGCCAGACAAGTGCGGCGGTACCGATGGCAGGGATTGCGAAGCTGACTCTGAAGGCGATCTGGACGGCCTTTTCCGAGTACGGAGGGTGACCAGTTCCGTTGGCGATATAGAGCACAACCATTAAGATGACAACGTTCCAGAATTGACCCCAGCCTTGCATCAAGAAAGCGGAGGTAACTGAGCGACCACGGTGTAGACGATCTTCTTTTGTCGAGACGACACCAGTGCCGGTCCTGTTCTCCATACTCAAAGTAGCTGTCATAGGATATTCTCCACCGACACCAATACCGTAAATGAATAGACACCATGCGTAGCAGATAACCCAGCCGTTCAGGGATGTTCCCCACGAGGCAGTAAGTAGAACAAGACCCAAGAACATCACTACTGCATCCTGTACGAGACCGAATTTTCGACCAACCCTGTCATCGAGGTTAGCTAATAGCCCAGGAATAAAAGTTTTTAGACTATGCTTACCAGTCACCCTGGATTCCGACCAAAATCTGACCAACCATGATACCCGCTACTTCGAGGTACTCAATCGAGTTGACCCATCTTGCATCACAGACTTGATGAGTATCCCAGCACTCTTTCCAGACCGCCTTGAACAGCGGTTTGATGTTGCCGATAGAGAAAAGAACGTATCTTCACACGACTGTTAGCAATCGATCTTTTCATTGGTAATTTAGCGGATAGCAGTTTCTTACCCTTCCAACCCCAGACCAGCACCAGGAAGCACACAGCTTCTAAAGTAGTTGATCAATGGAGATAGCGGATTCTTCTTGGCGCCCTCCCAAATCTCGTTCCATTCCTTCTTTCCCTCAACAAAGAGGTCGTAGTTAAGAACGAATCGTACCCGCTTAGCCAGCGGCAGGTCTGCCCAATATGTGCCATTGACATCGTAACTGTCTGCGGGGAGGAGAATGGGATCGAAGATAGCTCTTTCCGGAAGACTGTCCGTACTCGAGCTGTCGACAGAGTACGCCGCAGCCTCGTTGGCCGCTTTTAAAGGCGGAGAATCGGATGGCGATGTGCTCATTGTGTGTTTGTTTCTGGGACTTCGAACTCGTGAGAATTCAAAGGATCAATAAATAGAATGATCAACTTTGATCTCCGGAAAATGGTCGAAGATCTGTGCGACACCGGCGGCACCGTTTGAAAGGCCGCTGAAGGGTGGTAAGCAAGTAAATACTAACTTCAGACCGCAAGAAGATATAGATATATATAAAAAGGCTCCGTTCAATTGTAAATGCCCTGGACAGGATAAAAACCGGACAGGGTCAGCGGAGCGAGAATTGGCAGACTACGTCTAGACCCTGAGGTTGACGAGGAGGATAGCTAGCTGAGCATTCGAGAGAAAGATTGAAAACCGTCCGCTAGCCTGGCTATATATATAAATCCGGCGTGTCTACCTCGAGAGGAGGTTGGCACAAGCTCACCCCATCAACCGCCACTCCGAACTGCCCCTCATTGTTTCTGCTCGGAAAATGAGAACGAAAAAAAAAAAAAAATTTCCAGGCAATTGATCTAGTGTCGCGTGAGCTCTATTGATCTCATCCCAGGAAGTATCGTTAATATGCAAGGCAGTATAAGTTGACGTCTGGTTGTGGCAGCCGAATGCACGTTATTTTCGGCGAACTCAGAACGACGGTGCAGGTCGCAAGCTAGATAAGCGACCAATATCGAAGAAGAGTTCGAACACGTTGAGGAATGCTGCTATGCCATTGGCTGCTTTAACTTCATCGGAAACTTGCTCTTTCCCACGATTATGGTTAGGACGGTGAGGGGTAGTCGACTCGCAGCCCGATTTCGCCTCAACACATATAATCTTTTGCCCTGTTTCGGGATGCCGACTTGCCTAGGCGAGGTTAGTATTAGAAACAGATGGGCCGAGTAAGACAAGCAATCTTGGATGTTCTTGTGGGCGACGAGAAGCTTTTGCCAAAAGGCCATAAGGTTCTTGGTGAAATCTTCTAGGGCACACCCTCGACAGCTGCAGGGGCCACTGTCACCAGACATGGGACTGTCTGCTACTGTAGCTTTCGAAGGTGATTTCAACCGCCTGTAACTACCCATAAGGTCTAGGAATAGCGGTCTGCCTATGATCTAGAAGGCCAAAGGGAAGCTGGTATTGGTGGATCGCACTTGCATTGATCTACTATCCGCCCAGATCAAAGACACATCGGTGACGCGAACCCTTCATCACTCCACATTTCAAGCGGCATATCATACGATGTGACGGAGTGCGTTAGGATGCGTCCTAATGCTTCTCGGTGATATGCACCCAAAGAATCAACGTCCCTGGATAAATGATGTTCTGATCCACTAGGCTGACAGTGACCCGAATCTTCCCGCCGCATCCACATGCAGTCTCCGCGGTATCAGCATTTTTTTTTTGCCCACCTTCGATGTCAGGAAAATCCGATTATCGATAAAGCCATCGACTGAGAAAGTCAGAAAAATTAAAATTATTTCTCCGGGCGAGCGGGTTCGACGTTCTATCAGTCTGGTTCTGGAAGGTGTCAGTGTTAAAACTCCTTAAGCTTTCCCTTACCCGGTCTTGGAAAGAGCCTTGGCACGACGTCCAGGAATAGGAAGATATGGGGTTTCCGGCTTGGTATTCTGCATGAACTACGCAGCTGCCCTGCAGATACCGACTCTGGAAATTGCTCACACGACACTCGAGGCGGTTCAGATGATTGGTTGGTCCGGGCATCGGCCTTTTGCGGTTGGAGTGCGAAAGGAAAAAAATGTGGGCAACACAGTGGGGGTTCCAAAATAACACACGATTCGGGTAACGAGCAGCTTCAACGGTGCACTGTCTGACAAAGGTGATTGGGTAAAAGGCCCACATGTAACTGCCGGGGAGAGCTCGACTGTGAAGTCTCGAAGGGAGCACTTCGAAAGAAATTTCATATCGCTTCCATTCCTATATCGTCCACGTCCGTCTCGCAATCGGTTAGGTAACTCCGGGATTCTCCACGTAATGGGCTGGATTTACGCGAGCTCAACAAGCACGAACCAAGCGCCGCGCCTAGCTTGGCGTCATGGCGAAGTCCGTGTAGCCGTAGATACCTTGTTGAGTTCGGGTCGAGGTCGGGCGTTTCTTACTTCCGAGTAGATGGGGGGTCTCACTTTATAATCGGGCGGGCTAGAAAGACCTGTATCAATAATTACGTATTGTGCTTTATATACAAATCGGCTACCCCACATCTTGCTGCTGGCCGCTGGTGTCGCCCTAAATTCGCAGTTGTCTGTTCCGAAGTACTTAGTCTCTACATATTCTAGATCTAATCTATCTTCTCCACTCAAGATTCGCAGTTGACTAGGAGCTCGGGAACACAACAATGAAGAAATATCAATCATAACTAACCCCTCTCCTCCTAGTCCAGGTCCTTCATTCTCGGCACTAGGTCTCGGAAACCCTCCTACGACAGCAGAAAATTTAAAAGCCATTGAGACTATAGTACTACTCCTCACCATCTTTTCCAAGGTTTGTCCGGTCGCATCACACATAAAGCTTGGTGGCTCACAACGGACGGTCCGCACCTTTTGAGAGTTTCTTCCTCGACAGCTCATCAAGTCCTCTATTTCCCCTCAAAATGCACAGCCCCAGATCCGGCGCGATGGTATCAAACCCTTCGACATCACATCTCAATAGGCCGCTGGATTGGACATAGTTGACCAGTCGCCGGCGGAAATCTCGACAACCCTTCCCCCTCTCATAGTTATCCTTCCTAAAGTTGACGTTCAGATGTGTAACGTTTGTAAACGGGCACTCTCTAAATTCCCTCAACCATCTATTTGATAGAACGCCATCGTAGTTCACTACTCGTGCACTCTCAGGTGGGGCGATGAAGAAGGACGGATGGAAAAGTTTGCCTTGAATTGTTAAAGTGTGGAGCTTTGGTAGGCTTTTGATGGTAGTTTGCAGGCTCTTCAACGGTGGCGATAGTTTAAAGTCCGTGTACCTTCTACCGCCGTCCCGAATTGAGCGGATGGTAAGAAATTTGAGGTTAACAGCTTGGGAGAGTAGGTGAGTGAGGATCCCTGCGAGCCGCGTATTATATTGACTAGTATCGATTTGTATATTAGATGGGCGTAAACCCTCCGAGGCATTAGGCTGCTCCGACACGGTACGCGGCCACTCCCCGTCGTCGTCTAAACCGTGAGCATCGTCCCCTGGGTCTGTAAAGTCGCTATCGCTGTCCTCCCAGGCGCCGGATCCGCTAGAGTAGGCATGCTGGCGCTCATCGGTTTCGTAGCCGTTATACTGCCAATCCATCTCCAGGTCGAAGGACGTTATTTTCTCAATATCAAGAACTTGGATATGCATCCCGGGCTCCAGAAAGATGGGATTCGCGGTAATGGCCATCGAAAACTCGTCTGGTTGCTTTCGTCGCGAGTATTCTCGAACATGGCGTAGGAACCCGAAGAGCTCCTCCTTTTCGGAGTCCGTGTGCCATGATACTACATCAAAATACGCGTGTAAGTGTATCGAACCCGCGAGGACGAGGGCTAGTTATGGCCAGGACACAACAACAAGTATCACTTCCCGCTCGCAGAAAAGCACCATACTTACAATTATACCGAAGCTCCAAATGCTTCAAGTTCAACTTCCCGCTCGCCAGCAAAGTCTCCAAAATATGAATGAAAGAACTTCGCACAAACCCATTCGTACAAGTCAACGAATACCTATGAAGCATGATCGTTCTGATATGCCCCACGCCGGTGTTGTCGACGCCCCGGGTGTTAATAAGCCTGGCAAGCTTATAGCATATCCTACCCCGGTCATTGATTTTAGCCTTATCATAAAGGCGTAGCGTCGACCAGAGGCTTTGATAACAAACGGGGTAGAAGAGTTTGCATGTGAGGAGAAGGGAGAAGATGTCGGAGGGGTTGAGGTATTGAAGGATTTCGTAGCTGAGTTCACGGATCGCCCCGATTGTTAGTAACGAAGCCATCTCTTCGCGTCGCAGCTCGCAGAGGTGGTGAGTTCATGGTGAAGAGAAAGTAGCAATTGGGATTACAGCTCTCGATGTTAGCAAGATTTTTTTTTATACCAATGGCCAAAAATATAATATGCGCCGGCCCGAGGTGGCGGAATATATTGACCTAGGCAAAGAGCTGGGTATCGTCAGGAAATGGGCCAATGGTAGACTACTCCATTACGAGATTAATGCACGGTGAAAATATTATCACATTTTTTTGCGCGAAGTGCGTGAGGGGATTGCAGATGATGGCCAGCTGGCGCGGGGCAAGATATATGCATGCTCATCAAGATGGACCCTGGGATTTATAGAGGGGTTGGCCAATATCGGTCTTCAAATCCCCTTAATTGGCAGATTTTGAAAGGTGCCAGCAAAACATGCCTCGCATGAAGACCCTTGGTTGCCCCCACCCATCTTGTCTTTTGATTGGTGAGTTTGACGAGGCTATCTCTGGCCAAGTCTGGCCAATGCTCCGCCACCAGTTGTGGTATTTTGACGGGCAACTCAATGTGGTATTGCGGTGCTAAAACAATATTCAGAACATCTGATTTCAGGGGAAGCTAGGTGAAATGTGTGATTAGGGTCCAGAAAATAGGTTTATTGGGCATACACGATCTAGATTACTACCGCTATGAACAAGGACGGAATAACTAGATTGACTAGAAGTGCACAGGTAAAATCAGGGTTGTGGGTTACACGAACGAATAACATTGAAGAGTTTCATGGAGACACTTAAACGGCGGTTTTGGTGACCCCTCCATCGAAAGTAAGTCTCTTTCTCACCTGCATCATAATCAACTTGTTGCCGAGTCGTACAACTTTCTCCAACCCTGCTCGATAATCGACCGTCATGAGGCGAGGACAGTACACAAGCGCCTGCCCAGCATTCAAAGACATGATTTGCTCGAATGCGCTGGCCGCCTGTTCATTCGTCTCGCGATCTTCGGTGGAGTTGCCAGTTTCAGTGATGTTGTGGAAACCGACGTGTTTGCGGAGAGTACTGAACCATCGAGGGCTGTCAAAGCGGTGCATGATGATGAAGGAGGAGAGCTCAAGTAGTTCTGGATGGACATGTGGATCTTGAGTGCTGATGACGGTTCGGAGACCGAGATGTCGCTGGAGACGAATATTTTGAATGACTGAGTTGGCGAATTGCTGAGAGGAAGCTGTTTGAGACATGAACTAGAGCAAAAGTTAGAAAAGCTATTAAATAAGAGGACGGGGGGTCTCTACCTTATGGGCTTCATCCAACGCGACAATTTTGCCCGTGGTGGTAGGAGTGGAACAGAACAGATCAAGGCAGATCGAGAAGAGGACACAAGCAGTCTCGGAATCGACGAATGGGCAGGTAAGATCAACGATAGTGATGGATCCCTCGGACGCATCGAAGGGGTTTGGATTTTCCTCTGCGCCGAGAAAAGATTCCAGAAGCTCAAGTCTAAGGTCGAGAAGCGCCCACTGGGTCGCGGAGAAAGGTTCGAGAGACAGCTGGGCCTTGAATTTCTCATAGTTGAAGCCTCCATCAGCAGCCATATCCCTCAAGATTCGGGTGACAACTTGCAAATAGAGAGCCGTATTGTCTTCTTGGACCGACATGAGGTGTAGCATGGTCTTTGCAGTCAACTGGCTAGCCTTTAGAAGAAGTGGGTAAACAGTAACACCCGGGATCTTTTCATAGACCTGCTTCATGTTGGAAAGGTTGGAACGAGATACCAAGACTGTGACCTTTCTAGCACGGCTCTGGTGAGCTGGAGACGAAGTAGTCTGAGTAGCAGACGGAACGGCCAAATACGCGACCTCGCACGGCTTCCCAGCGTCGAGTGGCGTAAACGGGGAGAAATAGAACACAACTCCAGCTAGCGGGCGGTTCAGGATCCCAACACCTGGGTTCTGGATAACGCAATTTTCTGAAGGCTGAAGTTAGAATACGACCCTAGGTGTTAATCCGGAAGCAAGGAGACACGTACCCATGATGACAGACAAGGAATGAGATTTCCCGGATCCTTGCAATCCACAGATGAAGGTGGTGAATGGCGTATTGGTGTTGAGAAAGACCATATCATCTTCAAGCTCTTCTTCGTATTGATAATCCGCCCCCGAATTATCCCTGTAGCTGTGAAGCTTGGCGAATATTGCGAATTGGAGGCTGTTCTCTGGCGCATTATCGATGCTAGGATCAACACGGATGATATCCGAGGTGAAGAGCGGAGCGGCAGAGATAATGGGCTCAGTACTAGTCTGAACAGCCGCATCGTTGACTGATGGCCAATTGAACATATCGGCGGAGATCTTGATCAAGTTTTTCGTTGAAATCCTCCAGCCTTCCTCAGTCTGGGTTCTGTATTGTAGTGGTGGTTCGCCGGCAGCCTCAGACTTGATTGCAATGGCTCTGGCGTTATACGCTATGTCGATAATCAGAACGCGTCTTTATTCCGGAATTGGGGGACGTACCGGTTTGTCTGAATGTATGAGCCTTCATCCTGCGAGAGCCTGATGTCTTCCCAGTATTATTCATACTGGAAGCCGGATCTATCGTAGGGATATCTGGCACTTGGGTCTGAGGTCGGTGAGTTGATAGAGCGATTTCTGACAGCGTATTTGGATGTCTAGCTTGAACTTGGGGAGATTTGATCACTGGTAGGATCGCTGAATTCTTCGGGACAACAGGAGGTGCTGGTGGAGGGCCAATACGATGCCAGAATTTCCAGTGAGGAAAGAGCTGCTCCACGAGAAGATCGCCTGGAGTGGGTGGATTATGGTACTTCTTCTTCCTATCAAGGTGTTAGTTGAAAGTAGTTAAAAAGTATATGGAGCTAGCTGGGTGATCCTCTTACTCAAGGTCATCTCGTATCATTTTTTCTATCACCGGAAAGCCTACACCGACGATTCTGTTTGGTCGTTTCGCATTCTTGGCCTCTCTGATGAGGTCCTTAACCTTGGGCTGCTGGCCCTGCGGAACATGCTGGTAAAAGTTGTCGTAGAGCCAGCATCGCAAGACATTCTCGATCTGTGGCTGCATCTTGTTGGTAGATGATGATGTATCAGAGGGTCTTCAAAGGGGCAAGTCTCTGGTAGCTCTTGACACGGATGTTGATGGTAGATGGTATTAGCCGTTGCTTAATGTTGGTGGAGGTTAGGTGAAGCGTAAAACATGGCGTCTAGATTTGAAGGGTGGGGAACGCAGCCGTATCATACCAGCCATAGTAGCAACCATACAGCCTATGTCAGCAGAGCCTCCTCAAAACAGCGCTTTAAATTTGGGACTTCCCAAAACCCATCCTGCTCATCTGACCAAAGCCAAAGGCCATCCATCGAACAAGTCGTGCCTTGTATCATGCTAGTTACGGGATATGGCGGCTCAGATCCTCGAGCTCTTCTTGGAAGTACTAGGTCACGATCGGTAGGAAATTTGGGACCAAAATGGTTAGCCTCTCGACCTGCGCCTGCGAGCTCAAAGAGAATATGGTAATTAATAGTCCAATCCCAAATTACAAGGTTATATATACAAAACAGATGGAATGTTGATACCTACTAGGTATAACATGACAAAGGCTTCCGTGAAATTCTTAGAGATATTGGGAGCAAATGTTACCGGGGAACTGGTGCATTCGTTCCAGATTTCTCCGGCTCCACCTCTACGCGGTCAATCGAAAAGGATGTATTTGGTTGTAGCTCGCCGCTTCTGCGCTCCAGCACAGGACTACAATTGGTAGCCTGCCTCTTCTCGTCATCCAATTGTAACTGCCTCTCCAAGTCGTAGAAATCGACTATCGATGAAATTGACATTGTGTAGCCCGGCGAGTTCGGACTATTGGCCTGATACTCGGTATCGTGGCTCTGTCTGTTGTATGCCGACACAGGTGTTATTTTGGGTAGAATATAAGTAGGTCTGGATGGATATCGCTCTTCAATCTCGTCATGTCCAAGAAGAGATTCTATCCTCTTCGGAACTCTCTCCAGGTGACTATTCTCAGCTTGATCGAATATAGTGGCATCAGACTGCGGTCTTGAGCTGCCGTCTATTGTTCCAGCTTCGCTATCCGCATCATAGTTCTTCTCCCTATCGCAGCTTATCCTATTTTTCCACCTTCTGAGACTACATCCCAGTGTTGACACCTCGAGCGCCGGTGCGCATGCTACACACACGCACAAGGTTTGCTCGAATACTCCGACAAGCCAGTTTGTAGTTGCCGAAGAAGACACATAGCCGACAACTATCACCGCGACAGCAAAGGATATGCAAAGGAATCCCAGAGCAAATGTGACTCCAACTCCAATCTTCTGTGGTGTAGGGAGTGGCCACGGAAGGGCTCTGAGGACCGATAACGGTAGAGCGTACGTCATGACATCTGTTAAGAGATGGAAGACATATGCAACTATAGAACTGGCTACGAAGACCCGCCCAGATGAGCAATCTCCGTTTGGATCCCTAAGCAGTGGTGGGATAAGCAGTTGGTTGAGTAAGAGTTCAGGTTAAAGGATGGACCTACCAGTTTCTCGACATTGGAACGCAGAAAAAAAGATTAAGTAATGTACCAAGGATGAAGCCAATTGCTACCGTAGCTACCGTTACCCATAGACACAGTCGTGTCTTCTTCATAGTTCTCGGAATGAATCTGGTGTAAAAGCAAAGCATGGCCGCCTTAACGGCGTACATGCCAAAGTAGTAGGTCGAGTTTTCAACGTAGAATATCTGGCAGTAGCCTTCGATTAGAAACCTTCAGGGTTGTGCGTCCGGCCACTGTAGCTCACCTTTAAAGCTCTGGTATCTGTAAATTCTCTATCGATGTCGATTGCCAGAGCATCCAGCTTCTCATTGAAGAATCCCATATCGTATAAGACTGTATCCATGGTCACCTGGCTTAGGAAGCATAACCAAGATACCACCACGAATCCATCTTCGAAAAGTGATAGGCGTGCATATCGATTCCGATGATAGAGCCGGAGGGCCACCAAACAAAGGGTCGCGGCTATCATGGACCATTCGAACGCCTACATTTACAATCCCGCAAGATGTTAGCACCCCAGCCGCCCGTACAGTTTGGTTGAGGGGAGCCATTACAAGTATATCAAGAAAGCGAGGCATTGATCGGGAAGTTTGGTCAGGTTTGGAACCTGTATTTCGGATACGTTTCAGTTGTCCCTTAGCTGCTCAATGCTGCTTCGCAAATTTGGTAGGCTGGCTGTTTTCGACTAAAATTTGAAGCTTCCTTCAACAACATCCTCCCGACCCCTCACCCTCCTCGATAAGCTGTCGGAATTGTACTGAAGAGAGAAACCTAGGAGGTCCAAACAGCAGGAGCACCTGGAATCGTGAAGGAAAGGAGGAAAGAAAAGTCGAATGCGACTGGCGGGCGAGACATGCATTTGTAAGAGAGGGTCGGCTCGTCGGATGTACTTCGGATCCATACTTGATAAGCGGGCAAGCTGGAGGTGGAGCTACAAACTCGACGGGGCAGTAGATAGAGCAAACACTCATACATGCCATCAAATGATGGCCCTCCACCTGCATGGAAACCATTCTGCATGTAAGGCACGCTTTACGGCCCCTCTTTTCGGCTCGAGTTTGTAGCTAGAAAGCTTCCAAGATCTCGTAATGTTGTTTGCCCTGTGTTGTTTGCACAAGCAGGGATCCTTGTTGGAATGTGGAGACAATGTCGAATAGAACTTCGAGAAGAGCGCCACCGATGGGACCTTACTGCAGCTTGGTGGCCCAAAGGGGGAAGGCTGGCGGGAAAGTCAGACACGTTTTTGCTTCTCGAACGTGAGGGGTTATCGCATGATCGATCAAGGAGGTCGGTGGTAAGGCCCACTTTCAATTTTCCGACCGAACAGGTCACAGACATGTATCTTCGCTCATACATTTCGATCTAGGTCTGTATGTACTAGCTTTGGCAACATGGGTAAAGCTAGATGGTGGGGGCTAGATCATGCAAATTGCGTCCCAGATTTTACGACAGGTATGGGTGATTGTACCTGTGTGCTCAATTGGCTTAATGGACCGAGAGGAGGTTTCGGGATTCTGGCACGCTGCGATGCTTTGCATATCGGTTCGTGAAGTATTGCGAACGGGAAGGTATTAGCCATATACTTAGCGGCTGTGATATATCGAGATGGTCACCGATGGTCGCGAAAGTCACAACCACTGTGTCTATCGATATGCCGGACGAGCCTTCTAGTTACTTCAGTACTATTGGACGGTTGGGGATTTTAAATTTCTGCTTCTACTGTGTAGCTGCGTGCGGGTCCCATATTATTAATTTCCACTCTAATTGCTCGCCGCGCGGGATTCGAGGCTACATGCACGTATGCTTCTATAATGATTGGTTTGCGCCCTTTAGAAGCAGTCTTAAACCTCGATATTGGTGGTCTTGCTTGAGTTTGCGGGCTCGATTACATTGGAAGTGTTGCGGGTTGGCATCCTGTTGGAAAACCCGACATGTTGGGCCTCGGCAACTTTAGGCGGTACTTGTCTGTTGCTGGGGTAACCCTGAGGATGCCGACACAACAATGCGACCACAGCCCTCGAAACATCGACAGACTCGTGAATCCTCAAGGTCAAGATTTCTTTCCGCGAAATATATATCTACAACGTGGAGGCTGGTTTACGAAACCTCATACGCCCTTGAGATCAATAAGTTTCAACCACCATTAACCGACATTCTCTCTAGTTTAAAGGTGCCAGATGGAGCCAAGAGACGACGACCCGACCCCGAGACCAAGGCGCCACAGGGATATATCGAACACAGCACCTCCACCTCCAGGTCCAGTTTTCGCAGCTGCATCCTCGGTCCAAACAAGTCGACCCCTAAGTATACTACAAGAAGATCAAAACCCGATATTCCAATTTGAGATCTATCAACCACCACCTTCCCGAGACACACGTTCGGAGTCTTCCAGTCAGAAGAGGCGTCGGAATCGTGTTGGGTCGGAAATAAGTTATAGGAGCAAAAGGAGAAGAAAGGGAGAGCAAACTTCCGACGCCGATTCGGCACCGGCAGCCTCAGACGATACTGGAAGTCAGAGCTCGGACCATAGTCGTAAATCGACAAGCTCGAGAGGGTCGGTGGCCTCCGATAAGAGTAAATTTTCAGATAGGACCAAGTGGGACGTGGAGCAGCTCTCCGAAGAGAGTTGCTGGATATGTGGGAACCAACGAACGAGTCTAGATGTTTGCCATGTGATTGCGAGGAAGGATCCCGGTGTGAGTTTTAGCTTTGCTTGGAACGGCCGATACTAGGTATCTGGAAGGATGAACTAACATTCATGCATCCCCTTATAGTTTCACGACATATCCTCACGTGGCATTGTTCCCTTTAGCCACCGGGGCGACAAGGCGAACGCAATCCCGTTATGTAAACGCTGCCATGATGGGTTCGACTCAGTACGGCCTCAAGTCATCATACTACCCGTCGACCTACAGTATTTTCTCGATGTGGAAGAACAGGACTTCCGGGAACGCAGCGAAAATGCGCAGGGTACAATCAGACGCCGTCTATCCCCATCTGGTGACCAATACAGAGCGCACTTGCTCAACAGCCGGCCGAATTGTGTGGAAGAAAAATATTTAAACGATTTAGAGGATTCGGATCTACCGGGTGGACTCTATCAAGCCTATCTTCGAGAAGACATATTGGGGACTCGGCGGCATCCTATCCCGCTCGGAAAATACGACGAGCCTCGGATATGGCACGGAAGTCCCACTGCAATTATCGTTCACGCTCTCCAGGCGTTAGCATGCGTCGATGATACGAAATGGATTTCGGAGGACACTCTTGATAGTCTTTATGCGATAGCACGAGCCTGGAGAAAAGAGCCCTTCTTAGACGACCCTGGGCTAGCGCCGCTTGCTGTGGACCAAACTGTTGCACGTAACCCTGGAGCTCCAGACTCGGCCTCCACGAGGAGTAATTATTCGAAAGAGAACTCGGAGAATAAATCACAGACGAGAACCCGAGCGAGCACATCACAGGTTGACGGTGCCTCTTCGGCAACAGATTATCATGACCAGATTCTGGATTCTGCTGGTTGGAAATGGGGGCCGTCGTTTACTGCGAATCAGGTTCTTCAAATCTTCGGTCGGGGCTCATGATGCAGCTTGGCAGAGAGCCTTTACTTCTCGGATTAAATATTGCGGCATCATAAGCATAATACTGCGGGGATGTTTCCTACCCTCCCTCGGAACACATTGCTCGTAGGTGGTTCAATCGTCTGGGTACAGAAAGTGCAATCCCTGCATTCGTTACGGATGGAGCCAGCCTCCTCAACCACAACAATGGAGGCGCAATAGAGCCGTCATGGAACGCCCACACGCTAGGGAGTTCGCAATCGAAAGCCTATCGCCCAGGCTCTCAGGATATATTTACTTACTAGTTGTGATGTTTTGGCCGGGGAGTGAAACTTCCAGGTTGTATTGGCAAGAAGGTCATTGAATTCCCTACAAAGTTTTGTTAACTAGGACAAATAGTGTACCTACATCAATCAAGTGCCGATATGCAGAGTTTGCTTGCACGAATTCAACTCGTTCAGCATATCCTTGTGGTTATTATCTCCATCGTCCAAACCAAGTAGCCTTGCAACCCCACCACCTGAAAGTGATTCTCATCACTAACCAATATCGCTAAATACAATACCCCAACGCGTCGGTCAGCGCTGAAATATCTCTGCCTAGCCCCAATATCTTCAAGTCTATGGAACTAGAGGCTGATGATTATACCGTCGGATGGATCTGTGCTCTTCCGATAGAGAAGGCGGCTGCAATCGCCATACTGGACGAGGAACACGCCGGACTCACCCTATCTTCCAACAAGGAAGACATCAATTCATACACACTTGGTCGAGTCGGTCAACACAATGTGGTTATAGTGTGCCTTCCAGCCGGAGTGTACGGAGCGAACTCTGCTGCAACCGTCGCGACTAATCTTAGCAGAAGTTTCCCGTCCCTACGGTTCGGGCTTATGGTTGGGATAGGAGGCGGTGCACCAAACGAGGAGAACGACGTTCGACTTGGCGATATTGTTGTTAGCCAACCATCACATGGCACCAGTGGGGTGATTCAATATGATTTTGGCAAAAGAGTAGGAGAAAACACCTTGCATCGTACTGGATATCTGAACGGGCCCCCTACGATCTTATTGAACGCCTCTGCATCGCTTCAGGCGAGCAAGAGCCCGCTCGATCTCGGCAATCGTATAACTGCCGTTGCTATGAGGGCTGAGGAGAAAGACGAGAGATTCACCTATCCTAATAGCGAGGATCACTTATTTCGCCCTGATTACGCACACGTTTCGGGGACTGGTCGCCAAAGAAATACATGCGCTAGGTGTGACCCGTCACAACAGGTACCTCGACAGGCCCGCGAACATGACAATCCTATCGCCCATTATGGTATCATCGCATCTGGGAACCAAGTTATTAAAGATGCTACAGTACGAGACAAAATCTGCAAAGATACCAATGCGATATGTTTTGAAATGGAAGCGGCTGGATTAATGAATTACTTGCCGTGCATGGTGATCCGGGGGGTCTGTGATTACTCCGATAGCCACAAAAATAAAAGCTGGCAGGCATATGCTGCAATCACGGCTGCCGCGTATGCTAAAGAATTGCTCAATCATGTACCAGTTCTTAGCAGTTCGGCAAGCAATGCCTCTGAAGGGGTTAGAACCGGTAGGTATACACTTGTTTTATTCATCCTTAAATCTTCTTAGCCGATTTCACGCACACGACTACTCGGCTAACCTATGCGTATAGATGTTTTAAAGAGTCTACAAGCCTTCTCATCGGTCTCAAGAGACCCCGAAACTGAAAAAATAGGCGTTGAACGCCGAAAGGATAGGCTTATAGATGGATCCTATGAATGGGTTAAGGAAGACGAGGTTTTCAAGAATTGGCTCACTGCCGGGCCTCAAATATTGCGGCTTATTGGAGGGCCTGGGAAAGGAAAGACGATGATTATGATAGGTATCACTAATGAGTTCGAACTCGGAGCGAAATCTTCTCGAGAAGAGGACAATGGACGCCGATCGATTTTACGTCTACCTCCATCGACCTACCTTTCATACTTTCTTTGTCAGGGAGCCAACGAGCACCTCAACTCTGCAACATCAGTCTTGAAGGGTATCCTACTATACCTCCTACGAAAGAACTACAAACTTGCTACCCATTTACAGAAACAATATGATTTGATCGGGCCTGCCGAATTTAGCACGAGAGTTGATTTGAATTTCCTCCAGCTTCTCTTATTCAGCATACTCGATGATCCCTCCAGTCCGGTTCTGCTGTTTGTTGTCGATGCCCTGGATGAGTGTCTAGTTGGCCGCTCAGACCTAATGGCCTTAATTCGCAGGAGCACCGAGCGTTCCCCGAGAATTAGATGGCTAATATCGAGCCGCCCTCACGAGGATATCAGATCGTCATTCGCGCCCAGTAGCCTCTGTACCGAAATAATCCTAGAAGAAAACCAACGTTTTATCGATACCGCAATCGGAACCTATATTGATTTAAAAGTCTCGGAGCTCCACGCACAAAAGAATTACAGGCCGCAGGACAAGCAAGATGTTGAGAGGATTCTGAAAGATAAATGCGGAGGGACGTTCCTATGGGTCCATCTAGCGTGTCGAGAACTCGAATCTTCAGAGGCACTATCCTATGAAACGGCTTCGATTCTGGATCGCTTACCCTTGGAGCTGGCTAGTGTTTACGCCCGAATGCTTGAGCAAATCAACAATTTGAAAGACACCAAAGCTTCCAGCCGATGTTTAGATATACTAGCCACAGCGGCTGTTGTGTATCGTCCACTGCATCTAGGGGAAATCGGACTTATGGCCCTTAATGCTGATCATCTACCGGACGTTGAAAGACTGGTGAAATTGTGCGGATCTTTCCTCACTGTCGCAAACGAATCCGTCTACTTCATTCACCAATCGGCGAAGGATTATCTTACCAGCGAATCCTTAAACATAGGCATATTTGGCAGCGGCGGTAAAGAAAGCCGACATCGATCAGTCTTCAGGGCATGTGTCAGGACGCTCTCGGACCCACATCGGTTGAAGAAAGATATCGCGGGTCTTGAATGGCCCGGAACATCCTATACTGAAATAACTGACGCTCAACGAGCTTGCGTCCGCGATATTACATACGCCTGCTGTTACTGGGCGAGGCACCTCGAGCCGTTGGCGCTTACGTCAGTCGAAACCACGATGCTAGTGGATTTTTTTCAAAGCTGTTTGCTACATTGGCTTGAAGCACTTTGCCTGGTTGGCAAATTAGCTGACGGTCTCATCCAAATCGAGCTTCTGGAAGGGATGAAAATTGTAAGATGCTTTCTTTTTTTTAATTAATCATTACTGTCGAGGTCAATAAATTGCATCGATTTGTGGAATAACACTATCAGTCGCAGAACGGCCACCTACAAGCGATCGTGGAAGATGCTGGAAACTTCCTCAGGCATAGCTATTCAACAATTGAAGCGTTACCTCTTCAAATATATTCCTCTGCCCTCATTTTCAGCCCGGAGCAAAGCCTGACTAGAGTGGCGCATCTACCCGAACTTTCCAAATGGTTGAGCCCGAGAACAAGAAGTTCGATTGATGAGACGTGGGACCCTCGCCAGAATCGGGTTTTACAAGGCGCTCCGACCGATGTCACCGCCATAGCCTACTCAACTAGTGGGATATTGATAGCATCTATATGCTCGTTCGATAGCTCTATCAGGGTCTGGAATGCACTGACTGGACTGCGCCTGCACACCTTTTCGGTGCCTCATATCTCCTTCCATAGTTCGCTATACTTTTCGCCAGATGATAGGTTCGTTGCGGCTTTCCTACGATCCGGAGTTATTCAGGCGTGCGATACCACTACGGGTAACTGCTCGACCTTGCTTGAAACCGGATTGTCTGATATCCAAGAGGTGGTATTCTCGGCGGATTGGAAACTGCTAGGGCTTAAGCACGCTCTTTTGCCTGATATCGATATGCATCGGGGTGTTGGAGCCCCGTCCTCCAGATCGTCGCAACTCTGGGATATAGCTGCCAAAAAATGCCTGGACGAGTTTGTTTCTGAATACCCAATCATATCATTAATGATCACGCCCCATGGCAAACTAATCGCGGTTTACATAGACGAAAGAGACGAAATGAGACTATGGGATTTACGAGCTAGAAAAGAGCTTAGTCGTGATTTCGGCATACCAATAGGGTTCTTGCGGGGAAATGTCAATACGTCATCCTCTATTTGCGCTGCAGTTTCGCCCAACGGCAGTTTCATCGCATTCTCCGGAAACTTGGGGGTTGACGTGTGGGATGTTTCGACCTACCGTCCCCACAAAGTTGTCGAATCCCACTCTTCAATGGCAGGTTTCGACGGCTACGGTCTATCGTTCTCCGGCGACAGTAAGCTCCTTCTAGTCGTGTCTAGTAGCGGTAGCGTCCGTATACGGGATACGGCTACTTGGGAATGCGTCTACGTTCTGGAACATCGCACCGCCTCCAAATTCCTTGCTGCAGCATTCTGTCCAGCAGACCGAACTCTGATTGCTGCAGCTTCTTCTGATATGACTGTTAGAACTTGGAGTGTGATACCGAAGCAGTCCTTTCGTGCTGATCGGTTTAAGGATTCTAGGTACCCCATCCGCAGCATAATTACTTCTCCAGATTCCTACAAGGCAGTGTCAGTTGCTGTAGTAGAACGCCCCGCAGGCGCCAGCGGTTCCCTAAATTGGGTGTCTCAAGCGGAACATCGGGCGCTGGTATGGAACACATTTACTGATGGGTGTTTACATAGCCTCGAACTGCCCTTTGGAGGGGTTAGATTTCTGGATATGATGTTCAGTCCAGATGGTAGGGTACTCGTTAGTGCCTGTTCTGATGACAAGATCTACTTGTGGGATCCTGAAACTGGACGGTGCCTTTCATCTTTTGGTCTTTCTGATCACCTCCGGGAGGGGTCCGATTATGTGGTTATTTCCTCTGACTGTTCCATGTTTGCGGTATCCAGAGGCTCCGGAGAAATAGCTGACTCTCGTGCTGCGGTCAGGGTCTGGAAGGTAGCCACGGGTGAGTGTCTGCATATGTTCCACATGGGTACATTCCCGGGGCAAGAATGGCGCTGGGTTGGTAGCGCGACACCGATAGTAGAATTTTCTCCTGATGGCGGACATATCGCCATCAGTCGTTGGGATGAGGACCCGTTCGGTTATCATGGTGTCGGTACCTTAGAGATACGAGATGCCACTACTGGGAAGTGCGTTGGGACGTTTGGTAGACATTTAAAGGAAGTGACATCGATAGCGTTTTCCCCCCGCGGAAACTTGATAGCTTCTGCCTTGGAGGACGGGGACATCCAACTCTTTGGGCTGTCGGGTACCCCGGGCGGGCACTGGCAAGAATCGGGGGATGAGGCTGGCGTTCACCACCATGAGTCTATTCAACATTTTGTGGGTCATTCAGATAACGCTTTCGAAAGCAAGTACACCAAGATAGCGTTCTCACCAAATGGAAAGGTTCTTGTTTTCATCGGATGGGATAGAACTGTCAAATTATGGGATATCGCGAGCGGGAAATGCTTTCGACAACAAATCTTTCGACACCAGGCCCCCAAAGTTCGTCGTTGGGGGTTATTTAGGCCCCGCATCAGAAAATTCGAGTTTTCAGATGACAGTGATTTCTTTGTCTGGGGTTATAATGGCCCGAATATCACCATTCCAACTTCCTACACATGGCCTGATAGAGCCGAGGATGTTGGTGAAACGGAACCGATAATCGAAAATTCGATGTTTCTAGGTGGCGATGGACTGTATCTTAACGGACGGATGCTTCTCGCTATCCCGCCTGCGTTCAGTCCAACGACTTTCGACTATAAAAACGGAGTGTTTTCTATAGGGAGCTTTGGACAAGTCTACTTTATCAAACTTGAGCTGGACCGCTTACGGGAACCTACGGCCTGACAGCTTGATCCAGCTATTAATTTCGTCCGGAATATTAACTTTTACCTTCCAACGACATGAGCACAAGTGGCTTCGTTTAAGCACAAGCGTTGGGTCGTAACGGCCTTGGTTGTTGGTACGGAATACGTTTTGTAGATAAAGTATATAAGCCGGTATGCCATGGTCTCGTACCTAGACGTCATAGAGGGAGGGCGATATAATTTCTAAGGTCGTTGGAAACCGACTGTACCCTTCGTTGCATTCTCCCCTAGTTTCTAACACGGCATCGTTTCGGTAGGGTAAAATCGGCGTGCCTATGTAGTATTTTATCCGTCTTATATTCCGGTTCTTATACACAAAAGGTTTGGTGGATCCATCTCCAACGTTAAAACGTACGTTGGTGAGAACTCCACATGTTATTGCAGCCAAGCTTGGCGCTCGGGTGGTTCCCGAAATTTTATGAAGTTGTAATCTCAACTTCAGCCCTAAGTTCAATTCGAGCGAAATAAAGGCGGGAACTCGGGTTAGACGATCGGGTGCTTCTTCCCAGTGTATCAAACTATTCTGGCTATTGAATGCGAGAGCCTGCATCATGGCATCTGCCAAAATCGCCAGGAATCGATGGAACCTGGGGTCACGAACCATGCAGGGTGGATGCAGGGAGAACTTCAACGGCTCCAATAGCTGGGTTAGTTGCAACCAACCGATTGCTATAGGTTCGAGGAGCATAACGTTTTTTGAAAGCCGTTTGGTGACATCTGAAAGATCTCTCTTGTGCTAAATATAGATTTGAATTGGAAGGCAAAAAAGGGTACCGTTGTCGTCGATGGAAACCCTTGATCAGGAGATCGGAAATCATCATTTCATGAATGCAAGGAAATTGAGACGAGAGTGACTTGGAAGGTCTTGGGGCTTTCCTCCTCCGCAATTTCTTGGAGGTTGAAAGTCTCGATTCTGGTAGTTTGTATTGGTCTGTTTCGAGTTTGAAGCCCCCCTTTTCAAGGCTGAGTTTGGCGTGAGTTGAGTTGGCGGTGAGCTGGCCTTGGCATCTTGAAATTAAATTGGCCGCTCTTCCGGCCGGACACCTCCTTCTCTTCTTCTTTCCTTCCATCATCATCAGCAGTCCATCGACATCATCGAGTTACATCTGTCGTTTTTTTTTTCTTTCCTTCATTCTATATTTGTAATCGGCTTCGACACACTCCTTTGGTCAACCCTTTCCCTTTATCTCCTTTCCATCGTGTGCAGTTCGTCGTTTTTCCCGGTAGTAATTAGAATCCGAAACCTCACTCCAGCTGGTCTACCATACACTCCTTTTCAAACGGTTCTTCTTGCCCTTTTAAACACAACTGTATAATCGATCCAGGAACTTCTCCTCAATACTACTACTACTACTACGACATACGCGTTCGAAAATAAACAACAACTACTATCCAACATGCTCGCGAAGAGTCTGCTCCTCGCTGCTGCAGCGGCAATCTCGGCGGTTAACGCCCAGAACGAATATCTGGGCTTCAACTATGGCGCAGCCAAGGCCAACGGCCAGACTAAGGTCTACGACGACTTCTTGGAAGAGTTTGAGCTTGCCAAGAATCTTGCCGGTACCAGCGGCAAGTTCAGCAGTGCTAGATTGTACACTATGATTGTAAGAACTTTGAGGATGTGAGGGTCTCCCAGGTCTGGAATTTTGATATTAACCGCGCCCTGTTGTTTTGTAGCAAGGTCCAAGCAAGGACGATCCAATCGATGCCATCGAGGCCGCCATCAAGACCAAGACCACCCTCTTGCTCGGAATCTGGTGCTCTGTCCCAACGGAGCACGTCACCAACGAAATCAATGCCCTCTTGAAGGCCATCAACAAGTACGGCACGGATTTCACAGACCTCGTCGTCGGTCTCTCCGTCGGTTCCGAGGACTTGTACCGAAACTCCGTCATGGGAATCGAGAACAAGTCTGGAATTGGTGCTGAACCAGCTCAACTTGTCACCTACATCAACATGGTCCGAAAGGCCATTGCCAACACCCCCTTGAAGGCCGTGCCAATCGGTCACGTCGATACCTGGACTGTCTGGGTCAACGGTTCTAACAACGCTGTTACTGAAGCTTTGGACTGGATCGGTTTCGATGCTTATCCTTACTTCCAGTCTACCATGGACAACCCGATCGAGGCCGCTCCACAATTGTTCTGGGAAGCCTATGAAAACACCCAGAAGGCCACCGGTAAGGAGGTTTGGATCACTGAGACCGGTTGGCCCGTTGCCGGTAAGGACATGAACCTCGCCAAGGCCAACACCAAGGACGCTCAGACATACTGGAACACCGTCGGTTGTGCGATCTTTGGCAAGTACAAGACCTGGTGGTACATGCTCCGTGATGCCGACCCAACCCCACCAGAGACCGAATTCGGTGTCGTCGGTGCCGACTTGAAGCCTTACTACGATCTCAGCTGCAAGAACGCCAAGCCAGTCCCAAGCCCTGTTGCCTCCACCGCTGCTCCTTCCACCAGCGCCCCATCAAGCACTAACGCTCCATCTACCCGAGCTCCTGGTATGTCTACTTCTACCCCCACTATCTCCTCTTCCTCCTCCTCACCCCAAACTCCCACAACTCCACCCCCTGGACCGACGAAGTCTCCACCAGGCGTAGGTTCTACTACTGGCGGCCCTGGATCTACTTCTGGACCAGTCGTTTCCCTTTCCTCTTCTTCTTCAAGTCCTGGATCACTCACATCTTCCTCTCTCCTTTTCTTCCCCCCTTCGTCGAATGCCGATACAGAGTCTACTATAGAAACAACAATGCAGGAAAGTTCAAAATCTAACAGTATTATTTCAACGTCTACAGGAAGCACATTTGAAGTGGAACCATCCACCCGCGGATCTGGATCATCGCCAACCGACTCGGCTGAAGGTGCTGCCCAGACCACAGGCAGCGGCGCCCCATCCTCCGGTTTCGCTATCAAGGCGACCATGGGTTTCGTCGCTGCTCAAGCCATCGCCGCTGCTTTCTTCCTTTTGTAAAAAAAAAAAAAGAACTTATGATATTGGTTTTTTGTATAGGGAGCAAAGCGTGGTATATAACATACATATTATTTTTTTTGTGTACAAAGAAAACATGGCTTTTACATTTAGGGCAGCATTGACAATTTTTAGCATCGCTGTGTGTGGGGGGGACTTGGATTGTGTAATAAAATAGACAGACTCATAAGCAAGCACCTTTTTTTGTTTATATTCGTTCTCGTTGGCGCTGTATTCGTAGCCTCACCCAAAATATCTTCTTTACCAACCTATTCAACGTGCTCTTTTTGTCTTTCTTGGTGGTCGTTTCTGTGGAGTTCAATCGGTCCATGATCCATCGCCGACGGTAAGGTACTGACATCACTGCGTTGTGTTCTGGGGCCCTGTGGCTCCTAGGCTTAGCCACTGTCGAGACGGTATTGGAACCTCAGCCTTCGACGGCTCTATTAATCGTGTGCAATTACAGACGGCATGAGGGTCTCAATCTTGCATTGCATTGGTAGGTACAGCACCCTATGGTTGGGAGCGACTGCAGTCTGCGGGGAGGGTGTTCCAACCTTACAAGCTGAATTATTGTCGGGAAGGTCAGTTGGCCGCAACAACGACGAAAGCAGTCAATGAACCGCTTGTCACCAGAAAGTTGGAGCTGTAGATTGTAGACAGAGACTGGGAATGCAGGGCATGTGACGGTCAGACAGGGCCGACGCCGATGGGCCAGGTCAGATCTCGCTTACACCCGTCCGCGGCCCTGTCCTGGTCTGTCCTGGTCTCTGGCTGATTCCGGCTGAAGGCTGAATCAGGAACACCACTTCGATATTGACATCGACATTCCTCTGTCGCTGGTTCAATTCATTCCAACATAAATACTTGCAAGCTCGGCGATCGTGAAGACACGGCACGATTTCCAAGTTTGTTTCCAAGGGAGCTCCATCTCAGACGGGCTCTGATTGGACCGTCAGAAGGTTTCCTGGCTGTTAGCGGCAGCTCACAAAAAATCCCCCTCGAAATTTTCACACATCCCTGCCAATATCAATCGAAATGCGCCTGCTCGCTCGTACAAAAAACCTGCCGCTTCCCCTCTTTCCATCCCGGGTTTTCATTTCACTCCCCTCATCCTCCTTCCTCTTCGCCCTATCCCTTTACTCATCTACGAAAGCGGCAAAAAGATACTGATATAACTGCAACAACAAAAAGTCGACGGTCTCATTGCCGTCGCACAACCCATCACCATTCACCGAATCACTTGATTCACCTTGTTATTGGTCCCAAGGCTAAAAAAACAAATACAGTTTTTACACCAATTTACGAAATACAATAATCTACTCTGATATATACACATATATCTCCATCGGAAATACGCAATGGCTGCGACTGCGCCTGCAGAGTCGTCCATTGGCGCGGCGGCAGACCCTGTCGATTCCAGAGCTCGATCCGTCGACCTGGACTCCAAGTCGCCTGCCACCGTCGCTCCCGATACCATTGAGGATGACTCGTCTCAGGAGACCAAGAAGAAGACCTTCTTCGGCTTCTACACCTCCAAGCGCTTTTGGATCACGCTGGTGATGGGGTATGTTCTCGGTCCCGGTTAGCTCTCAAGTTGGAGCTCTTCGTTAATAGAATAAATGTAGTCAATTTCTGGCCTTGTGCATCACCAGCACCAATACGTTCACGACCCTGCTCTTCATGGCCGGTACCAGCTTCCCCGCCTTCCAGACCTTCATCAACTACTGCCTCCTCAACCTCTGCTACACCAGCTTCACCATCTACAAGGAAGGCTTCAGGGGCTGGTTGAGGATCGTCTGGAAGGATGGGTGGAAGTGTGAGTCTTACCCCCCCACATGTCAAGTCTTCCACGGAATACCATGCTAACGTAGTCTCCGCGCGCCTAGACTTCATCCTCGCCTTCTTCGACGTCGAGGGAAACTACTTTGTCGTCCTGGCCTACCGGTACACCACCATCCTCTCCGCCGAGCTCATCAACTTCTGGGCCATAGTTGTCGTCGTCATCCTCTCCTACTTCCTGCTCAAGGTTCGATACCATTGGTCCCAGGTTGCCGGTATCCTCGTCTGCTGCGCCGGTATGGGCGTCCTCATCGGTAGCGACAAGCTTCAAGGTGGAGACTTCCACAGCGCTGCGGATGTTCTCAAGGGGGATCTGTTCATGTTGTTGGGCGCCACATTCTACGGTTTCAGCAATGTTACCGAGGAGTTCTTTGTCTCCAAGACCCCGCTCTACGTGGTTATCGGTCAGTTGGGGTTCTGGGGCATGTTAATTAACGGTGTGCAGGCGGCCATATTCGACAGAACTTCTATTGCCACTGCGGTCTGGGATGGAAAGGTTGCCGGGTACCTTGTAGGGTATAACCTGGTGCTTTTCATATTCTATACCGTGACCCCCGTGCTGTTCAGGCTGTCTTCGGCGGCATTCTTCAATATCTCGCTCCTCACGGCGAACTTTTGGGGTTTGATCATTGGTATCAGGGTGTTCGGGTACAGGGTCCACTTCTTGTACCCCGTCGCGTTCGTGCTCATTATGGTTGGGTTGATTATTTACTACATCATGGATGCGAGCGGTATTGGTGATGACAGTGTTAAGCCGTGGTTGGGGGAGGACCAGGCCGAGGGGCATGAGGGTATTGGGACGGCGAAGAGGAGGATGAGGACTCGAGTTGGGCGCGGTGTAGGCGCTGGAGCTGAGGCCTAGTTGGGTCCCCTTCTCGTCTAACCTCCTCCATCGTGGAGGTTCACGCTTACGACTCGGTCATCTTCGCTTATCTTTCGGACTCTCATTCGCTACTTCATTACACAAGATTGCCATTCTACCGAGACATCTCCATCCTTTGGCAATTGTGCGCACGTGCGGGATTGTCATTGGAACGACCATATCTCCCTGAATTTAGATAGTAATATATACCTAAAGTAATCATTAACTACCACTTTCACTCTTACCATATATCCCTGCACTTGCAGTAGTCTCTTTTACCCCGGATTCCAATCATTGTAACACAAGCGACTTAGCTCGTCTCCTACCTACGCAGCCCACCATACCGCATGCATTACACAGCCCCCAGATCTCGCTTCGTCGAGGTACGGTGTAAATAGAGCGTTAGATTTGTAAGACTGGGATTATATCGAGTCGGTTCCTATTACATAATAGGATAAGCCGAAAAAGCTTAAACGGTAGCTAAGCTAAGCACTCCTTTGAGACTGATTCACCTTTTTTTCTTAATAATCAAAAGGATACATATGGATACGTGGTATACTGGTAAGTTAGCTTGGATTATGGTACATGACTAGGCGCTATGGATGTTGGTTAGGTAAGTAATTACTTAATTACTGGTAATATAAGCTTACGAGCTTGATTTGAGCCTTAACTAAGTAGTCTTTCCTTTGGGTTTAAACCGCGCCACGATAGCGGTATCCTTTAGATGTAGTATCGTAAAAAAAATGCAACATTCGACAACAAATTTTGTGGAAAGATGGGGATGGACGGGTTCAGCCGCATATGCCAGTCTCGGCACTAGAATTGACTGCGCATATACATGTACATGGCGCCTCGTGGAGTTACTGCGGTAAGCTGGTTTTTACAGGATGGACTTGTCAGCTTCTTCCTGTCATTTCTGAAGTTTGGATTGATTTTGAAGGAGGTTGTGGGATTCTTGGGGATGGGTTTGTGTATAAAAGGAGTGATGGTTGGATGTGATGTTTAGTGTCGATACCGATACATTCACCGAAAATATTCCACCACCCTCGGAACAGGTTATTTTATCTATACAAAAGACTATATTCCTATATCTCCTCCAAACCATTTCAAGTCGTCATCGACACAACTGTAGATATATACCAACCAAACCTCGAAAGAATCCCAAAGCACTACATCAACCATGCATCTCCCCACCACCCTCCTCACTCTAACCACCCTCCTAACCCTCACCACCTCCACAATCCTAATCGGAAACCTCCGCCTCGGCCCCGAAACCTACACGGTAGCCTGGAACCCCGACGAAAACCCCTGTTCATCCTCCCGAGTTCTAAACCAAGATCCCAATAACCCCTGCGGAGTCAGATTTGACGTTAAAGATTACTTTGGGGCAACGCTTGAAGGGTGCGGTGGACCGTTGTTTATTAATGTTAATGGACAGTTTAGAAGTAATTGTAGAGAGGATAGAAGGTTTTTACCGACGGTTTGTGGGAATCCGGGGGGTGGGTTTGGGTTGGCGGGGGTTTTTACGATTAATCAGGGGTTTGTTTGTGAGTGAGAGGTAGTAGATAGGGATTGGGATTGTAGTTGGAAGGGGTGGTTGTATTTACTTTTGTTATTTGCGTTCGTTCGTTCGTTCCTTTTTTTAAGTTAAGGGAAAGGCAGGGCCGAGTTTAGTACGGAGCATGTATGCTATGACCTTAAAGGTTCATGGAGTATAAGAAAAATGACTATCATCATTCATTTTTTTTTTTTTTTTGAGTTTTTTTAAACCGGGTTTGGATATCCGTGTCACTCATTAGGGTCGTAGAGCACTTTGTTTTCTTCGTCTCTCTCAATCGTGGAATCAAGCATTCTAGCGATCCTATATTCACATTTCAGCGCCCTTTTGGAGTCACCGAAGATCAAGAGGTATAACACGATGACATATCAAATTTGAATCTATCAGATTGATAGACTTTGAAATTCAAGGGATATCATATGCTAGCCGCAGATATAAGAAGAAAAAGATAAATAAATACAGGAAATAAGTAATCCACATCTACATGAGTGCTACGAAATATTGCGCAAAACATGATTAAACGGTGGGGGTATAGAGAGAGAAAAAAAGGAACTGAGCGATGACATGATTCTGGAGACGGAGAGATGGTTTCTTTAATGCCATTCGTCGGGTCCAAAGTATCCTTTCTCTGGAACACCTTGCTGGATGGCGGTTCCCTGGGCATCCATGGTATTGAGACCCACGGTGTTACCCCACCATTTTGGAGGCTCGGTATTCGTCATGGACAGTGTTAGGAAGATGATGATTGTGCAAAGAGCGAGACCTACATCCAAGCCAGCGGATGTAAGGTAGTTGTAATTGGACCACCAGCCCGAGAATCTCTTGCGGATGTGGTGGTTGAAGACGAATCCGACGATACCCCAGGCAAGGTAGTTGAGAGGGGTAGCAGGTGGAATAAGACCGGAACCGGAGAAGATGACGGGCCAGTTGACGTATCTGAGGAAGCTCTTGGGGAACTTGCGTGTGAGGAAGTAGAAGATAACTGGAGTAATAGCACCGATGAGGAAGAACCACATGAGTCCGGAGTAGATCTGGCCGGGTGAGAACATTCTTGCGGGGCCGATAACACCCCAGACGATGGAGGCGTTGAAGAAGACAGTGGCGTTGGGGCAGGTGAAGTGGTTGATGGCGGCTTTGGTGCAGATACCATCGATGGCGCCGAGAGCCCAGTACATAACAGCGACCTGTACAACAGAGGTCCACATGGCGGCCGTAACCTGGGCCCAGAACATAGTTCGTGGTGGAACTTTCATGTAATGACCGAGTTTGAGACCTTGGGTGAAGTTCAGGGACTGAGACATGGTAATGTAACCGTAGGTCTTGAACATCATCATGGCGATGGGACGTCCGGGAGTCATGTAACCGATGATGAATTCTGTAATGACGTTGAGACCAATTTGAATATTGGTGACGGCCTGGATCATGCCGACTGGGACGAGCCACACGATGGCAATGATGATGGAAATCAGGAATGCCCACCATTCTAAACCGGTGTTGAAGGCCAATGAAGCAGTGAGACCTAAGCCCAACATAACGAAGAAAAATCCAAGGTACCACCAATCTGGGGAGTCTTTGTATTTCTTCATGAGCTTCATGTGGATGTCGTCTTCCTGGTTTCTAGCCGCCTTCATTCGGAAGTAGATTTCCTTTCCGTGATAGAGGGCGGTATGGACAATGACAGCGGCAATGGCGGCGAAGGAAAGTCCATACGACATAGCGAAAGTAGTGGAAAGGAAGAGAGGTGAGTAAGATTCGTACTTGGCAACGTCAAGACGATGGTTCTCATCGAGAATTCGAGAAACGTTGTATGGCTGGGCGGTATTGTCATAAGATCCGGAATCCGAGATTGGGAGGAAAGCGGAGTACCAAGCGCCGCTGTAGTGAATGCCAATGGTAATAAGGACATAGAAGAACACAGTACCGAAGACGGTGTTTCCGATAGCGTGCCATGGCGGGATAAGAGGAGAGCCAATATAACCGGCAATTTGGGTCCAATCGAATGTAATGGGGACGAGGGACACGCCAGTCCAACCGCCGAACAGCTGGTTCACGATGACGTTGTTCGGGGCAATAAAAGTAGGGAATGCGAAAACGCTAAGGGCCTGGAATAGCCACCCAGGGATCCAGTACCAGCAAAACGCGCCGATAAGGACGTAGAGGAAGAATCTATATCTAGAGATACTCCATCCATTGGCTGAAGCGGGGCTAGCTTTGGAGTGGTCGTGCAATGCATAAAACAGCGACGTATTGACCAAGTTTGCGGGCCAGATCATGGCAGCTGGCCAGACGAGGAAACGGCGGCACAATCCAGCGAGACCGAAACCAAGACATTGGGTGGAAAACGTCAGGAGCAGAGCGAAGCCCCAGCCATAATCAAATCCATATCTGGCAATCTGGGCAAGCAAAATATCGGTCGAGTAAGCAGCGCCACCACCGAAGGAAACGTTAGCCATCACGACGGAGATGACATGTTCCTTCATGTTGAAGGGGCCCGGGACAAAGGACCACTCTCGACCAAATGTTGTGAACTTCTTCTTCGGCATGACTATATCCCATGCACGGCCCATTGGGTAAGCGAGCAGCTGGGTGACGATGGATGTGATGAGGATGGATGGAGCTCTCATCGAGAACAACATGTTGATGCCTGAGAGAAGCGTGGCAAGGAACAAGCCGATAGCCCATGCGCGGATGGTGTTACATGGAACATCCTCGTCATAGTTTCGAACAGCCGCTCGCACTTCGAGATAAGGGGAGTCGTCCTCGGTACTCTCGACGATGGCCTGCTCCTTCTCCACATCGTGGCTGGCAAGGGCGGCACCTAGATCATCGAGCTTCTCAGCCGGGAAGTTTGGATCGTATTGGTGAGAGTTGTATACTTGAGAAGCGCGCCTCTCGGAGGGGTCAATCGCGTCGTTACCAGACGCCGTAGCGTCGGTCGATCGACCCCCAATTGATGTCCTAAGGTTCCGAAGCATGTTGGCGGCGACTGAGGCTAAGTGTCCGCGTCTCTCAATCGGTTTACGAGAGAATTTAGTTCTTTTCCATAGGACTAAAGGAAAGAACTGAGAGGCAGAGTAAACTCTCAAGATGGAAGCGAATAGATAGGAGCTTGGAATTCTTGGAAGAGAATTCCGCCGCCTTATATACGCATTCCAGAAGCCCCTTTGGGAAGGCAAGATTCTCCGTCCCGTTATCGCTCACATACTTGAGGGATGACAAGGGTGGCCCAGGAATTGAGAGTTCTAGGAGATGCTCTGGAGGTTCCAGATGAATTCTAGCGTGAGCGGGCAGCGGCGAAAGTAACTATGTTGCATCCTGACATTCGTGCGACACGCCTGGGAATTCAATTGGATTAGCAGGGTTATTGTAACGGTAGAACAGATACTAACTGATAATCGGAGCAAGCATACTCTTTCTCGAGCGATGATCAGGCAAATATCGCAGCCCGTGATAGTTGCCCGGCATATTTCACAGGGTTTGAAAAGAGACTACCGCCGGCAGGGGGCAGGGGTATCTCTTCCTAACAGGAAAGACCGAACAGCGACGGAATCAAAAGGAAAAAGAAGATTCCCACGAGAAACTATGCCGACAATGTTTTAGTTTTTGAGGCCGATAGCAGCTTCGTGATACGGAAAATTGGCTCTCGTGATACAGTGAATATCTGACAAATGGCCGGGTTCCGTGCAACATTCGAACGATGCTCGGCCCATCTATCCCTGCGCTGCCAGGACTGTGTCGACACCTCGCACGAACGGTTTGAGGCGGATATAGAAGAACAAAGGTGCTCTAGATAAGAATCGCCCCGCCCCGCATTGCATGGTCTTACGCCTTTCAATATGCATGCGCTGATTGAGCATGATGTCTGAGCTGAGTCGTTCGATCCATGATTTCTCAACACAAACTTGCGGGCGCTGCTCTTCGGCCTGTTGGAATTTTGGACCGCCCATCAGTTCCAGAACGGGCGAAATCCAGGCAACAGGACAGCTGGATCGGCCAATCAAAAGCATTGGAGATTCAACAGGCCTGGCCTCCCCAGCTTCTTGATTCATGATTAGATGATTGCAGAGTCGCGAGACCTAATAAAAAGCCATCGGAGAATCGGCAACTCGACGGGACTGATGTTTCTAACACTTGGCCAGGCTGGGCAAGAGCTTAAATCAGCTTAGCTATATTCCCAAGACGTCCTGCCGACCTTGGAGACGCTGGGCGACCGGATGCCAGGCTGCCTGACTGTTGGAAGCGAAGCAGGACTTTGAATAACTAGGGGTTGCAGGTGAGGGGCTGCCCATCCGCGATTTGAAAAGCTATGTTATCTAGGCAGCAGTATTTTCGAAAGTTACATATCTGTGCAATCATGTATCGAAGTGGCGACGAGAACCGCGAAACGAGGTTCAGAGATAAGTTTCCCATTCTTTCGTCGACACTTCTCAAAGCGGAAGCTGTCGCAACTGGAAACCATGGGGTTAATTAGAATGTTGGACTAGTCGCCTGTCAGATCCGCCATTTGCAAGCAGGGGGTCGCCGTGCATGGAAATAACGACTCTCGCGAGCGACGCTCGCGCGATGTCAACTGCAGTTTGCTGAGCGGAAGCCTCTCTCCATGTTCAGTTATCAGCTAACTACTACTTATTCACCGACCAGAATTTCATGTGTGGTAGCACATGACCCAATCTCCTATGTGTTTCGTACGCGTAATCTAGAACCGTTTTGTAGAGACATTTCTTCGACATCTTCTGTAGATGGTTACATTGCAGGCGCCGTTCCAAAATAACACAGTTTACAACACATACGGCACAATTTATGCATTTAGAACAAGCTACAAAGCCAACTTCCTGGACGTCTTTGTATGACACCCTGTTCAAGATTATTCCCATGCTACTATTAAATACATCAAGACAAATCCATGCTGACTTTTTACTTAACCCGATACCTATCCGTCCGCTAGTATCTGGGTTATGCTCACACGACCGACACCTACACCAAACTAACCACGGTCGCCTGGTCGAACGGATACGAAGGGTTTCGTTATCTCCATACCGACCTGCCGCTTTAGAAGTTATTGCAGCAGAACCAAGGACGGGTTGGTATCGAGATGACCTCATATTAAGAGGGTGGCCCGGTGCCCTCCACCTATCCGTGGGGTATCTTCTCAAGAATAGTTGAACACCCCCAGCATCCGCCCTTGACATTTGAAACACCTAACCTGGGAGCCCTTTTCAACCTTACTCTTAGACATAAACCGTTGTGTTCATTGTAGAGGCCCTTCCTCTCAATAGCCTGGATTTCGAGGCCGGGGGATGCTCACAACCAGGGCTGCCTACCTACCCATCCCGCTGTTTCACGGTTTATCTACATTCAGCCTCCGAGCTTTCTAAACTAAGATTTGGAGCTTTAGGCGCCAGTACTGTAGCTTCGGATGGATACCATGGGGTCGGAATTCCCACCACCAGAGTTCCCTAATACCCCACGACGTTGTGGACGGGTGCTGGTTTTCCAAGCTCGCCTAAAAGCTTGATATACAACCACGTACCACGAGGACACGAGCATACATGTTCCGTAGCACTTCACCCACGGAATCTGGGTTAACGGTGGAACTTATAGACGGCGTTCGAATAAACCAGATAAGCAAATGCCTCGCTTCCCAGCCATCAGATACAGCCTTTACAAGTGTACAGCGTTCGAAATTATCTCACTAACCTGATTTAGACACTTGCGCCCATTACTGGTCAAGATTTCTACCGAGAATGCCCAAGCATCCTGCAGCTAATATTCATCGCTACATGTGCATGCGCCCTGGATAAGAGGGATATTCTACTTGCGGTTTGTTACCGTGCTCAAGTCGACGTCGCCTGATACATTCGCATGAAGAAAGAGCTTCTCGAGGTACACATAGTATGTCTACGAACACTGAAGAAGTATGAGAAGACGAAACTATGGTAGCAATAGGGCACCCTGAGGATGCTAGTTACACAACAGCCGATGAGGACTCCGACCCTCTGCTGTCTCGTGACTCGACTTGGTGCTTCTGTTGCATTTTCGTTGTCACAACACAATCACCCAGAAGTCTCCCTGTGTAGCGGTCTTGTAACAAGCTGTTTTCGCTACGCTTGGAAATGGATTCTAACATCCACATCGTGAGCTGCTAAAATCTTCTAGGCTCATCTGGCTAGCTTCTATTTCTGGATTGGATTCAATGGAGCTGGCGCAATCATTTATTTGCGACGGAGATTTTTCCAGGCAGTTACCGACGTGCCACAATCCCAAATGGGGATGTCGCAACAACATCTGAAACAGGGTCGATTATGCGAAAGTCAACATGGTTCAATGTCGGCTCAACAGGTGTGTTACGCACCGGAATGGCGACCATTGGGCATCACATTACGAGCTGGTACTTAACTTATATATCATCGGTTCCCCGGTTCCCCTTTTTCTGCTACCAGGGCAGCAGCTACCGAGGAAGACAGTGGGCTTTAAGAGTGCGACTTTTGTTACGTGCATGAACCAAAGGATCGGATGGAGAAGCCCATTTGAGATTTCCATTTCTTGGATTGGGCCCCAATGCCACTTGCGAAGTCGCCGTCAGCTCACCCTCAGTCGAGATGAGGCAGCTCCCCTATCGGACTCCAAGTTTCGAGAAAGGCCGGCTGAGATGTGAACCTTGGAGCTGTCTCTCGGCTGGAGCCTTGCCCCTGCGGAAAGTCCTATGGAGGCTTTAATAAATTGCGTATTTGTGGTTCAGTATCCACGGGATCGGTTGTATATACAGCCTGGATACTCCGCGGACCAGTTTAGATGGGATTGTTTCTCAATTCGAATATTCCGGAACGGCCTCACCACGAAGTAAACATTATTATCCGCATGTGTCTCTTATGCTGTCATTCTAGTTATAGCCGCCCCCCAGACCACCAAATGCGAGATCTTTTAAACTTTTGAACAACGACCAGACGTATGCTGTTGGCGGACACGAAACGCAATCTTTGAGTCGATAGGACGCTGGCCGGAAAATGGCGTACAGCGCCATAGTAGAGCAGTGGACGGAATATGGAATCGGAATGACAATTTTCATCCTACGCATTATCGCGAGAGTGAAGATTGTCGGGTTTAAGGGCTTCAGTGGTGACGACTATCTAGTTCCCTTGGCTATGGCAAGCGCACACCTCTGAATTCTAGTATGCGTGGGTTTCGACTTTAAAAAGCTAACTCTATGAGTAGTTGTTCTACACCCTCCAACTAGTCTCACATCAGATAATGCACGATAACGGACTCATTATCGCGATAAAGCCTGATACCTACTATGAAGACTTCACCGACACCCAACGGCAGCGAGCCCAAATCGGGGGCAAGGCAAATATTCTATCATGGATCTCGTATACGTCACTCATTTGGACCCTTAAAGGGTGCATGGTATTCTTGTATTACCGGCTAACGTAAGTCTTCTGCCTTCATGCTTTATATACGCACCCAGGACATTCGATACTAAAGCACCATGGCTCTTCCCTAGTGCCGGATTAAAGGCTAGGAAGTTCGTGCATGTCACAGCAGGGGTTATTTTGGCCAGTTATATCGGCCTGGTGCTCATGATATTGCTCAACTGTCGGCCGTTAAGTAAGAACTGGACTTCGCCATATGGAACGGAATGTAAGCCATCCTACACAGTATATGCCAACCGGCCAATCCATATCGCCTTAGGCTAATAGCGAGATAGACTGTGTCAACAATATTCCCCATTTCGCGGTAATAGGTCCCATCAATGTTGTGTAAGTACTGTATTCTGGAAGAGCTAGGTTCGCTGTGCTTATGACATATCTAGGACCGATATCATGCTCCTCTGCATCCCGCTGCCCCTCATAATCCGCGCCAAATTGCCTCTGAGAAGGAAGTTAGTTATCAGTGTCCTTCTCGGTGGCGGTTTCTTCCTGATCATCGCGGTCATTCTCAACAACCTCTTCTCACTAATGTATAAGTTTGACGGACTTTATAATACTTTCAATGGAGATTTTATTCAGTTTGGAATAGAGAACCCGAGCTTCGTTCTGAGTTGGGGCACACGAGAGACGGTAAGGCCGTCCGAACATGCATGCATGGTCGATACAATAAATACTCTTGCGATTGGCTAACATGATACGAAACATAGTTTGTCGCGGTCTTGGTTGTGAACGCTCCGTGTATTAAGCCGTTGATCAGTTCGTCGGTTTGGCTGAAAGTCAGAAATAAGACTTTAACAAAGGTTTCGAAGCACAGCGTTCACTCGTTACGAGCGAAGGCCGTAACCCCTGAACGGCCGCCGAACCAGGAACTTGGGGAAATTGAAAGGGGTTCCGACTCGATTTCTATTATGTCGGAGTATAGGAGGGATCCTAGTATCAATAGTAAGAGGGCGATGTTGTCCCCGGCGTCGTCTACCGATGAGAGACGTTCGATAAGCTTCTTGCCAGCGTATGAAATTACCAAAGGAACATAACCAGTACACCTCTGGATAGATAAATTGACATTCGTGTGTATCATATTGGAGGATATCTTTTTTATCAAGACGTGTAATCAATACAAACAGAACATAAAAAATACATTTCCTAAGCGCCTTGACAATTTAACAGTTCCAAGCATTCTAGTTTAATGGCGATGAATATTGACGAACTCAGTCAAGGTACCCGTTCCCTTGCCTAAGGCATGGGCAAATCCGCCCCGGGCTTCACCGGTCGAGTTCCTGGTTAGGATACTTTTTTCAATTTCTCTTCGCTTCAACTCAACGTTCGAACAGCGGGCGCACACCGTCTCGATATCCTCAAAATCGGAAGTGACGCCAATTTCAGTCAGTATATCGTCAAATTCCTTGACGGCAAACAAAGTAGGAAATTTTGGATAGACGGCATCGGTTTGCAGCTCATGGAGTTCATCGCCGATCGTGAGAGCTATGGCAGTGTGGAAGCATCCTCGATAGAGTTTATAGCGGATTGGGAGTAGGAATTGCGGCATTTTTGCTCGTAGGGCTTTTGGCTGTGCAAATATTTTCGGTTTGTAGAGTGACGTCCGAAGGGAGATATTTTAAGGAGCGGGCGAGAGAGATGCTGACTCGCTACAGAAGTTTTTGCCTGGCGCGGTGGGTCTTGAATTGATGCATCGTATTCAAATTTGTTTCATAATGTTGGTGGTAGCTAGTACAGTCTAGCCCGATATCCAGCTTCAAGATGGGAGAAGCGAAACTCATTTCGCATCTACTGAGACCCCATCCCGGCTCTTTGTCAGCCTAGCAGGCTGATCTTGACCATTGCGATTTGTGGCAGAACTGGTACTTCGGCGATGGGCAACCTTATCTACCAAAAAACTTGTCCTCCGAGACATCCTCTCGCGGATGGTTGGCCGAGTGGGTGTGGTAGGGTTCGTTGATTGATGTTCTGGGTGGGTATCGGGGTCCTCATCTACGGGATCCATCGGCTTTGTCGGAGAATCCTGCATTCCAATCAGCTTCAGGGCGTCCTCGTGGCCTTTCGTCCTTATTGCAAGGTCTTTTTCTGCCGCCGTGACGTCGTTGATCCGTTCGTCGATTGTTACTTGAAGAGATTCCAGAGCTTTGCTTTTCTCGTCCAACAATTTTTCTCGATCTTGGAGATCTTGTTCTCTGCTGGCGAGCTCGCTTTGTTGTGTGTTTAAGGAATCCTCCAGCGTTTGCAGTGATTTGGCACGCGCTTGCAGGAGCTGGTCTCTTGCCGATACATCATTTTCGAGGTCTGCTAGGCTTTGTTCCTTTGCTTTCAACTCTTCCCTGAATTTTTGCTCAGAGGCGATATCCTTTTCGTACTGGGAACACCGCTGTTTCAATTCCGAGAGTGAGCGCGAAAGCTCGCCAAATTCTCGATTAAATGACCCGCGTTCATTGCTCAGCTTTTGCCGAAGCTCTCCCAGTTCAGTCCCAAGGTTAAATTCTCGTTCAGTGCGGTCCGCTAGCTCGTTAGTTAGGAACGACAACCTTTGTTCTAGCTCTGTCCGCACTTGTTCAGTCTTCTGGTGTTGTTCTTGGGATTCCGAGAGTCGGGATTGGAGTGATTGGACGAGTGTTGTGTGTTCGGTTCGATGATGCTCCATCGTTTCAAGCTGAGAGCGGAGGAATCGGTCGTGCAGCTCGTTTATTTCGGATTGGCGTTCATTGAGACGTTGTTGACGGGTGGTGGCATCGACTTGGTTTCTTTCTTGCTCCTCTTGTAGGCGCTGACGTGTTAGGGAGTTTTCCGACCGTTGCCTTTCGACGATTGAGCGTTCCCTGGCGACCATATCGCGGAGTTTCTGGACCTCATGTTGATTTTCGTGTAAGGTTGCGACATCCCGTGTCAATTGGTCACGGTCAGAGACTAGTTCTGTGTTTTGATGCTGCTGGGCTTCAGCGGTTTTGTCGAGAGACTTCTCCTTATTCGTGAGCTCCGCTGCACGGCTGTTGAGAGCATCCCGTTCTGTGTCGAGTTGTCGCTGTTGACTTTCGAGCCTCTGTGATTTTGAAGCGAGTTCGAGATCTCGCTTCTGTAAGGCGGCTTCCAGGGAACGAAGGCGAGCAGCATTCTGGTCCGCTTTTGTCGTTGACTGATAGGAAGGGGGCGGAGATTGCAGGAGAACATCGCGAATGAGTTGTGCTTTTAGGAGAATTATTGCCGCTGTCTTTGAGCGTCGGGTTAAAAGCGCTATGACGACATGGGCAATGTAGAAAAACGGCGAGAGGAAGAAGCGGATAGCTGCTCGGATCGTATGCTCCAGCTTCGAAAACGTGCATTCGATACGATGAGCCAGCGAGGTTATCATGTTGGCGGTGGTATTATTTCATATTCGAAATCCAATCGGCTGAAGCAAATGCCTCGAGAAGGGAGTGGTCTAGGACTTTTAGGGAACTACTAGAACTCGCACTGGCGAGTGAAGGGCAGGACGACCCATCGATATATAGCTCAGGGATTTTTCGAGGCAATCAGGGATTTCAGCACACATCGTGTAATGCAGTGTGACTTTGTTGGCAGGCAGCTTGGTGACGCATGCGAGCATCCAGAATGCTCTGATGAAAAACTAGCTGCTTCCAGGCCAATGGCAAGGACGGGACTGACGGGGACGGCAAGGGATCATGAGATAAGCGATCGAATCGGAGGCCCAGGAAGTCACCAAGATGTCACATTTTCACATGCGAATTATTTCCGTTCCTCGAAGGCACCCCTAACTTCCCCGGTCACGGCCTGTATATTGCCTCTCGTAGCACCGGCTTCCTGCTGTTGGTATTCATAGCATGCGGGACAAAGTCCTGCTATCTTTGTTGAAGTTCCGCTTGTTGCTGTGCTGTCTTGCCGGTGATACATCCTTGCCGAGCTGCTTTGTCGAAGATGTTGGCCTAGATCACCCTCTTGCACCAAGGAAATGTAACACTCATCCTCCTTCGCTCCGACCGTAACACAGCCGATATGGTTGCAAGAGTAGTAGAAATATAATGTCGGTCGGTAATTGCTCATCTTGATTTGTGATATATCGATAATAGTAGTATATGATTGGGTGGAATGTTGGAAAAATAGAGCACGCCAATGCACGAAAGTCATGGCTTTTATACTCGGAAACGCCAACTCATCGATGCCCCACTGAAACAACATACCAAGCGTCGCCTCAACCTCAAAGTGGTTACGACCGCCTCAACCGCACTAAAACATTCGCTCTTTAGAACTTTTCTCAATGCTAAGGGAAACTGGATCGTCGCTATTGAAGACTTCTTCCAACTCTTCTAATGTACGCCCCTTCGTCTCCACAAAATACGTATTGATGACGGCCTAGTTGGGTTCAGAATCCATAAACGAAAGAGGAGACAAAGGCGTTGCTTACCGCTTCGACGAAGTCCCATACACAGAATAGAAAGAAAAACATTGGGCCAAGCCTAGCCATGGCCGTCGGGGCAATTAATGTATTGAACTGTTGTCGTAGCCCATCATTAGCAGCGTCATAAACGGTGAGAGAATCGATACTCACACATCCGGCCGATCCTCCGCACATAGTTGCTACGGCCATGCCTCGGGCCCGCATATCGTTCGTCATGACTTCGGCGGGGTAAACTGGCTATTTCAAATCAGGTTTGCGATCTTAGAAAAGAGTTTATTTGTTCCTTACCTGCATGCTTGTGTACCCAGTGGCGAAGATAACACCGAAGGTATAGATCGTCAGAAGGGAGAACACGGAGTAGAGAAACTCCCCGGTTCGATAGTACATGCCCATAGATAGAGCGAGAAGACCCATACAAGTGGCAAGGCCTGAGGTGCAGTTATACAGCCTGCATATGGTAAGATACTGTTCCTGGGCGAGAGTAACTGACAATTGAACGAGTGGCCTACATTTTTCGCCTACCATAGTAGTCATGCAATCTTGCACCCACCGCAGCTGCCGTCCATCCGATAATAGCATAGAGCCCATTCAGGTAGAGTTTCGTGCTCATCTCCTTGATCCCAACATCATGCAGCATGGCCGGTAAATAATATGAGATTATCTAGGCTGTATTAGCGATGGGAACCCACGTCGCCAGAAAGAAGGATATAGCGGGTTCTCACATTGTTGCCAGACATTTGCCCAAATAAGCTCATGCATAAAAGGATAAAAAGACGCCGCTTCCTTGATTTCGTTGAATACAAAACGCTCCAACCTGTGGGCATTCCATCCCGCTGCTTTACGTCCGCTTCCATCTGAGCGAATTCCTCTGAGACTTTCCGACTGAGTACGCCGTTGGCGTGAAGGCTGGCCATGACGTCGCGGGCTTCCGAGGACCTTGAGTTGGCGACGAGCCTAAGGAGACTTTAGTCTGTAAGATACCATGGTTGAGAGATAGGTGAAATACCATCTGGGAGATTCGGGTATGTAACGGACACCCGATGCCACAACGGCAGGGAAAACGCATTGTAGGAGCACCGGTACCCTCCATGCCGTATGCCCATGATAGAGAGATTGGGAGACGAGGACAGCGAGAGTGGCCAAGATGGACCCGAGAAAGAAGAGAGTGTCTGGGATCCATTAGCTAAATCCAATTGGGTGTTCCTAAGCACCCTTACTGTAGAGTCCGGCGATAGTTCCACGGCGCTCGGCGGGGGAGATCTCGATAAGGTAGATGGACGAAGAGCGACAAGCCAGGGTCGAGAAGAACCCGAGAGTAAACCTCCCGACCATGAACATCCACACTGCGGAGATGGTCAGCATGTTGTTGGTTTCCACCCAATCGACCGCGGTCCACATACTAGAGCGCGAAAATGCTTGAATGAGAGCACCACAGATTACACCAATCGAGCCAAGCTGGATACAGAAGAGGCGACCCCTGCTATCCGCAAGTCTAAGGGTGAAAGCACCCAAGATGCCACCAACCTACTGGCGCAGCCGGTCAGCCCTAACTCCCTACCACCCAGCGAGCCTTCAATATCTATCACCTGCATTGATGCAAATATCATCCCCGTGGTGGCTTTCGATGTACTGGTGCCGAAGAACGATTGGAAGGAGGGGAGCGTGTTGAGGTTTCCAATGAGCGAGGCATCAAGGCCCGCCATTGTCGAGTCTACACGGAAGTTAGCCAACAGCCATCGGACCCTGAGCGCGAGGAGGAACCCTACTGAGATAAATCAAGCCGCATATTGAATACAGCTTGCTATAGCTGACGCCGTAGCGTGTCTGGCGGGGTAGGAGTGACGGCATTCGGCGAGGAAGAGTCTGGGGTAAAGGTGGTTTGGTGTTTGTGACACGAAACAGCTACGGAATACGACACAACACATCCTGCAGCACCAGGTTTGCTCAGGAACGGGCTAACGGTTAAATTGAAAGACGGCCGTCCCGACAAACCCTCGGGCTTGCAATGTGCTTGCCGGATGACGGGTGAACCAAAGGTTCTTCTCAGGCACGCTGATTGCATCCATCTCGAGTCAAAGGATATGGTCGAGCCAACCGACCACGATTTATTGATCATGTCCCAAGCTGCCGGTGCCGTGCCACGAACGTCGAACCCGACGTTAAGGCTGAGCTACGGATTGAATGGGAGGTATCAACGTTTCTCAATGGCTCTGATAGCTCTAAGCAAAGGGGTTCCTTTAAGTCTCATCGAAGGCTTTCTCCGTACAAGATCCACCTAGACGTCGGTAACAGCGAGCAAAATGGAGGCCTCCTCGATCACTTTACATACGTTCATTCACTTGATCGCTAGCTTGGGGCTTCGATTCTCCAATACCACTCGAGGTGCATCGTGATCCACGTATGGGATTTCATAGTCCGCAGTCTGGATAAGCCCTAACGCTGACCTTCACTATAACTGCATAGTTGAGGGTACCGTGGCACAGACCCATCGGCACTAGTCGTCGATGTATACCTTCAGTTGGATTACGAGTCGCATATTCTTGGCCCGATGGCAGAGAGCGAAGTTTCGAAACTATGTAACTGGAGAATTAATTACTGCTCCACCTTTCAGGGACGATGGAGGTAGCTTGGCTGCGGTCTTATTGCGGTATTGCGGTGACTATCATAAATGAGAATTCCATCATCATCTGTAAAGCAGCTACCTGCGGATGCGAGTTCGAAGAGTTATCCCCGTGCCTCCGTTCAAGCTCAACCATAAAACCAAAACCCTCGATCTATCCCCATATAGATGATCTTCCGCCTACAATTTGATTGAGGAGGTTACAATGGATTTTCGACATTAACGGATCCATGGATATCATTATCTGGTACGTTTTGGCAAGATGGCGGGTACACCAGCGGATGTTTTCTTGAGCGACAATTAATTGGTTCCCCGGCTCCTCGGGCTAGGGACGGGCCCATACACGATAAAATACCTCAACCAGGACGGCAGAGACTTGAGGTTATTGAGTTTGCGCGCGATGGTGAATCTGGTTTTCAAGCTACCGCTATCAGTATAGTGTGAAGAGCCGCAATGACAGCATGCATGTCCTTTGTGGGGGGAAGCATCGCCTATTTCATTACTCTCGGGAGACTGTCGGAGGGTGTTAAGGTATTTGAGAACTTACGTACATCTCAAGGATAATTTGCGTTCTAATCTGTATCATGCTGGGCATGTAAATCGGAGACTGGGTTCCAATGACACTGGGTAATCAAGAATCAGGATCTGCGTAGCCCGGGTCGACTCGACGCTTTAATGCGAGGTGAACCAATTACATTCGTATCTGCGATATGTAGTCAAATACGAGAGGGTCATTGGTCTGGTATATATCTCTTTGATATTGACAAATCCCTGTGTCAATTGAGCCCGATAGCTATACAAAGCCATACCTGAGGTCTGGCAGCATGTATTGGGGGTATCTTATCAACGCCGACGCGCTGCGGTGCTGGATGTAGGCCCAATTCGACAACTGTTCATCCGAACAACCGAAACATGCTTGAGCATCAAGGCAACAAAAAGCTAGCAAGCAACCCCAGACGATCATAGTAAAAGCTCAGGCTTCCAGGAGGCATTGATAGTCTTATACTCATCCAAACCATCGTACCACCAAAGTTTGGTGAGATCAGTACCATAACATGTATGTTGCGGCTGGTCGCGGGGATGCCGATGACCAGGGCCAGGGCACTTCGGCTATCGTTTTCTCAAGGAGTCTTGGCATTAGTCGCCTTGCAGGACAGTCTGCTTCGAATCCACGGCTGACAGCTCTGCACCATTTGTTGCACTGCACTGGCCACATTCGAGGAACCTCACTGATACATGTCTTGTGGCCCTGGGTGCCGGTGCCGGCAGGTCGATTTTACATTTTGTCAAGCAGCCTTCGGACTTTCCAGCCAGCGCCACCGCGCAGCACCACCGTCATCTGGGCGATTCAACCACAACAACATATAAGCTTGATCAGTCAAGGCTTAAGCCTGCAGAAATCGGAGCTGCAGAATAACGGATGCCAAAAGAAGTCGATAAAGGATACATTGCGACGTGGTATATGGTTTGATGGGGTGAAGAGCGCGAGGATCCTAGGAGGGCGAGCGTAACTATCTGAAGCTTTTGGCCGAATTGCAAATATTTGCGCTATCATGGTCTTCAGGGACTAATGTACGTTGCCTTGCTAGAGGAGCTTGAGATCCACGATTGCTGTGTGTCTTCTGTCCCTGAACGGACTGCAGCATGCAGGAGGCCGGATCCTGGCGACATGCATGGGACCCATGGATTAAAAGCTATGTAATCCAGCATTTACAACTATCGTGAATAATTGCAGGGCTTACAAACTGGCGGCAGGGATCGAAAACACCTTTGCATGACCTGATCTTCCATCGATGTATCCTGGTTGGAACGCCTCTGGATATGCCAAAGGATATCGATATATATCGCTTCAACGCCCCACCTCTGGTTTCTTGATTACTATTCTTCCAACACGTTTCGAAATTGGCGAGTGGGCCACGGGGCAAGCCGAAAACTAGTTAGTTGAGTAATCAGGACCGGCTATTTTCCCGCTGTCTTAAACTTGCTCCAAACTCCCCGGATTCTGTAGACCTATCCGCTTCCGAAAACGAAAGCGAAAAAGGCTCTCGGCATATAAAATCTCTTCCTCACCAGGAGATAGTGTATTTTTAACAATAACACTATCTATGTGAGGAACCTAACCCTTGTCGGCATTGGAGGCTGTTGATACGCACCTCGTATCTTCGAACTGCTAGCAGCCATTCAGATTGGCACGTACCACGTCCCGTCTGCTGCATTTAGCTTTCTTGCATGGGCATGGTACGTCTGCGTTATTGTCTTCGAATCGCTAGAGCCGGTAAATCCATGAAGTCAAATTTCTGTCAATAGCCATACGGATTCAACCTCGCTCGTTAATACCTAGCTTCGACTGGTTGACCCTGGAGCATATACATTATCAATAACCGGATTCCTTTCATTCGAGATTATCACGGATGGACATGCATGGTGATACGGAAATACTACATAGCAGTATACCGTAAAGGATCGGAAGATAGCTTCACCGATCCCGGTGATGGTTTATCACTCTGGACGCGAATTCATCCGGCGCTCTTCAGCAGCGAGCTCTGGTCTTTCAGATCCAACTTGCTCGTATCTTAAAGCTCGAGTACAGAGGAAATATAAATAGAGGCCTCGCCAGCCCTGAAGCTGTCCGATCTCTCGAAATCATCACAGCAGTTCCAAGCTCCAGCAGAATATCACAGATTCCTTCATATAGACACTTCTTTATATCTTCAAGCTCCAACGCTCGAGGTTAGTTCAATTCTCTGGCTCATGCCTCATTGTTATTATCCAAGACCATATACACATACTGAAACCGTAGCTTTTTGACAACCTAGAACAAAACATCCTCCAGACAAAATGCAGTTCAAGACCATCGCACTCGCCCTCCTCACTTGCGGCCCACTTGCTGTCAGCGCCGCCAACTGTCAGGGAACTCCTGGCCTTCCAGGTGGTCAATGCGTCAAATTCTGGACCGGGGCGACTGGTTGTACTGGTAGCTTCCTCAGCTACAAGCCCGATTGCAGTGGAGCCTGCTTCAGATATGACAGCTTCACGGGCATCAAAGCCAGCGGTGATGGCCACTTTGGAACCAACTGCGCTATTTTCTCTGATGTCAATTGCCAAAACCAAATTGCATCCACTGGAAACAATGCCGTTGAACCTTCATGCTTCAAGAAGGTTGGGAAGTCTATGAAGTGCTACTTTGCCTGCTAGAGGGAATTCGAAGGTAGCGCGGGTGTGGGTAAACTCGGTTATGGGGTGGCCATGAACACGTTCCATCTATCGATTCCTGTATTCGAAGTTTACATGCATTCAGGTATTCCGAGAGGGTTGGGGGCGTACGTGTTTAAATGTTTGGGGAAGTGTTTGGGAAGAGAGAGTCAAGATTTTGTTTTCAATTGTACTATTGGATAGATGAATCGCAATCAGAAACATCTTATAAACTTCGATTGGCGGTAAATACACGCGGAGTGATTAAAACCCAAACGTTCTATATATCACACATGTACGAATGCGTCGCGTGGAACATGAAATAGGTACAAGCACAACATACAGCGATGCACGAGGGAGAATGGGTATACCCAGGTACACATCGATGGAGAAGAGAAAGCAGGTAAACCAAATTGGTAGACCCCGCACAAGCTTCGTCTTGGAAATTCGAGACAACCTCAACAGCTCCCTTTTAGTTGTCCACTGCTGTATCGTGGCCAGTCTCGGCGACACTTATTGTGTTCCCGTCATGGCATTGACCACCATGCATGGCCATGCATAGCACCCGTGTTGCAGCGTGCGCATTGCGTTTTCCCAGGTAAAGTTCGAAGGATTTGTTTCGAGCTCTTGGCTTGGCTATGGTGGATGTAGCTAGTAGTCTACTGTTCGGGCCCGCGATGCTTATATAGAGCAGTAGTCCCATCTTAGTAAGTACTCAATATGGATCCAGCCGGTTTCGCGAATTAGGCCTGGCGATCGTGACGGATGGTACTACAGCGGAACGGGTGCAGAAAGCCAATACCGATTGGGGCTTCTCTAGCTCATAGGCTCTCCGGGCTCGCGGGTTCTAGAATTCTGCGGGGTTAGCAACGTTTGTGTACTCCACCCGCCCTAATACATCCAAGGAAGGGAAGATTTAGCCTCGAATCCGGGAAGATTGGGAAACAAGCAGAGGGTCTCCATACTCTATCGAGGTTTGCTGTTTCTTTGGTTCCGGCGAATGGATCTCGGCGACCTGGCAACGCACCGCTTGGATTTCCTAATCGGACAATAATTCCCCGAAGAAGGCTCGCTCGATCGGATGAATTTCGGAAGTTTTCTTGGCCACGCAGAAGCCGATCCCAGCAAGCCGTTCCCGATACCGAGGTTCTCTTGCATAAAAGCCGCAAGCCTGCCTCTCCCCAATCCCCCCATCAGAAACACATATACCGATATGGCGAATCTTGAGAAGGACGCCGAAGCCATTGCCTTCGCCCGGACGTTGGACAACGTTCCGTGGTGTGAGGACTACGAAAAGATGATATCTGGAATTCTGTGAGGCTAACCCCCCCCGGGTACTTCGAGCGTCCGCTAATTTGTAGATACAACCCTCTGGTTTCTGAACTCGCCGAGGGCCGTTTTCGTGCGCGGAAGTTAGTGCACAGGTACAACAATCACTTCCCTCAGGACGCGACCCGAGATTCCCTCACAGACGAACGGGAAGTGATGCTGCGGCAGATGTTCGGAGCGGTCGGCAAGCACCCGTTCGTTGAACCCCCAATCAACATCGATTATGGCTGTAACATTATCATTGGAGATAACTTTTACTCAAATTTCGGGTTAGTTTCTTTCGGTCTTGTTTTTCGTCCCCAAGCTAACCTGCGACAGCCTTGTGGTTCTGGATACCGCTCTTGTCAAGATCGGCAACAGGGTCATGTTCGGTCCGAGCGTTTCAATATTTTCTGCAACTCACGAAACAGGCGTTCAGTCGCGCCGTGATTATATAGAATACGGGAAAAGCGTTACAATTGGTGATGATTGCTGGATTGGGGGCAACGTCACCATCGTGGCAGGCGTCGTCATTGGAAAGGGATGCACAATTGGTGCGGGATCTGTTGTTACCAAAGATATTCCAGACTGGAGCGTTGCTGTTGGGTCACCAGCGAAGGTTATCAAAAAAGTCGATCCGGTACCCGATATTTGATTGCCTTCGACTGTTCGGGTCCGGTTGCCGCTTTCAATTGCCACACCATAACAGTGGCTTACGCGCCCCGATTCGAACTGGGGAGCTTGGCAGCAACATAGTTTTCGAACAGATTGGGTTGGGATGGGGGACATCGAAGCTTCAAAAAAACCTCTTATAAACTCGAGATAGTAGATTTTTGAATGTCCCACGTCCAAGCTAGAAAGAAAGTACAGTGCAATGGCCTCGTGTGTAAGCCTAATCTGTAGTATCTGGAGTCTGTCCTAGATTTAGGGCGTATACTAAAGTGTGGAAACGAGGTGGTTGTAAAGATGATATACGATAGCCAGTGCGGTTATGGAAGGTCCCTATAGCTAGAATCGAGCACTTGGAAATATAAGACGTATGAATGCGATTCAAATTCTTTTCTAACGTAGAACAGTCTCGCCAGAACCGCATGTCATGATATTTGGGCTGGCAGCGTTCAGGACAGTACTTGCGTTCTCTGATCGATATTTACAGGTGGGTAGAATTTCCAAGTTCCCGTGGGCTTAGGATCATACCGCGTGTCACCGTCTGTCTAATCTTCTCCCACGACTCCCATCCTTTAAGTGCACTTCAAGGGAGCTTTAGCCTTTGTACACAGCCGGTCCGGGCATCGTGTAATTCGTCACGGGAGGCCAGTAAGGATTAAAATAAATTCCTGGATCAGTAGCTTTGTAGATCCCTGGAATCTTGCCGACTGGTTTGGGGGTACCGCCAGTCCCCCCGGAAACTTCGATCTGGGCGCACCCTAGGTAGAACTGGGCGCCCCCGATGGACCCTGACCCGTGAACAGCGATATGTTCCCCCCGAAGTAAATATTGACCATTAGGTATCGCCTTTGGTATGATGAACGTGTAGTTTCTGAATCCATCGCTTAGCCATGTCATAGAAGTGGTATAGGTAGCGAAGTCTTTGACGCCGAGCTCGTAGATCTTGAACCAGTCACCAGAACCATCGTATGTGCTAACGTTGGCGGTCGTTGATTTAGACAAATATGCATAGAGCGGGCCGGGGTGACCGATATAATCGCGAATGGTGAAGCCGACGGTGCTTCCCGCAGTAACTTTATAGGTCTTTGTGGTAGCTGCGTACCCGAAAGAGCCAACGTTACAGCGCAAGTCGTTGGACGTGACGTCTTGAACGGGTGAATTCGAATTTGTTGTACGACGAACATACTCGTACTCGCCCGTCACAACGCTACCAACGATGAGCCTTTCAAAGTTGTAGTGTGCGAGGGCTTGCGGCACGGTGGCCACCGCGGCTAGGAGGGCGGAGAACACGAACTTCATCGTAATGACGATGTTTGCTAGAGTGGCTCGATGGAGAATTTAATGCAGTTGGAGTTTTTTTTTGTGTCCTCGAAAATGGCTCAACGACCTTATATACATATTTATCTGCCGTAACATAGGTATATACCAGTATTCATCCAATTTTCGACTCGTTTTGCAAAGCCATAGAACCCGAAATACCGTCGGAGCGATCCAGATTTTGGGTTCTGGTGTGCGGGCCGAGGATGCCAAAATATTATAATTATGGAGAGCAATGATGACGCAAAATTGCCCTGATATCGCCACAGCTCGGAGCCTTTGGGTCCTGTCGTAGTCACTAGAACGCACTACCCAATCCGGGTCTTGAATATCGCTTCCACATCTGTATTCATATGGTTTTAAGGATCGGATCCCTGTTGAGGGCCTTTTTCGTTCGCTAACGCGAGTCATATCCGCTGGTAAAAGCGGCTCGTTTGTTGGGTTTCACCCATGGCACCAAGCCGGAATACCACAGACTGAAGCGGGTGAAACCACGGGACGCCAGTCCGATAATATATAACTGAGACATATCCCGGTCGAGTGACAGGTTGAGGGTGGCTGCAATTTCACACGCGAAAAACCTGTCTCTGGGATCCGGGGGATGGAGCACCTCTGGATGCTCGGGAAACCACCCGACACGTGAAATATTCGATATTGCTGACGTGCAAAACAATGCGTATTGTTTTTGTGGCCGCATCCGCCATTCCCCAGCCAGATACTAGATCCTGCTTTTGGATCTGTTACTCCTCGACATCTGCCAGCTACTAGGCTCGGCCCCCCAAATATCAGAAGCTACGTCGCGGGGTTGCTTTGATCTCCTTAATTTCCCCTATTTTTTGAGAGTCGCAATCGAAAAGGTGAACTTAGGTTATCTCAACCTCGGAGGTTGGCCTAATCACGTGGGGCGCATTGGTATTGGTGATGATCGATGAGTGGTTATGCGTTTGCGAGACTTGAAAGCCACGAATCTGGTGCGTTTGAGTTCAAGATCAAGTTTCTATAGGTGTAACAATGTTTACAGAAACTAAGCGCTGGGAACGCTACTCTGTATTGAAACTACATCTGCAACTTTGAGCAACTATTGCACTTCCGCAATTCGATTAATTCATCGTGGGATAGGTCCTGTTTTGCTGGGGGACCCGGTACTTGCTAGCGATAAGTTCGTTGCCCCGCCTCGCAGCCTGGGTACGAGACTACACTTACTCCGGTCTCGCATGTACTCTATGGCAGTCGACGGGATTCAACAATTAATCACCTCTACCTTGACACGCCCACAGCCTGCCGCGCAATCGGAACATCGGAGCTAAGCTATAAGGGACATCCGGATTCGAAGCCCAATCGACTAAATACCATGGCGGGTGAGGACGGCCGCAACAAAGAATCGCCGGCCACAACCTTGGCATGGGCAACTAAAGAATCATCTACCACCCAAGCCTATTTTATCAGATAGAAGACTGTGCTTGATGAATTTAACTAGCCTGAGTCGCGAAGCTCTACAACATGTCTCGATACTCCAGGCTCCCGGGAAGGATGACTCCGAGATATGCGTGTTTCTTTCCTGCAATATATTTACCTTTTCTTTGTCTGTCTGTCGTTTCGTTTTCCTCAAACTCCAAGGCTTTCTGTCAGATGCCTCCCTGGCCCTCGTCTCTACGATAGTTTAGGAATTTCGTATAGTCGATTCTGGTTGCTTTGTTAACTAAACGGATAGCTTATGCACCGGATAAGATGTTCAATCATACGAACCTTTAATCGGCGACTCATATTCGCTCATCATCAAAATACCACACTACCAACGCAATTATTAGGGTACTACGAGTATTCCGGGGGCTGTCCCACCCGTAGTATAGCATTCGCACCAGATTGAGCCCAATGCATAGTATTGATGCTAGACCTGTTATGGAATACTTCCATGAGCTGCTGGCAGCTTCCCTGGCTCCGGCGGAGGACCTAGATGTCGGAAACGAAACACGCCCCGACTTACGTTATCAACCAATAAGAACTTCCTAAAAACGCTTCATCTGTGATTTGATCGAGTGTTTTCGAAAACTTTAGAAGTACGTATAGCGAGGTACATCTTTAAACCAACTCTAACTAAGTACAGCCAAAGAAAACTGTTGAACGTGATGGGAAGCGATTCGGCCAATAGTAAAAAGGTAGGAGTTAGGATCGGCGGAGGCAAAGAGGAATGTGAGGGCAGGGTGCGTTCCCGGCGTGGCATCGTTTGCGGGAGTTGTTTTCTCGACGGCTCTTGTTCCGGGCGGAAGCAATGGCGAGAATTGCACAGGTGGGAAATATGTAAAGGCGGCTGATGATCTCCAGTGGTGGCCATGTATGCTACGATGTGCAGAAGGTACCTGTTCTGCGATTTGCATCCTTCTTTTGGTCCATCCACGATCCAAGTCCTTTTACACCAGACCTAGTAAGATCTTTATGTTAGCCAGCTAGCATACGCGAAATAAGTTAATGATATTGAATTGATTAGGAGAAAGCGCCTACTTGCGA